>JAYESA010000010.1:11737940-12255159 GCA_036927795.1 Iris macrosiphon | reverse complement strand
GTGAATGGAATTTAAAAAGTTGAAAAAAAAATTATAAGTGAAAATAGGAATAATATTGGACTCGAATTACTTCTAGAGGAGATTATGATACTTGGAGATCGTGATGTAAAATTTGATATGGGTTATTTAAATCTTGAAGATATTATATGGATTCAATTTAAATTTGGATATTGATGAGTTAGAAAAGTGAGAAGAGATTACAATAGGTTGAATTTTGATTTGAACAATGATTATCTTAATTTTGAAATGATCGCGATAGATTTGAATAGATTTTGTTATTTAAATTTTTGGAAGAGATTGCGATTGACGTACCTTATGTATGAATGTGAAGGATTTAACAAATTATGCCTTATTTTAATTTTGAGGACAAAATTGTTTTAAGTTGGGTAGATTGTAAACTCCCTCACCCAAAATAGGTATTTTATGTATATTTTATATTGTTATATTTATTATAGATGTTGAATTTATTTAGAATATTCTCTTAGTTAATTAGAAAATAAATTTTTTTAGTATATTTACTTATATAAATATTTATTTAGAATTATTTTAGGCTATTTTAGATTATTGGGATTTTTTCAAAATTTTTAGTTAATTAAAAACTAGTAACACTAATTTTCTAGGACTTTGAAGAATTTATTTTATGTTCAAACTTAAATAAAAATATTCTAAAATTTTATTTTAGGTTCTAAATAATAAAATATATTTTCTAGAATTTTTTGGGATTTTTTTGATTATTTTAGCATTTATTTCGAGTTAATTATGAAAAACTGAATTAAAAACTATTTTCTGAAAAAGAAAACCCCAAAAGAAATTATTTCTGCCCAGTCAGCAAACAGGGGGCCCACCTGTCAGCCGCCCGCAGCAAACAGTGCCGGGCCCGCCTGTCAGTGACTGCGGGACGGGCAGCGTTGGATGGCTGCCACGTGTCAAGATCTGAGCCGCGACTGCTTTCTCTCTCCTCTATATATATATTAGTTTAAGTTTATTTCTAGGGTTTTTCTTCAGCCGAATTTTGGAGAATTGCCATCTAGGGTTCCTTCATCTTCCAGAAGCTATTGCGTATAGCTCCGGACTCCAAATGAGGCCTAGTTTTTTGTGTTAGAAAGATATTGAGATTAGCTTTCTGATTATATAATTTGTTTTACGAAATTATTATTATTAAATTCTGGAAAATTTGTAGAACACAGCATGTCCGAAAATAGACGTGTTTCGATGTTTTCGTGATTCCGGGAGAACCAGGAATCAGAATCATGAACCGTTTAAAGTTTCGGAAAGCTAATGTCGAGATCATTGACATATGTTTTTTCCAGAATTTATTTTGAAGTATTTTTATATTTTTAATTTATTAGAACTTCTAGGGTAAAATTTAACCATCGGTGCACGATACGAAACTTGTATGTGCCATAATTCCCAAACGAATTTGAATTCGGACGAGCCGTAAATTCCAGCATGTTTTTGACGCTGAAATCTACAGGAAATCATGCATGAAAATTGAGTTTGTGTCGGTTGACTTTTCGGTCAACAGATCGCCTCGATTTGCGTGCCATGAGTCTCGAGTTGATAAAATTCAGTTTCTTTGGACAAAATTTAGGAATTAACATAAAAATCAGAATAATAAGATTAAAATAGGATTTTAGAGTAATTATTACAGAATTAAATAAATTAAAATAAATTATCTTTTGACGTGATAAATTTGTAATACATAGACTATTTGGACTGTGACTTGGACTCTGATTCATACCAGCAGCAGGACCCCAGGCAAGATACCTTGCCAAATTGCTTACAGTATTTTGCATGCTTAGTATATTTCTGTATATTTATTGCATTTCTGTTTATTCTTGCATGTGTAGTTTTCTTTCAGTCATTACTATGTATTAGATATGTTGACACACACATGGCACTTAGTATCATAGAGGACAATCATTAGGCGTATGGGCTTTTAACCACTCTGGTAACAGCGTAGTCACTAGCACGCACTATGGTGGGTCGTGTCCGATGGTCGCTACCCCCGAGGTATGTCGATTGATGGAGTCCGAGGGTCGCTACTCCAGAGGTATGTCGGCTGATGATGTCCACTGACGAGCGTGAGGTTGTGAGGATTAGATCGAGTAGCCTACCCTTGCCCATACGTCGAAAAATTGTCCTCATTTGCATTCATATAGATTGTCTTGTACAGCGTACTTATTATTTTCAAATTATATGCATGTTTACTGTATTCAAATTGGCTCGTATTTTCTGTATCTTGTTACGTCCCTCTGAGGACCTGGTCCGCTGCCAGGTGTATCTATTCTTGAGTATTTGCAGGAGCACAGATTGGATGGCTATATATGTTTCGTGGATGTCCTCTCTTCGAGCTCGTGATTGCTAGATGGTGTTCTTATATGGTGTTGTTGTGTTGTACTTATTTTAATATTTGCTCTTACATTCGAGTTGGTAGTGGATTTGTTTCCATCCAACTATCATCCTTAGATATTTATGTTGACATCTAGTTATATAGATGCTGGTTATTATTTATATTGATTTTCTGTGGATGAGATTTAGATTGTACCCTATGACTTGTGACATATGTTTATACCACTTGTGGATTAATTTTCATATTACAGCGTACGTGTGGATTTTGGTTTCCATATATTGGAGTTGCCATATCCATGCGGCTGGCATGCTTACGTGTTCCTAGTCCTACGTATTTTGGGACTGGGGCATGACAGGTGATATACATTTGGCTGCTCAATTCTTTATTCCAATCGTTCGCCGCCACAGTAGATGGCCTTGAGATGGTAAATGACGTGTGGGAAAAGTTGAGCAGGACCTACGATGGTGTGGGGAATAACTTAAAAAAAATTTAGATCAAGGAGGAGATCGACGACACCGTACATGGAGAGAAGATGATGCAGGAATATGCCACGGAGTTGGAGCATCTGTGGTTGGATTATGATCACTTCTCAGATAGGACAAGCTACGAGGACCCGAAGTGTAAGGAGAGACATATATGTCTGCAGGAGAGGACGATGAAATTTCTTAAGGTGCTGGTCGCAGGGTTTTCTCAGAGGACAATACTACTTCAAGCCCAACCGAAGATTCCTAAACTTGTGGAGGCTATCTCGGCCATGATCCAGGAGGAGGCTCGTATCAAGTTGCAGGCAGGGACATGTGGTCCTCCTGAAGTAAAATCAGCACTGACGGTTGCCAATTCAGGCGACACATGACCTAAGGGAGACCCCCGCCAATGCTACAACTACGGGGAGGTGGGCCATCTGAGGTATGCTTGCACCAAACCACCCAAGGAGGGAGATTCGGGTAGGGGACATGGATAGTTTGGAGGACGTGGCCGTGATCGTGGAGGCCGATGGGGGTGGTCGAGGAGGTTATCGGTCGATGAGGGAACTGATGGTGCCTATACTAAGGAGGATCAGACATTGTTGGGTATGCTGGAGGTACCCAGGCGAAAGCAGAGAGCGTCAAGCAATAATAACAGGAGGAGTAGAATTGAGGAGGCATCTACCTTATTATTCGCCAGAGGCAACGCTGTTATGTATGCCCATCCATCGGGAGGTACTGACGACTCACTCGCCCTTGCACTTATTTCTTCCCTTAGATCGTCGGACTGGATTGACGATTCAGGTGCGTCTTGACACGTGATAGAAAATGCTAGTGTGTTCTCTTCCTACACTTACCTAGCATCGGCGGACATCATTCAAACAGCCGATGGTACTTTTCAGCTAGTGGTCAGTAAGGGTACTGTCGATTGTACAGTTTTAGTAAAATTATCCAATATTTTGCATGCTCCTTCTTTTTCAGTTAGTCTTTTGTCCATTAGTTCTATAATCCTCCAACTAAAATGCATTATCTCTTTTGATATTCCTAAGGTGATCTTCCAGGAGAAGGTGACGGAACGAAGACTTGGGACTGACACTTGGCATGATGTATCATGGTACCTGGATCGGAAAGGGCTAGATTAAGCATTGGTGTCTGTGGCAGAGAGGACAGGAATGGGAGGACCAAATATGAGTGTCGATGATACACTGATACTCTACCACAACGGTTGGGGCACTACTCTTTTGGTATTTTGAGTATGTTGTATCCATCTATTTATGAGAAAGCAAATAAGGAGAAACTAGTATGTGATGCATATGATTTAGGCAAACTTACTAGGAGCTCATATGTTAGTGCGGGCCATAGAAGCTCTTCTATTTTTGATATTATATATTCTGATGTTTGGAGGCTGTGCGCCACAACTACTATGTATGGTTACAAGTATTTTATTTCTTTTATTGATTGTTCATCTTGTGTCACCTGGCTGTATTTGATGAAGAATAAGAATGGTGTCTTTGCCTATTTTCGGAACTTTCATAAACATGTCCAGACTCAGTATAGAGCAGTGGTGAAGGTACTGAGGTCTGACAATAAGACAGAACCAACAAAGCACTTGAGGAATACCTGTCAGCCCAAGGGATACAGCATTAGACCACCTGTACATACACACCAGTATAAAATTGAGTGGCAAAGAGGAAGAACAGACACCTTCTAGAGGCGGCAAGGAGCATGATGATCGCCATGAATATTCCACAGAGTTTGTGGGGGCATGCAGTGTTGACAACAGCTCAACTGATCAACATGATGCCCTCAAAAGTACTGGGATAAAAGTCTCCATGTGAGAAATTGCAAGGAAATAATAGTGAGATACTCTCGTTGAAGGTGTTTGGTTGCATATGTTTTGTGAAGGACAATAGACCGTTTGTTGTGAAACTTGACTCTAGAGAAGTCAAGTGTGTCTTCGTGGGCTATTCGGTGACTCAGAAGGGCACGTGTGTTGGAATCTAGTAGAAAAGAAGAGATTTGTAAGCATGGATGTTCACTTCAGGGAGCTTGAACCATACTACCATCAGGAAGAAGAGATTTTGTTAATTTGTTCTATATGTTAAATTATTCGGCCTCCAAATCGACCAAAAACTTATTTTTAAAATATTGAAAAATTATGATACGGAGCGCGCCCCGCCAAACGGGACCATCTCGTCACGCACCAATTTTACCAAAAGGCGCGTATGATATATCCTGACGTGTGGGCTTTCACGGAAGCTGATTCGGACGTGTGTGTGCGCGTCGCAATCAACCCGTATCCGTAAAAAGGTCCAGTATCGCGACTTTTGTAAAATACCATCCCATTTTGTGTACGCTCGTCAGAATATGATGAAACTTGCGCCATTGGATTCGTGGTATCACGTTGGTCCTGTGACCCAAGTTTCACACAATTCCGAGATAGTTGACCAAGCCGCCTATTTATGAGCCATACGGTTGACTTTAAGGGCGAATTTGTGTTCGGCTCACCGGAATTCAAAATTGGACATACCGTTGAGTTCGTATCGACGTTTAAAATTTATTTGACCTATAATTTGTCTCATTTAGAAACCTTTACCTCTGGCACGCTTTTCGATGCAAAGTGGCCCATATGTGGACCCGCTTTGACCCAAAATTACCGTTTTGTCCCTGTGTCCAAATTGGACGAAATGATAGTATTTTTTGACTATCTCGTTTATTCTGGAAATGTGGGTGATATTTATTTTAGCATCCGGAGATGTTCATTCGGAGGCCATAGTTTCTGATCTTGTGTACTTGACACTTGAACGTTTATATTATGCAGCTTTCTTGCCAAGCATTGTACTATAATTTATATTCCATATGATGCATGTATTTTATTTCTGTCATTTAGTTCATATATTTTAACTGCTATATAAACTGCGCGTCCAAGAATAACTTGGGTACAACGACGGTGACGTCGTATTTTGTCTTTATTATATATTATGCATGTCGACCTCTTTTTACGAGACCACCACATGATCATGAGGCACTCTTATATTTCATTTGGCTGTGACACATTTCTTACACGAGTTGTGAGTCTCATATAGATCACGGACTTACGTATTGACTGATCATCAATACGTATGGGACGTGCGATAGGGAATAGCTGCTGATAGAATTTGCATGCTAGAAGACTTGGCAGTTATTAGAGGTATCATTGTGTCATGGATATGAAATGCTTAAAGTATATGGCGAGGAGGAAAAAGAGTAAGGCGTTTGGGCTCCTTTGTACTTTTCTTGTGTAACCCGTACACTCCATCAGAGATGCGCGGTCATGATGACCCCTATATATTACCTGGCGGCATCTGAGGTTCAAAAGACGTCATGCTTTTTAGGCCCATGATTCTCCAAGAGAATTATGCCAATCCTATTTTAGCCAAATAGCCCACGTGTTGGAAAGTTGTTCTCAAAGTGCATTCACATAGATGGTTAGGCGACCCTTGAATGTTTATTTTTTAGTACTTTATTGGCATGCTTCTATGTATCTTGTTATGTCCCTCTGAGGACCTGGCCCCTTTCCAGGTGTAGACGATCATGACTATTGCAGGAGCACGGATCAGGACTTGCTACTTCGTTCTATTTTGAGGAGGTCTTCTCTTCGAGTCTCATTGTTCATTAGATGATGTACTTATTTTGTTTCTTTTATATTCTATTTGGTAGTGGATTTGTCTCCATCTAACTATTAGTTCTCCTCGACTAGTTCATATTTGGGTTATTGACATATTGGATTATTTATTTATTTATGATTATGTGGATGAGATTTAGTTATGCCCTGTGAATTATGATAATTATATACCACTTGTGAATTATTGTTCATAATACAACGTACGTATGTGTTATGGTTTTCATATATTGGAGTTGTCATATACATACGGCTGGCATGCTTACGTATTCATAGTCCTACGTATTTTGGGACTGGGGCGTGATAAGAAGTCAAGTGTGTCTTCGTGGGCTATTCGGTGACTCAGAAGGGGTACGTGTGCTGGAATCTAGTAGAGAACATGAGATTTGTGAGCTTGGATGTTCACTTCAGGGAGCTTGAACCATACTACCATCAGGAGAAAACCTCATCCTTGGGCAACTCACCTGACACTGAGAGTATGAGGCGAGAGAGAGAGATTTGTGAGGGTTTGGTGACCGATTTAGGAGTTTAGCATGGAGGAACGGTTGAGGAGGAGATTGGAGAGGAACATGGGGAGGAGATGAGAGGTGTTAGGCCCACGACTAAGGGGGAGTTACTTACCTACAGCAAGAAATACAGGAGCAATACCTATAGTGCCAGTGCCAAGTCCCTTGCATGTGTCCATCTCAACTCCTGAGACACCTAAACCACCACCACCACCAAATTTTTCTTTGGGTGATATCATTCTTCCTACCCCTCCCACACCATTATCAGTACGGAGGACCACTCGCCGCAATGCAAAAAATCCTTCTTATAGATATGGTTGGGACCTTGCTCAGTTTGTTTCATATGGTAACATCTCTTCTTCTCATGGAGCATTCATTGCGTCTTTGGATAGTATTACTGTACCTAATAATTGCCAGGTTGCCAATAACGATCCAAAATGGAAAGCGGCGATGCACGAGGAGTTAGGGGCTCTTGAGAAGAACCACACTTAAAAACTGGTAAAACTGCCAGAGTGAAAGAGGACAGTCGGATGCAAGTGGGTCTTTACTGTGAAGTAGAACCCAGATAGACAGGTTGAGCGCTATAAGGCTCAATTGGTGGAAAAAGGATACAGTCAGGCGTGGTATTGACTACGACGAGACTTTTGCACCAGTAGCGAAGATGAGTACCGTCAGGACCCTAATTTCTTTGGCAGCGAATGGTGAATGGAAGCTACACCAACTGTATGTGAAGAATATATTTCTTCATGGGGATCTAGTGGATGAGGTGTACATGGAGATACCACAAGGATTCTGCACTGATAAGACAGTAGACAAGGTCTGTAGGTTGAAGCAGTCCCTCTATGGACTAAGTAGTCTCCTTGAGCGTGGTTTGACAGATTCAGGAGGGCGATGATAGGGATGAGATATCAGCAGATCAACGCTGATCACACCATATTTTTCTGTCGGAGTGGAGGCCACATCACCATGCTTGCGGTGTATGTGGACGATATGATTATCATATGAGATGATAAGCAGGAGATTGTCCGACTCAAGGGAAAGCTTGGCAAGGAGTTCGAGGTGAAGGACCTTGGCCTTCTTCGGTACTTTCTTGGGATTGAGATTGCTCGAGAAGCAGAGGGGATTGTTCTTCCTCAGGAAGTATGCGCTGGATCTTCTCACAGAAACAGGGATGTTGGAATGCAAACCTGCAGCAACGTCGATCAATCAGAGGTTCAAGCTGGGTGCTGAGGCTGGAGAACTAGTTGACCTGTACAGATACCAGAGACTGTTGGGCAAGCTGATCTATTTGAGCCACACACGTCATGATATCTGCTTTGCAGTGAGTGTGGTGAGCCGCTACATATATGACCCAAAGAAGGGTCATATGGACGCAGTGTACCAGATTATGAGATACTTGAAGGATGCCCTCGAAAATGGGCTGATATTCAGAAAGAATGATCACGTGAGCATCGAGGGCTACTATGACTCTGACTGGGCTAGCTGTGCTGATGACATGAGGTCTAACTCGGGCTATTGCATATTTGTAGGAGGTAACTTGGTCCTTGGAGGAGTAAGAAGCAGTCAGTGGTGGCCAGATTCAGAGATGAAGCGGAGTACAGAACTATGGACTTGGGATTTGCAGAGGTGCTATGGCTGAAGAGTATGCAGGTGGGGCTAAAACTAGATCAAGGAGCCAAGATGAAGCTGTGGTGTGACAACCAGTCACCCATCAGTATCGCCAATAATCCAGTGCAGTATGACATGACCAAACATATCGAGATCGATAGGTTATTCATTAAGGAGAAGTTGGACAGTGGACTACTGGAGCTAGGCCGCGTTCCAACCAAGGATCAAGTAGCAGACAGTCTGACCAAGGAACTTAACTCTGTAGATATGATTAGATGATGTGACAAGATGGGCTTAGTGAATATCTTTCGTCCATCTTGAGGAGAAGTGTTGGTATATTAGAATGTATTAGAAAATTTTATGTAAGATGGAGGATTGTAAAGCTATATATATATATATATATATATATATATATATATATATATATATATATAGCCAAGTGATTATTAATAATAAATAGAACTCCAAAATATTATACAATAACCACATAGCAATTTGCAAATTCATTGTTGAAATAGAATTAAAATTTTTTTTCTATGAAAAAAATTGGTAAGAAATAGGACACGGAAAAAGAAGTTTAGAGGAATAATATAGAAGAATAAATTTCACCAATTAGACTGACGGAATATGTGCATGCATATATTGTTCAATCTTCGCTAGACTATTTGCGGAAATCAAGTATGTTAGCATGTACAATTATTTTCTCTTTTATTTTGAAATGTCCGACGTAACGTTCGGAACTTAGTTAACGCTGTGTTGCATGTCTTTTGGACCCATTGTCCTCCAACTCTTACCACTTAACCATCCAATCAGGATCCTATGACACTCCTCGATAACAATAAGGGTCACTAGAGTTCGACATGTACAATTATCTTTTCTAATAATTGATCTTATTATTCTTTGTATAGACACAAACTATAACAGAAATACCTTCTATTTTTGTCCAAAGTGAATCACATGGGAGAATGAAACAATATATCACTTGTAGTGGGATTGTGATTATCACGTAAAATTTTAAGCTAACCTATTAACACCCTATTGTGATCTGGCAACCTGCTTGATTTTCATTTTTAAGCTAAGCTAAACTATTAACACATATTATCACTGCCAACCTGCTTCATTTTTATCAGATCATCCGACGGAATCTGTGTATCATGTCCGGACTTGATATGAGGTCCATGAGACGACTGTCTCACGTTCAAACTTTTAGAGATCCCCAAAATATGTTATACTTATATGCATTTCCTTTTTTATATTATTCTGCTTATCAGTAATATTTCCTCTTTATAATTGATCGACCTCTTTCTTCACTTCAAATTCGGTTTAAATAATTTCAATACTATTAAGAAACCTTTGGGTTTTTGTTTAGTACGAAAAGATTAAAGTATGTTGATGATGATAATCTATTGAGATCTTTTGTCAATCTTTAAAATTCTCTAGCACATGACGGACGCGCTGATATTGATGTATCATATTTGTTTTAGAATTAAAGTTTTTAATTCTCTCATTATCAGAAGAAGCAAAAAGGGCAATCGATGTGCTAAACTATTTGAAAAAATGGATGGCATCCAAATGCTTATGTTGCTTATAAAATTTTGTTGATTTTACATTTTACAGTTGCATCTACAGAAAAAGATTTTTTCAAGTTGAAGTTTATCAAAACTTATCTCCGGCCAACTATGTCACAAGAGATATTGAATGGATTTACAATGTTATCCATCCAGAAGAAAAAAAAAAGTGCTTGAGAAATTTGATTATGCGAACTTAATCAATACTTTTGCCTCCAAAAAAGTGAGACAGAACAATATTTAAGTGACTATGTGATATTTTTGAGAAGCATTTGATGGCCTAAGTGTTTTTCTTTTCCTTTATCATTGTCATTATGATTTATCCCAAACATTGTGAGCTTTATTTTTATTTATTTGTCTGAAACATCAGTTTTATTTTTTGGTTTGGTATATCTTCAATTTTATTAGTATTTCATTAGACATATTATTTTGAATATATTATTTTATTATTATTTTATTTCTTGAATTTTATGTTGATAATATTATTGTATCATTGTCAATAAAAAATATATATGAACATTAAGTTTTGAGGACATCGTTTTTAGAAATCGTCTGGTCTCAAAATCTAAAGTCCGGTATTTCTGTGAATGCACAGATTTTGCTACTCTGATTTTTGGAATGTATTCTCCTATATTACTTTACAATTTTTTTCCGTACTAACAAATTTTCTGTATACAAAATGACACAATGTTACACTCTATAGGTAGGCCATTCCATCGCTTAAAATACTCTCAACCCCCATATACAAATACAGATTAATACAACGAAGTACAGTCTCTCGGAGCGCTGTCGAACAAAACAAACCATAAGGACATCATTAGTAGTTGGGACTCTCCAATATAATTTGGCATCCAAAATTAAAAAAAAAAAAGTAAATGTAGAATGAGTTGGATTTGTATGAGAATAGTATAAAATAATAAAGTGAGCTCCGGTTCCAAAGATTGTGTGGTCAAAAATTGATGTAAAAAAAAAATGTAAAATTTAGAATCTTTTAGAAAGTTGGACTCCATGGGACTTATTATTCTGCAAAATAAGTTTCTACAATCTAGAATATAGAAATTGAGCAATCCAACACTTAGTACGTATGAGTGGGATGGGACTAAAGATAAAATTTACTATTCTACAAAATAAGTTTCTACATTTTGAGTTTAGAATCTAGAATATGGAAAAGACCTTACTATTAATATTCTAACAAGCTATATAGTATATATGACGTAATTTACTATCAAGAAATAGTCGAACGAAAGGGAAAGCTGTGAGAAGAATATAGGGGCATATATAATATATATGACCCACCTCATTAATTCATTCCTTAATCAGAAGTGTGTTGGTTTGTGGCTAGAACTTAAAGACGACAGTGACAAGCAGCAGAGAGAGTAGAGGAAATCAGTGACAATTTATCAAAAAATAGGGGCAAGGACGTTCCTTCACTGTTGGGAGAATAAGGAAAGGGATGGTGATGGAACACACTAGGGTTATACTCTGCTGTTTGAAAGTGACAGAAAATCTACTATAAGGTGGCATTTCTACTTCAGATGAGTAACATAGACTTCCAATGTTATTGCTTATAGAAACGGATTAATATTATATAGGACTATTTGATATTAGTTCCCTCTTAGATTAGGTATATTGATATTATCTTTCTGTTAGATTAAAAGTTAAGAATACTTTCTGAAAATATCGTTAAAAATCTGAAAATGTCGTTAATGAGTTTTGAAAGTGTCGTTAAAGAATTTTTAACGACACTTTCAGGAAGGTATTCTTAACTTTTAATCTAACTGGAATGTAATATCAATATACCTAATCTAAGAGGAGGATAATATCAAATAGCCCTATTATATATGTTACGTCACAGTAGAACATTATAGAAAAAAAATTCATAATCAAAAAAATAAAAATTTACGTGGTTCGATCAAGATGACTATATTCACGGACGAACGTGATTCAGTTCCACTATAAAAATAAAAATGAATTACAATAGCTCTTACAACACTTCTTTTCATAATCATAAGAACTCTCAACCACAAAGATAAAGAGAAAAAAAAAAATATGTCTCTCAAACTCTTGTGTTGAACTTATTCAACATATCTTATTGAGCACAATTGATCTGTTTCAAAAAAAAAAAAAAAAAAAAAAACTTTTTATGTAGCATGTTATATGTACAAATATGAAAATCCAATAATATATAGGATGTAAGATTGACATACATATTCATATTTAAAACTTATTGATTAGGTAGAACTAAAATTTTGTTTTAATCCAATCCAATCTAATCCAATTCAATCTGTGCTCCAAATAAAAAATAGTCATGAACGTCCGTCATTTTTCTTCACATATCTTCCATTATGTGCATGCGGAGACTACAAGAACTTGCATTGTATGCGCATGTGGTTGAGCGTAAAATGTATACTTGAGCTAAATCAAGTGAAAAGTGGATCGTACCAAGAAAATTAGACAATGCAAACAATTTAATTGGTGGAAGCGAAGATTAAATCCCAAAACATTATTTGCTCTAATAACATATTAGTTAACCAATGTTTCCAAAATCATGTTCATATAAAACATGCTAACATCAAATATTAATCCTCTTAACATTATTAACGCGGAAGATAAGGCTATAAAGTTCTTCTGATGCAAATTTATATGTAGAGTCTGTATAAGAAGCTTTGCATTTACATTGCTCATTATTCTACGCACTACAAGAATAAGACAAATTAGCAACGCATGAAAGCGTCGCCAAATGTCAAAAATACGTTGCTAATACCGAGTAGAGACATATTTAGCGACGTTTGGACTTAGTCGTGAAAAAGCTAGTCGTTGATCGAAACGTCGAAAAACGTCGCTCTAGTGACGTAACTTAGCGACGTTACAAAGAAGCAAAAATGATGACTCTTAGCGTCGAGTGTCGTCAAATTTGTGACATTGAAATTTGGTCGGTAATTGTCGTTAAATTTAGCGACGACCTACGACAGAATCAACGACGAATAGCTAACATGACCAAAATTACCATATCAATAATATTTAGCGACATGTAGTGACGATCAACAACGCCATGAGACAGTTTAGAGACGTCATTAGCGACGCGTAAGGACGTCACTGGACGTCACTAAACATCGCTAAATGTTGCTAATAATAAAAAATAAAAAACTGAAATAAATGAATGCCTACAATATCACAATATAGCATGCCTGCAGTATCACATTTCAAATAAATAGATAGATCCGAAGCAACCCTCCGTTGAATTTTCTGGGTTTACCGACCCCTTCGATGGAACACTCAACATCGGTACAATCACACAACAACAATGATGAAATAAATTAATAAAAAGATAAATCTAAGGCCCGAATATAGTCACACAATATACAGTCACACAATAAAAATGTACAAATAAGTCACACAATAAAAGTGTACAAATAATAAGTACAAACTTTCACGAATGGACCAATACACACATGTCGAAAAAAACTACCACTTATCAGGAGGAGGAGCCGCGTCGAATCTGAGATAATAGCGCGTCAAACTGCTCCTGTGTAAGTGTCACGGAACCCGATGCATGAGTCGATGTAGATGACGATGCGGGCGGACTAGGAGGACATCGCTGCTCCAACTCTGTCAGTCGAGCGTCGCAAGTATCCATGACAGATAATAACCTACTAGTACTATGCTCTACCCTCTCGCCCATCTCAAGATATGACGCCTACATCCGTGATAGTGAAGCGCCCACGGTATCCACTCGCTCGCTCATCTCAATATATGACGTCTGCATCCTCGATAGTGTAGCGCCTACGGTCAACTGCGACTCATGCAGCAACGTCATGTTGCGCTCTATAGACGTGGTTAGATCCCTCAGCTCAATGATGCTACGCTCCAACGATTCGAAACGTGCTATGAGCGTCGCATCGTCCGTCAGCGGCTGCGGCTGTACCGTAATCCACTGCATCAACTCGTCATGCAGAGATGCGATCTGAAGGTCAAATCTCTTCTGGGCTCACTGTGACTCCTGGGAGGGCTGTGGGGTATGCACATCGGCAGATGGTGTCCTAGATGACTGTGACACAACATAGGCATCGTAGGATCTCGTACCGTAATATGTACCCCTATGTAGACCACCAACTGTCACGCCCCGATCTCCCGCAGGCTAATCGGCCGTCCCCGCTAGGCGGGAATCACCCTCGCCAGCGCTCCCGCGGGACGATCGCTTCGACCCATCCGGGCGTGATGCCGCACGAGCGTGAGCCACGCCCGTGCAAGGCCATGATTCATTGGCTGGCGGTAAGAGTTCTAAGCCACAGAGTCGCACAGATTGTCCGAGTGCAGCAGAGTCATGAACGCATAGGCGATCGGTAACAAGTTCTCTGAGTTGACAAATATAGCGGAAGCATTGAAACACAAGTTGAAGTAAAGCAAGCTCTTTTATTGATATGAACATGTGTTACAGGCGGCGTATAGCCGAGATTACAAGTCGCTCTAGCATCTCTCTCTGAAACAGTAAAAGCGTGCCAAGTGGCTACAATTGTGGAATGATTGTAGAGGCGATGTTCACAACTTATGTCTTGTATATGTGCTTCAGTCCCGGACGCACCGTTGCTTCGGAGTGATGTCCACGCCTTAGCACGCACGTTGGAGGCGTCCGCACTGAACGAGGTTCTCCCGCACCCTGCATACAAACTGGTGGATTATCAGTACATTGAATGTACTGGTGGGGAAGCTACTCGCCCGCTCGACAAATCCAAACACGTAATACAGGTTCCGTGCACAACTATTAAGTTGTCTTTCTAGTTGCCTTAGGATCAGTTTCATGCAGGTATTAAATAGCCTATCGTGTCGGGCAGTGCGCCGTGCGATATTTGAGGAAACACGGTGAGACTTACCAACTTACCATTTGCCCTTCCCTGTCCAAGGCAAACATTGTTAATTCAGGCACGGCAAGTATAAACATTCAGGGCAAGCATATGCAATTGCAAACACGAGAGTCATTGTACATAATCGTTCAGGTGTTTAGTGATGCAATGCAATGACTCGCACGCGGATAGCCGCTAAGCGAGGATGACTTATCTATATGACATAAGTCGCTGGCGATAGCCATTATGGACGGTTCACAGTCTCAAGACACAGATGATATGCACCGCAAGTGGCGAGCCCCGCTGCATAACACCTTGCCCCATAATAACATACGACTGCTCATACGTCCCGTCCGGATCGGATCGGTCCCAGTGCCCCGGTGACCGTCCGCGGAACTCAACATAACATAACTTGTGCACAAGCTGTCCGCGACAATGCAGGTCAGGGTCTATCTTTTTTATCCATAGCTTGACATGATAATCATGAAACTTAAACTTATTCTGAACGAGCATATTGCTCCACGAGCTGGGATTCCATCAGTACATAACACGATCCTCGTTCAGATACATACATAGCATGATTATCATTCAAGTGTGATTCACGTTCAGTATTCATTCTTGCTTAGTGCATTCCCCTGGTTCGGGGATATGCCTTAGATGACCTGACGGTCCCGAATACTTGCAGGTTTACTTAGGCACAGAACGACTACGTAGTAGTCTTCCGGGGTTTGGATGAAAACATGGCAACATACAAGCAGACAAGCATGCGTTTCTAAGGAACATAAGCAGGCACGTAGCTCGGACCCGAAGGTAAGCCGAGAGATGAAACCGTTAAGGGACTTAGCATGCGAGGGTCTAAATATAAGTAGTATTTTATTTCCATGTTCTAGCAAGAAATACAAGTTGGGATTATTCCCTTAGCTAGGTGCGTTGGATTTATTAGCATGCAGGGGGTGATTCACCTAGCGACTAGCATGAATATTGCAGATTTTATGTGTGCTGGCTAAGCAAAGACAAGTTCACCGTAGCCACCCACCTTAGCGATGATTCGCCTCGGTAGAGCGATACGTCAAACGAGCCTCTGAAAGTCCAAGCCGAATTCCTGTAGGGACAAGTCTGGATATCTTTTGCTTCTCCTTTGAGGCAAAGCGGGTCGGGACAGTTGCACTTTTGCCGTTTGAGTCGGCAATCCGCTAGAACGGAACGGGGTGTTACATCCTACCCAACTCAGAAAAAGTCTCGTCCTCGAGACTTACTGAGGACAAGCAGTAATCTAGGCTTGAGGAAATCCTAGACAAGTCGTTTGTACTTGTTCATATGGATATTCACTTGCACAAGCGTCGAAATCAGCATATCGCTTAGACTGGATCGTGCGCACCTTCGACATGCATTTCTAGTGTGAACACGTCAACCAGCTTAGTGATAGCGAAGTCTCAGCACTCGAATTTTACCTTTTCCTAAGTCTTGGATGGTGCACTAATTCAAGGCGTCCCTCGAATAGATGCATTCAACCAAACTTAGAGTTAGTGAAAATCGGACAAGCTACTAGCGATACTCTCAAAAGGTTCGCACAGGTTGGCACAAAGGCCACTCGCAGCATACAACCAGACAAGCAAGCATATCATTCAAAACGCATTTTGAAAGTATTTAGACTTATTGTTGGAACATCCCATCGAGGCATTGAGAGAGAGCGTGACATAACCCACGAACGAGCTTTCGAAACAGAGATATCGAATCGAAGTCCAAAGGCATAGAAGCCAGGCTCTGATACCACTATGTCACGCCCCGATCTCCCGCAGGCTAATCGGCCGTCCCCGCTAGGCGGGAATCACCCTCGCCAGCGCTCCCGCGGGACGATCGCTTTGACCCATCCGGGCGTGATGCCGCACGAGCGTGAGCCACGCCCGTGCAAGGCCATGATTCATTGGCTGGCGGTAAGAGTTCTAAGCCACAGAGTCGCACAGATTGTCCGAGTGCAGCAGAGTCATGAACGCATAGGCGATCGGTAACAAGTTCTCTGAGTTGACAAATATAGCGGAAGCATTGAAACACAAGTTGAAGTAAAGCAAGCTCTTTTATTGATATGAACATGTGTTACAGGCGACGTATAGCCGAGATTACAAGTCGCTCTAGCATCTCTCTCTGAAACAGTAAAAGCGTGCCAAGTGGCTACAATTGTGGAATGATTGTAGAGGCGATGTTCAGGCGATGTTCACAACTTATGTCTTGTATATGTGCTTCAGTCCCGGACGCACCGTTGCTTCGGAGTGATGTCCACGCCTTAGCACGCACGTTGGAGGCGTCCGCACTGAACGAGGTTCTCCCGCACCCTGCATACAAACTGGTGGATTATCAGTACATTGAATGCACTGGTGGGGAAGCTACTCGCCCGCTCGACAAATCCAAACACGTAATACAGGTTCCGTGCACAACTATTAAGTTGTCTTTCTAGTTGCCTTAGGATCAGTTTCATGCAGGTATTGAATAGCCTATCGTGTTGGGCAGTGCGCCGTGCGATATTTGAGGAAACACGGTGAGACTTACCAACTTACCATTTGCCCTTCCCTGTCCAAGGCAAACATTGTTAATTCAGGCACGGCAAGTATAAACATTCAGGGCAAGCATATGCAATTGCAAACACGAGAGTCATTGTACATAATCGTTCAGGTGTTTAGTGATGCAATGCAATGACTCGCACGCGGATAGCCGCTAAGCGAGGATGACTTATCTATATGACATAAGTCGCTGACGATAGCCATTATGGACGGTTCACAGTCTCAAGACACAGATGATATGCACCGCAAGTGGCGAGCCCCGCTGCATAACACCTTGCCCCATAATAACATACGACTGCTCATACGTCCCGTCCGGATCGGATCGGTCCCAGTGCCCCGGTGACCGTCCGCGGAACTCAACATAACATACCTTGTGCACAAGCTGTCCGCGACAATGCAGGTCAGGGTCTATCTTTTTTATCCATAGCTTGACATGATAATCATGAAACTTAAACTTATTCTGAACGAGCATATTGCTCCACGAGCTGGGATTCCATCAGTACATAACATGATCCTCGTTCAGATACATACATAGCATGATTATCATTCAAGTGTGATTCACGTTCAGTATTCATTCTTGCTTAGTGCATTCCCCTGGTTCGGGGATATGCCTTAGATGACCTGACGGTCCCGAATACTTGCAGGTTTACTTAGGCACAGAACGACTACGTAGTAGTCTTCCGGGGTTTGGATGAAAACATGGCAACATACAAGCAGACAAGCATGCGTTTCTAAGGAACATAAGCAGGCACGTAGCTCGGACCCGAAGGTAAGCCGAGAGATGAAACCATTAAGGGACTTAGCATGCGAGGGTCTGAATATAAGTAGTATTTCATTTCCATGTTCTAGCAAGAAATACAAGTTGGGATTATTCCCTTAGCTAGGTGCGTTGGATTTATTAGCATGCAGGGGGTGATTCACCTAGCGACTAGCATGAATATTGCAGATTTTATGTGTGCTGGCTAAGCAAAGACAAGTTCACCGTAGCCACCCACCTTAGCGATGATTCGTCTCGGTAGAGCGATACGTCAAACGAGCCTCTGAAAGTCCAAGCCGGATTCCTGTAGGGACAAGTCTGGATATCTTTTGCTTCTCCTTTGAGGCAAAGCGGGTCGGGACAGTTGCACTTTTGCCGTTTGAGTCGGCAATCCGCTAGAACGGAACGGGGTGTTACACCAACGACTCTCATCCACAGCTCGTCATCCGACGGAGCTGGGTGGGCCGGGGGTTCCGAGGAACTACCCCCCTCTCCCTGTGTGGGCTGGGTCGATTCTTCGCGGAGCCTCCTATACTCATCCTAGAAAAAATACGTATCTATCGATAAGCGTACTACTTATTATATATCTTAAGTACTTGTTACTAATTATATGTATTTTTGCTAAGTTATATCAAAATATTCAAAACATAGGAGTAATACTTACGTAGATCTGCATCGCCCTATAATCGATAAGTTGTCCCCCCTTCCTATGAGTGGCGAGGAACACTATCACCATGTTCACATCCTCAAACCTTTGGACCTGTTAAGAAATATATTATTTGTTATTAAAATAAAAAATTAGGCCACGATGATTAAAAATTGTACGTATAGAATTAAAGACGTACCAAGCGACGAAAATATTTCGTCATCGGATTCGACCCACCACACCACTTTTTCGTCCTCTGCCGAGCTGTCTTGGCCTTCTCCGACTTTTTTATATACCTATCCTCGTTGAATCTAGCCCTCATCTCATTCCAATGCTCAGGCATGATCCAACATTGGATCGGTTTTCCTTCGCGATCACGAGTCTTCTGGTCATCCATAGCATCACAGATCAGCTTGGCGGCGACGGAAGGAAACTGTTGCTCTATCTGTGCGGCCCGGTGTGGTGGATAGAAATATGTTCTCTACAAGAAGTACAATAGTAAGTTATAAAATATTAACATAAAGATATTACTGATGTAAAATCAAATATATTTTTACCTTCAAGTGCCCAAACCAGAACGTCTTTCTCTCTTCCGAGGCATCCGAGTAGTTTATCAATGGCCCACCATAGTTTTGCCTCAGAAAATGTCCCAGTGCTCTCTGTATCGCCCGGGGATGATATCTATATATACATTGATAATTAAACTCATTAAAAAGTGTATATATATATATATATATATATATATATATATATATATATATATATATATATATATATATATATATATATATAAGAAATAAATAACTTACTTTGTAGGGCTATCGGCCCAAATCTCCATTCTCGTCTCATCCGGCGGAGCGCACGGAGGATCGCTCTGATATGGAGACAGATTTGGATCGAACGCCATCTTCTCCTCTGTCTCCATGGTACCGTCAGTAGCAGGAACACTGGACGGAGCAGGAACACTAGACGGGATACTCTTGGGCCTGGAACTGCTGGTCCCAGGAGTACTGCCACGTGCGGTCGTTGTTGTCGGAGTCTGAAGTACTGCTGGTCAATAGTGTGCGGTCGTCGCAGTCGCTGTCTGAGATACTATTGGTTGATAGTATGGAGTACTCGGGGACGAAGATCGGGAAGGACTATCCGTGTCCCGAAGAGGACGTACGTCTAGAGGATCTACCGAGGAAATAGGATCCGCGTCGTCCAGACATATCTGAGAACAACATATAATGACAAAATAAATATACAGAGATATTTATATTACATGATAGAAAAAAATAAACAGAAGTTGTGAAATAGGCAATAATAAAAGTCTAAATGATAAAAGGGTCACTATCACAAAACATAAGGATCACAGAACTAGGCCGAAAATACACAGAGATATGTATATCACCGTCCCAAACATAAGTATCATAGAACTATGCCACAAAAAAAAGTATCACCATCAAAAAATTAGGCCACGATAAACGTATTAGAAAATTAGGCCACGATGTCACAAGTCTAAATGAATTTCATTTAATTTTCAATAACCATCTGAAAATTTATTTTGTTCGTCTTTCTCCTCCTCCTCTTCCTCTTCATCTTCACTTTCATCTACTTCGTCATCGTCTTCTGATACTTCTCCCTCTTCTACTTGATGAAATATGTAATGAGTAACTTTCGTTGAGTCCACATCTACAATATTTGCAACAAGAGGTAGATCTTCTTCGTGATAAGCTATTTCGTCAACGTCAAAGGTATTTTTAGCTTTATTCTTACAGATTGCCCACCAATTTGACCTTCCAGTTCCTCGTTTAGGATAAGTTGTAAAGTACACTAGATGATCCTGACTTGATAGAATAAATGGTTCATATCCTTGATATCGACACTGATAGTTTATATCCACAAGACCATGCTTGTCAATTTTCCAACCTTGATCTTGGATCGGATCGAACCACTCACACTTGAATAACATGATCTTAACAGGCTCTGTGGCATAATTATATGTCAAATCCACAATCTTTCGTAAGATGCGAAAGAAATTAGTGTCTGGATCGACGTCTTTGTAGTTCGAAGATTTGATACCCAAATAATCGTGGCTCTTTTACCCATCAGTTTATTCTCCTTCGGGTCGACGCATCTTCTCAGATTCGACACCTACAAAGTCTTCCTTTGTCCTCCTTGTCCAATGAGAAAATTGACTTAGGCTGCATCACCTTCCCATTTCCTTCCTCTATCAAATGCAACGTAGGGCGTCTGCATATTTCCTTTAAGTCCAACCTGGCCTTAGGATTGTCTTTCGTCTTTCCCTTTACGTCCATCACAGTATTAATTATATTTTCAAACACATTCTTTTCGATATGCATGACATCAAGGTTATGTCTAATCATATTGGTGCTCCAATATGGCAGGTCCCAGAATATGCTCCTCATCGTCTAGTTATGAGTTCGACTAAATCTATCATACTTGTACCCTCTTGTAGGATCTTCGATAGCACTTGAAAAATATCTGACCTCCTCCTATATCATATCTCCGGACCACCTTGGCGGTGGATCGGCCTTCTCCACAACGTCGGCACAAAACGTATTCCTGTTCCTCCGGAACGGATGATCTTTCAGCAGGAACTGTCGATGACAATCAAAGAAGCACGATTTTTCTCCGTGTTTCAAACGGAAAGCCTTAGTATGTACTATGTAATACGGACATTAGAGACGACCATGAGTACTCAATCCCGATAATATTTCATAGGCCAAAAAGTCGTTGATGGTCTACAAAAGTTCTGTCCACATCTAAAAATTCTACTTTCTGGTAACATCATACGTGTTGGCACATACTTTCCACAGCTGATTCAACTCATCTATCAACGGTTGTAAGTACACATCAATGTTCCTCTTGTGATTGTTCAGACCTGGAATGATAACGGTTAGAAACATATACGGAGTCTTCATGCACATCCAGGACAGTAAGTTGTACGGGGTAACAATCACAGGTGAACACGAATACTGGGAGCCCGAAAGTCCAAATGGGGTTAAACCGTCGAATGAGAGCCCCAATCTGACATTACGCGGATCCAAAGCAAAATCAAAATACTCTCGATCAAAGTGCTTCCATGCTTCTCCATCGGATGGATGATCCAACACTCCTTCGATTTGTTTCCGCCAGTGCCAAGTCATATTTTCGGCTATCTCCTTCACCATAAATAACCTCTGCAACCACGGCATCAAAGGGAGGTAGTGCATCGAATCGATCGACTTCCTTGTACCGGGAGTCTTTCCAGTACCAGTTGCCTTGTAGCGATCAACACCACATAATTTGTACACTGCTTCATCTTTGTCGTCTTTATAGTACAGCATGTACCCGTTGTGATATGAATTAATTTTTTCATATCCCATCCATAGCGATCTAACCATTCTCTTCGATCGGTAGAAGTTTATAGGTAACTTGGCACCCTCCGGCAAGATCTCTATAATCAACTCG
The DNA here is from genome assembly GCA_036927795.1 of Iris macrosiphon. Lineage (NCBI taxonomy): Eukaryota > Viridiplantae > Streptophyta > Magnoliopsida > Asparagales > Iridaceae > Iris > Iris macrosiphon. Next base: position 12,232,744 of record JAYESA010000010.1, on the reverse strand, counting down.
ATCAGTCGGTTGTAGCATTCTTGTGACATGTTAAAATCAGACTTTATGCTCAACAGCCTGGTGACTACCTCTAACGGTGAATGATCCTCACAAGTAGGATATAATGGAGTCATTGCATTCTCCAAAACCTCTATAAACTTCGCAGCATCGGTATTCGGTGTCTCCTCAGCTGCTTCATGATTGTCCGAATCGAAACTAGGTCCCGTAGCGTCGAAAACCATATTCACGTACCCGACGTCGAAATCAACATGCACGTGGACATTCATATATGGCTCCATATAAGGCTCATTCTCCGATGCTAAATGTCACGCCCCAATTTCAAAAACATAGGAACCAGAATGAGACAATACCAGCTAGCATGCACTCGTAGGTTACTCCAATATATGGAACCAACGAATGAGGCCTAAGCTATATATGAACTCCAGCTCATAATAGTAACTATGATCACAATATCAATCTAAATCTCATCCAGCATAATAAAGATAACAACTACTAAGTAAGCATCAATGAGATAAGTCTAGAAGTATCCATCAAGAAAAGCAAATAGTCGGGTGGAGAAAAAATGACTGCCAACGACTATAATAAACTGAATGAAAATAAGTAATCCAGTCTCAATAAATAAAATAAAGGTCCAAGTATGATTGTCTCTACTGGGATGGTAAACAATAAGATGATCAAGGAAACTCGGAATGATCGACCTCCCCGTCCACGAAAGAAGTCTCAAGTCCTGCTCCATACACCTGGGGGTAGTCCTGATGATCAACTGCAACTAGAAGGAAACCAGGTCCTCAGGGGACATAGCAAGATACAAAAGGTACAAGATGTGTAAACTGAAATAACTCCTACTAAATGCGAGAAGATTCTAACCTCATAACGTGCAATTTAGAGGACAACTTTCGTACGCATGAGTGGAATTCTGGCTAACTTGACTAATCCACGTAGATCAAGGCTAGTGGTGTAGATATACAGTCAACAGTCGTCTGTATCCGTCCATAACATTCCAAGAAAGCCAGTGGGCATATGCAAATCTCATAAAATCCACATAGGTTCTCCTGGAGAATCCTATGGTATACCAAGGTAGATGTCCCATACACATAATAGTTGTCCTCCCCAATAAACCCCACTGGCTAAGACATGTCCATAACCCGCTCAATTTTTAACTGCTTGGGTCTCTAATACCCTAGTCATAGCAGTTACATTTTCTATCCGTCACACGTTCCTTACGTAATGATAGCCAGTTAAGTTTGCAGTTCGTGCCCCTAACAAGATGTCACAATCGTGTAATGTGAGTGTCATGGCCAAAGGCGATATAATGATATCCTCTCATCATAAGGCAGTCCCCTAAAACTAGGTTGACATGCAAAAAAATAATATAAGTAACAAGAACGACTAATACAGTCGCTTTCACCCAAGTATAGCTTGGGCGCGCAGTTTATATAATCTAAAGATGTATCAACTAAGGAGATATACAAGAAAATACTGTAAATAAAGAATAGATACAGTGAACACAACAAGGTATACTAGCCTGGATCCTGAATGGTACTATGGCGAAGTCCAGGTAGTGATCTTTGTAACTTAACAGCTGCCGCCAAGGTAGGATCTGAGTAAACACCTCCGGATGCTGAAAATAATATCACCAATATTTTCAGAATGTGTGAAATAGTCAAAATTGACTACCCATAAGTCCAATTTGATCACAGGGACAAAAACGATAGTTTCGGATCAAAACGTGATCCACATGTGGTCCGCTTTGCACTGAAAATGTGTCAGAAGTAAAGTTCTCTAAATTAAGCAAACTTAGTGTCTACGAGTCCAGAACGACGAAACAAAATCAACAGAATATCCAGAATTGAATTTCGATGAGCCGATCCCAAAATTACTCGTTAAGTCGGACAGTGTGGCTCGCAAAATGGTGTTCTGGTCAACTTTCTTCGAATCGAACCAAACTTGGGTCACAGGACCAACGTAATTCTACGAGTCTGGTGGCACAAGTTTTGTTTCTAAACGACAACACCCACAGAGTAATTACAAATTTCGGAAAAGATCAATACGGCGTTCTTCGACGGATACGAGTTAATTTTGTTGCGCACATGCGACCAAATCAAAATTCGTTGAATCCTACATATCTGTATTTACTTTACGCACCTTTCGGTGTCTACAGCACGTGACAAAGTCGTGCCATTTGGTGGGACGCACTCCGTATCACAAATTTTTGTGTTTTGAGAAACAGATTTTTAGTCAAGTTTGGACAGAAATAACTCAACGAATAAAGCTAGTTAATTAAAACTAAAAAAATGGGTTTTAAACTTGGATATATTGTTAATAATTCTTTTTAAATATATTTTGAAAATCGTACATGGTTTGGAAGAAATTCGTGCTCAAAGTGGGGTGTTTGAGTGCTCAAAATTGTCACAGAAAACTAATTTTTTCTCAACTTGGCTTCAATTTTACCTAGTTTTTGGGGATAATTTTGAAAATCTATTTACTGGGTATGGAAGAGGGTCAAGTAGGCTTTCCATAAAATCAAACAAAATTGAATTCCAAGGAGAATCGAAGAAGTTACAAGGTGAGAAGGGGAGTATCTTAACTAGCTGCTGCTACCGAATCTCGGTCTATTTCGGCCAACTTCGGGGGGACGACGGCGGTTCTCCGGTCGTCGTGGGGCGGCGCTCGACTGCAGGCAGCCAGGGAGGTCGCTGGAGTCTGACAAAGTGTCGGTGGTTCTGGGAGGGAGAAGAGTTCTCGGATTTTCTCCAGAACGCATGAGAATGGAGAGGGGTCGAATATTTGGTATAAGTTTAAAGGGATTAAATTATAATTAATACTTTCTAATTTAATAGATTCAAATGTAACAGCCGAATAGGGGAAGGGGTAGGGTCGTGCGGGTTGGGGTCTGTGGTTGGGTAGGCAGGTTTTGTGTTGGGTTTTCTTTACTTATTCTTTTTCTTTTTAAATATATATATATATATATATATATATATATATATATATATATATATATATATATATATATATATATATATATATATAACCATAAGATATATGTATGAATGCTTTTAACAAATTTCTAAAAAATTTATATGATAGCCCAATCATAAGTATATGTAGCTAAGTTTATATTTAATATATTTATAAAATTATTCAATAATTAGAAAATAAATTCTAAACAACTAAATATGAATGACTTAACTAATAAATAATTTAAATACTATAAATTAATAAACAATTAAAATAATGGTATTAATAATAATTAAAAATAAATATTTGGGAGGGAGTTTCACACTAAAGGCACAAGCTATCCGTGTGAGGTCCACTGATAATAATTCAGAGTGAAACCCCTCGAGTATAAATGATATGTCACATCCACTTCTGAATGATATTTCAACTTACGATATTTCACACATGGACACTTAATTTTTGTGTCGTCCATGTACTCAGGAAATGCCTTGACGAACAGCAGGAACTTCTCTAATCCCTCTATGTATTGTCACGACCCGCACTCGACGTAGGGGCACGAGTACGTTGGAACGTCCAGCCTATGCCGCAGCATCAGCGGTAGAACGATGTCTGGGTAAACTATGCTATCTAACAATAATGATCATCAAGGTATATAATGCCACCAATGAAATATGAATACTCAATCACAGAACAATAAGATGGAACATTGCATGAATATGATATAAAGAACTAAAGAGTCAAAATATAACTCACAAGATAGAATATAATATCCAATGAGTCTCAAACATAATAAAGTACTAACTGTCAAAGCTGGAGGCAAATCCAGGACAATATAAGCCTATCTACAAAGCTACTGGTAAAGTGTCGTCTGTCTCAACCGGGATGAGTCCCTCCTGAGCCACAGTCTCTAGCTCTAAACCAACTACGTCCTGAGGCCCATAGTGAGTGGGATACCACTTCTCAGTGTCATCTAGAAAAAATATATCCAGTCAGGATTTGAGCAAAGTACACCTCTAACAGCAGTTCCAATAAATGATAAAAACTATGTAACAGTAAATAGAGAGCATAAACAAGATACAATATACAAGAACAAGAGATATACAAGATAGGAATGCTGTAGTTAAATATAAGGAAATGAGCATCATGAATAAGAGCAAGAAATACTACTACTATGTGAGTGAGTACTAGGTTCGACATGTGATCGGCTTGGGAACTTGCACAAGGATTAGGGCCTGGTTAATCATACGTGCGTGTATGATCAACACTTACAAGTAACAAGGCATGCAAAGGAGGGTATTGTCACATATCTACACTAACACTTTCCGACCCCGACGGGTATGGTGGATCCAACCATAGTACACTATGACACGGGATTCACTGGGTAGGTAGCTAGTCTCCCAAGGAATCAATGTCTGTATATATAGAAGAAGAACAAGGAACAAGGCTTGTACAAGATATACCATAATAACAAGGAATAACATCTCATGACGAGATCCGGATATACCAATCCGTGTAACCATCGTGTCAAAAATTAAGGATATTTATACTAAATACAAGAAACATAGATGATATCATAAATGAAAAACTATCAGAGAATGTACTCGCCTAGAATTTGGTGAAAAGTATTAAAGATATCCAAAACGGTACCTCGAAGATCTAAATATGGAATATTATATCAATACAAGGTTCCGAAATGAATACAAATTAAACTAGTCTAATTCTAGGTCATTAAGCCATTTCTAGGTCAAAATAGTCAAACTAGGTCAACACTAAGTCAAACTAGTCAACTAGCTATTTCTATGTTGTATGAATCCACCTCTAGGATATTGGGTCCATACGCTATGTATCTAGGCTATACTAGCTATATTAGGATACTAGGATACCAACATTATACTGTATCGTAAAATACGTAAAATACTATATATAAAAATATTATATAATACACAAGTATAATATATACTAGTACCCCTAGGTAAACTAATACTAAGTGGATACCTTGGCTTTGAGCCAATACAATATCATGCTACCTACACTCATCTTGATACACAATACCCAATACCTTGAGTTAACCCCATCATCTAGACATTACCTTGTATAACACAAGGTAAAAGTAACCTAGCTATCTAATATCTATACATACCCAAATATATAACACTAACATGTGCATCTAATAATATATAACATCACTCATGTGTATAACTAATATCTATAACTTAATGTACACTAATAGTCAATACATAAATAACTAACACCAAGTTCACTAACATTAACAACCAAGTTCTCAACCTATTAACTAGCTATGGTATCTAACTCAATACTCAACTAACCATCAATATCTTACTAACACACTACTACTGACCATAACTAAACATAACTTATAATTAAACATAACTTATATCTAACATCAATATAAACTAACACTAAATTTACTAACAGACCTCTCCCTCAAGTGACTGTTGCTGCAAAGTATATGCAGCAAGGTAATGTTGTTTCCCTGCCTACATGGCATCTGGTTGCTACATCCAACCTGCTGTGTTGTGCTTGCACAGCAGGTCCCCCACTATTGCTTCTTTTGTGCAGCACAGTGCTGCAACCACTTCTGTTTCATCACAGCAAGGTTTCACCCCCTCCTCGACTGCTCTGGTGTACACACATGTGCACAACCGCCACATGTTGCAACTGCTGTGCACACAAAGGTGCACAGCCCGATCAAACCCCCTCCCTCTTGATAGTGCATACTACCAATTCAGTCCCATATACTATGTAAATACCCCGCCCCTCATTAGTGATCATAATGAACACAGTCTACAAGTAAAACCAACCGTGAACATACCAAAACTAACACCAACAGTCCACAATAAACACACACATCCAAAAATACTTCTAACACCTAGTATATCAAATCTAAATGATTATAAGAACTCTAATATATATATATATATATATATATATATATATATATATATATATATATATATATATATATATATATATATCAAATATCAATACTAATATAGCTATACACCATTCCAAATAAAGTAGAACACATTACAACAAACACGTGGAGTGCACCGCACCCGTATCACACTCAATCTATGATACGCTTGCGATACGGCTTCAACACAACACCAAACGCATCACCAATGATATGAGCAAGTCTAGAATCATATTTCTAAGCAATATAAAGTACTAGCTACTCAACTATGTGTCCATAGCAAAATATGACATGTGCATACCCCTCTATCGAAGGAAAATCCCCCAAATCAACCCGTATCACCAAATTGCCATGATACGGCCTACACGTATCCAATTGTAGATATGACACTAGTCCAACAATCAAACATATGTCAATTTGGTCTAATTGACCTATTGACCAACACATGTTGCACCAATCTCTGATTTTTTCCAAATTGGGCACAAAACATATCATAACATTCACAATATGGGTCCCTAGTAGTCAATTCTTCTTCCTATAGGAAGCCCTAGTCCATAGGTGGGTTCCTAATGATTAAACTTCAGATTTAGAGTCTAATTAGAAGAGATAAATTAAATTGTATCTATTGGGAGATAGATTTCCAATACAAGTCTCCAATTGGATGGAAAGAGCCCTCAACTTGTACACTCTTCACCTTCTTATAGATCCTTGGCTCCTCCTTGCTCCAACAGCCTCCAATGGTGAGTAGAGAAGGAATTGGAAGATAATTTGGGTAGTGATTGGTGTAGGAAAGAGAGAATTTAGGAAGGAAAATTTCTAGATCTAAATTTGGAATAAAGAAAAGAGAGGAGAGAGAAACTCCTCTCCCTTAAATAGTGGCCGGCCCCTCCTTTACCCCTATGGGCTTGTCATGAAGAAAATATTAAGGAAGGAAGGTTATATTCCTAATAATTTGACTAATTAAATCATTAACTTAAAGAATTGGGCTTGTGGTTGGGCTCAAGTCTAACTAACATAAATGTTGGTCCATGAATCAATTCTAATCTAGTTAGGTCTACTACTACAAGTCCAAAAATATATTGTAATATCTAACAATAAATAAATAATATAATAAATAAATATTTAATATGCACAATAACTAATAAATTATAAAATGACCCAAATATCCTCAATCAGAAAAGTGGTAATGACAAGTCTACCCCCCTTAAAATAATTTTGTCCTTTTAATTCAAAGACAAAACTTCCCCAAGAAAAGCAAAATAGAACAGAACAAGAAAGGACATACCTCAAGGCACAAACAGATACGGGTACCGCTCTCGCATTTCATCCTCATTCTCCCAGGTAGACTCACCCAGAGAATGATGCCTCCATGCGACGCATACCAAGGGAATGGTCTGGTTCCTCAGCACCTTCTCTCTCCAATCTAGAATCTCAATTGGCTGCTTTGGATAGCTGAAAGTAGGGCCCAACTCTATCTCCGAGTGATCCAATACATGACTAGGATCTGCCACGTATCGTCTCAACTATGACACATGAAACACGTTATTCACTCCCTCTAATGCAGGTAGAAAATCTAGCATATAGGCAACTGCACCGACCCTTTCTAGAATACTGAAGGGTCCGATGAATCGTGGACTAAGCTTTTTTTCTCCACCGAAGCAAATCGTGCCTCGTGTCGAAGAAATACTCAGAAACATCAGACCTCCAACCTAGAACAAAGCACAAACTTAAGAAAATAATCTATAGCAAACAACCAATATCAACACAAAGAAAAAATCTAAAACCATACCTCAAACTCCAAGAGTCTCCGGTGGCTATTGGCCCAATGCTGCTGTCTGTTCTATGCCACCCAAAGTCTATCTCTAATCAGCTTGACCTTCTCAGTTGCATCCACAACCATCTCTGGCCCTAGAAAAGCTCTCTCTCCAACATCGTCCCAAGACAAGGGAGTGCGACATCTTCGACCGTATAGAACCTTAAATGGTGACATCTCTGTACTGGCCTGGTAGCTATTGTTGTAAGCAAATCCTACCAAATGGAGATGGTCCTCCCAAGATCTCCTAAAATCTAGTACACAGGTGCGTAGCATATCTTCGAGAGTCTGAATGGTCCTCTCTGACTGCCCTATTTACCTTTTCTGTAGACAAATCCACCTTGAAAGGCAAAAAGTGGGCCGACTTGGTCAACCTGTCAACGATGATCCAAATCGCATCTTTCTCTCCTGGAGATCATGAAATTTTGGACACAAAATCCATAGTAATATGCTCCCATTTCCACTCTAGAATGGATAATGGCTGTAGTAAACCGCCTGGCCTCTGCCTCTCGGCTTTCACCTGCTGGCACACTAAGCATCTAGATACAAACTGTGCCACCTCCCTCTTCATGCCATACAACCACACACTCTCCGGCATATCCTGATACATCTTGTTGGCACCTGGATGCATGGAATACTAAAAGCGATGCGCTTCCTACAACACCTCCTCACGCAGCTCCCCACTAGGCAGACATAATCTAGAACCGTGCCGCAAAGAACCATCCTCAACAATGGTGAAATCATCCTCCAATCCAGCTCTCACCTGAGCTCTGATGCTCCTCAGAGACACATCTTCATACTGAGCGACCTTGATCCTGTCCATCAACTCTGAATGTATCTTCAAACCCCACATCTGTATTACAATCCCAGGAACTATCACCTCAATGCCCAAGCTCTCCAGATCCTCTAACAAATATCGGTCATTCATCAAGAACATAGCTACCGTATACCTGCTCAAGGTATCGACAACTATATTGGCCTTCCCTGGATGATACTGTAAGGATATATCAAAATCCTTCATCAGTTTCATCCACCGACGCTGCCTCATGTTCAGCTCCTTCTGAGTGAAAAATGTTCAGCTCCTTCTGAGTGAAAAACGTACTTCAAGCTTTTATGGTCTGTGAATATCTCCACACGCTCTCTGTACAGATAGTGTTTCCACAACTTTAAAGCAAAAATGACCGCTGCCAACTCTAAATCGTGGGTAGGATAATTTTTCTCATGAGCCGTAATTGCCTGGATGCATAGGCAATCACCTTCCCATTCTGCTGAAGAACCCAACCTAGACCTTTCCCCGATGCATCATTATAGATAGTGAAACCTCCAGACCCTGATGGCAATGTCAAAATAGGAGCAGACAACATCCTCATCTTTAATTCCTCAAAAGCAGCCTGACACTCCCCTGTCCAAACAAACTCCGCGTCTTTCCTAGTGAGTCTGGTCATTGGCTCAGCAATTCTTGAAAAATCGTGCACAAACTTTCTGTAGTAGCCTGCCAGACCCAAGAAACTCCTGATCACTGCTACTGAACTTGGAGTTTTCCAAGACTTTACTTCTGTGATCTTCTTAGGGTCCACTGAAATTCTATCACCAGTCACTACATGCCCTAAGAACTTCATATTGTCCAGGAAGAACTCACACTTGGACAACTTCCCATACAACTTCTCTTTCCTCAGCAAATCCAACACAATCCGCCGATGCTCCTCGTGCTCCTCTGGCGTCTTCGAGTATATGAGAATGTCATCGATGAACACCACCATGAACTTGTCAAGGTACTGGTGGAACACCTTATTCATCAAATTCATAAATACCCTCGGGACATTAGTTAACCCAAATGACATCACCATGAACTTGTACTGGCCATACCGAGTCCGAAAAGTAGTCTTCAGAATGACTTTAGGCTTCACTTTCACCAGGTGGTAGCCTGATCTTAAGTTTATCTTGTAAAATACCTTGGCGCCACTCAACTGATCGAACAGATCGTCAATCCGTGGCAACAGTTATTTATTCTTGATAGTGAGATTATTCAATGGCCTGTATCGATGCACATGCGCACCGATCCATCCTTCTTCGGTACAAATATTACCGGGGCTCCCAATGGTGAAGAATTGGATTTGATAAACCCCTTATCCTATAGTTCATCTACTTGCTTCTTCAGTTCGACTAGCTCGATATTGTTCACTCTATAGACATGTTGTAAAATTGGCTCTGCACTTGACACCAAGTCTATAGAGAACTCAACATCTCGATCTGGCGGCAATCCTGACAATTCCTCAGGAAACACATCGAAGAACTCTACTATCAAGGGATACGACAACTCCTTGTCTTCCACCATAGCTCCACAGATAACGCTTTCTTCTTGCTCTGAAGCTCCTCTAGCAAACTCAAACTCTGGCTCTCCTTGCGGGCTAAACAAAACTCTACCACCTCTATAATCTATACTAGAATGGTGCCTACTCAACCAATCCATCCCGAGTACAATGTCGTAGCTCGAAAGTGGAATTACAAGTAGAAACGCACTCAGCTCCCAGCCTCCCAGAGTAACTCTCCGATCCTTGCAAACATCACTAACCAAGATAATTACTCCCCCGGTCATGATCTTGCAAGTCCTAAGCAAAGACTCAGCTAACAAATGATGCTTCAGAGCAAAAGAAACAGATATAAAACTATGGGAAGCACCTGAATCAAATAATGCTAAAGCTGGAATGGAATCAAGGTGAACAGAACCTGCGATGACATCTCTGGTGGGCTCGGTCTCCTCGACCGTCATAGCAAACGCTCTTCCCTGAGGTGCACCTCCCTAATGCTGGTGCTGGGCGTAACGCTGCTACTGGGTCGAAAACGGCGGTCCCCTTGGCTGTACTATAGTTGTCCTCGCCTGTGCCCTCTGATCTAGATCTACTCCCTAAGTCGCACGCCGAGGGTTGGAAGGACAATCCCTCAGCTGATGCCCCTCGGCACCACAATATAAATAAACTCTCAACCTCTTTCTGCAAACTTTCCAGATATGACCGGGTTTCTTGCAAAAGTGGCAGGAAGTTGACTGTCTCTGTTGTGGTGCCTGGTGAACTGGTGCCCTAGTTGGAGCATGGTACTGTTGTGGATGCTGAAAATTCATAGACTAAAGATGTGGACGTTTAGCAGGCCTTGCACTGCTACTAGCCCCCAAAAAAGAATCGCGGTCTCTCTTGGGCTTCAGGTTCCACTCCCACTCAACCATACGTGCCTCTGCAAGTATCTCTGAATACGTCTCATAAAAAGATAGAATAAAGATCTTCACTTCCTAGTTCAGACCCTCGCAGAAACGGATAGGCCAAAACACTGGCTCCCTCACCAAGTACTCCGTAAATCAGCTCAGTCTACCAAACTCGGCGGCATACTCCTCCACGGACATGCTCCCCCGAGTAAGGCCCTTAGACTACCTCCCCAAGTCTAATCTGTCCGCCCGAGTAAATAACTTCCTCTTGAAGAGGTTCTTGAACACCTCCCAAGACTGCCCCGCATCAGCAAGAAGTGGCTCATTCCTAAACCAAGTGCGGGATATGTCGAATAGCTGAAGTCCCACTTCCTCAACCTTCAGATCCTCTGCAAGATGAGATACCCTCATGAGATGCTCGATATCCTCGAGCCAATCATTAGCGCATAAGATGCCCTAGATCCCCTTGAAAACACAAGGTTTCATCTTCTTGAAGTCATGGATATTACCCAGCCGAAGTTGGGCAACCTGCGGAACAACCTGCTGCTGGACTGGAGCTCCTCTCTCTACTGCAGCAAGGGCAAGTTGATGATAACTCTCAATACCCTGCCGCAACACATCGGTCTGCCTCTAGTGAGCCTCTGACTGAGCCCTCTGAGCCTCCATCATCTCACAAAATAATGCGAACACCTGAGTCGCATCTGTCGGCACGGGAGGTGGAGGTGAAAGTCCCTCAGACACAGCTGGAACAGTCCTCCATACTGGAGGTGGACCCCCGAATGCAACTGATAAGACAATCACCGAAGAAGTGACTGGTATAGGCTCTCGGGAAATCGCAGATCCCTCCGAAACTGCTCCTCTCTATTGTGATCGAGTCTTAGGCGGCATCTTGAGGCAAAGCGAAAGAAAATAATCAATATGGCACAAGATATAGTGCATTCAAAGAAGGACAGTTAAAGATCAATTAGCAAATATCACAGGAGAACAATTGAAATAAACAATAGAGTTTTTCCTAGAGGTGATTGAGTATTCTCATCCTATAGCCTATATCCTATATCCTGAAACAGGCTCGTAATAGAACTCAAATCAGAGCACCACTACAAATCACAATAATTGCGACCTCGAAGATCTGCATGGGCTACCACTAAAAATGTGTCATGACCCACACTCGACGTAGGGGCACGAGTATGTGGGTACGTCCAGCCTACGTCACAGCATCGATGATAGAACGCTGTCTGGGTAAACTATGCTATCTAACAATAATGATCATCAAGGTATATAATGCCACCAATGAAATATGAATATTCAATCACAGAACTATAAGATAGAATATCGCATGAATATGATATAAAGAACTAAAGAGTCAAAATATAATTCACAAGACAGAATATAATATCTAATGAGTCTCAAATATAATAAAGTACTAATTGTCAAAGCTGAAGACAAATCCAGTACAATATAAGCCTATCAACAAAGCTACTGGTAAAGTATCGTCTGTCTCAACCGGTATGAGTCCCTCCCGAGCCACAGTCTCTAGCTCTAAACCAAGTACGTCCTGAGGCACGTAGTGAGTGGGATGTCACTACTCAGTATCATCTAGAAAAAATATATCCAGTCAGGATTTGAGCAACGTACACCTCTAACAGCAGTTCCAATAAATAATAAAAACTATATAACAGTAAATAGAGAGCATAAACAAGATGCAATATAAAAGAACAAAAGATATACAAGATAGAAATACTGCAGTTAATTACAAGGAAATGAGCATCATGAATAAGAGCAAGAAATACTACTACTACTATGTGAGTGAGTACTAGGTTCAACATGTGATCGGCTTGGGAACTTGCATAAGGATTAGGGCCTAGTTAATCATACGTGCGTGTATGATCAACACTCACAAGTAATAAGGAATGCACAAGGAGGGTATGATCACATATCTACACTAATACCCCCGCCCCCGACGGGTATAGTGGATCCAACCATAGTACGCTATTATACGGGATTCACTGGGAAGGTAGCTAGTCTCCCCAGGAATCAATGTCTGTGAATGTACAAGAAGAACAAGGAACAAGGCTTGTACAAGATACACCATAATACCAAGGAATAACATCTCATGACGAGATCCGGATATACCAATCCGTGTAACTATCGTGTAAAGAAATTAAGGATATCTACACAAAATACAAGAAACATAGAGGATATCATAAATGGGAAACTATCAGAGAATGTATTCGTCTAAAATCTAGTGAACAGTATCAAAGATGTCCGGAATGGTGTCTCGAAGACCTAAATATGGAATATTATATCAATACAAGGTTCTGAAAAGAATACAAGTTAAACTAGTCTAATTCTAGGTTATTAAGCAATTTCTAGGTCAAAATAATCAAACTAGGTCAACACTAAGTCAAACTAGTCAACTAGCTATTTCTAGATTATATGAGTCCACCTCTAGGATATTGGGTCCATATGCTATGTATCTAGGCTATACTAGCTATATTAGGATACTGGGATACCAACACTATACCGTATCGTAAGATACATAAAATACTATATATAAAAATACTATATAATACACAAGTACAATATATACTAGTACCCCTAGCTAAACTAATACTAAGTGGATACCTTGGCTTTGAGCCAACACGGTATCACGCTACCTAAACTTATCTTGATACACAATACCCAATACCTTGAGCTAACTCCATCATCTAGACATTACCTTGTATAACACAAGGTAAAACTAACCTAGCTATCTAATATCTATACATACCCAAATATATAACACTAACATGTGCATCTAATAATATATAACATCACTCATGTGTATAACTAATATCTATAACTTAATGTACACTAACACTCAATACAGATATAACTAACACCAAGTTCACTAACATTAACAACCAAGTTCTCAACCTATTAACTAGCTAAGGTATCTAACTCAATACTCAACTAACCATCAATATCTTACTAACACACTACTACTGACCATAACTAAATATAAATTATATATAACAACATAACTTATCTAACATCAATATAAACTAACACTCAATATACTAACAGACCTCTCCCTCAAGTAACTGCTGCTGCAAAGTATATACAGCAAGGTAATGCTGCTGCCCTTCCTACATGGCATCTGGTTGCTACATCCAACCTGCTGTGCTTGCACATCAAGTCCCCCAATGTTGCTGCTCCTGTGCACCACAGTGCTGCAACCACTGTTATTTCATCACAGCAAGGTTTCACCCCCTCCTCGACTGCTCTGTTGTGCACACATGTCCACAGCCTCCACATGTTGTTGCTACTATGCACACAAAGGTGCACAGCCCGATCAAACCCCCCCTCTCTTAACAGTGCACACTACCAATTGAGTCCTATATACTATGTAAACACCCCCCACCGCATCAGTGATCATAATGAACACAGACCACAAGTAAAACCAACAGTGAACATACCAAAACTAACTCCAATAGTCCACAATAAACATACACATCCAAAAACACTTCTAACACCTAGTATATCAAATCTAAATGATTATAAGAACTCTAACTATATATATATATATATATCAAATATCAATAATAATATAGCTATACACAATTCCAAATAAAGTAGAACACATTAACAACAAACACGTGGAGTGCACCGCACCCGTATCACACTCAATCTATGATACGCTTGCGATACGGCTCCAACACAACACCAAACGCATCACCAATGATATGAGCAAGTCTAGAATCATATTTTTAAACAATATAAAGTGCTAGCTACTCAACTACATGTCCATAGCAAAATACGACATGTGCACACCCACGTGTCGAAGGAAATTTTTTTAAATCAACCTGTATCACCAAATTGCCATGATACGGCCTACACGTATCCAATTGTGGACTTGAAACTAGTCTCACACAATCAAAAACATGTCAATTTGGTCTGATTGACCTATTGACCAACACATGGTGCACCAATCTCAGATGTTTTCCAAATTGGACACAAAATATATCATAACATTCACAATAGGGGTCCCTAGTAGTCAATTCTTCTTATTATAGGTAGCCCTAGTCTATAGGTGGGTTTCTAATGATTAAACTACAGATTTAGAGTCTAATTAGAAGAGAGAAAAAAACTGAATTATACCTATTGGGAGATGGATTCCCAATATAAGTCTCCAATTGGATGCAAAGAGCCGTCAACTTGTGCACTCTTCACCTCCTTGTAGATCCTTGCCTCCTCCTTGCTCCAATAGCCTATAATGGTGAGTAGAGAAGGAATTGGAAGAGAATCTGGGTAGGGATTGGTGTAGGGAAGAGGAAATTTGGGAAGAAAAATTTTAGATCTAAATTTCGAATGAAGAAAAGAGAAGAGAGAGAAACTCCTCTCCCTTAAATAGAGGTCGGCCCCTCCTTGGCCTCCAAGAAATGTACAATGTCTATTTAACCCTATGGGAGTGTCATGAAGAAAATGATTAAGGAATGAAGATTCTATTCCTAATAATTTGACTAATTAAATCATTAACTTAATAAATTGGGCTTATAGTTGAGCTCAAGTCTTACTAATATAAATGTTAGTCCATAAATCAATTCTAATTTAGTTAGGTCCACTAACACAAGTCCAAAAATATAATGTAACATCTAACAATAAATCAATAATACAATAAATAAATATTTAACATGCACAATAATTATTTAATTATGAAATGACCAAAATACCCTTAGTCAGAAAAGTGGTAGTGACATGTATTCATCGCGTACACCGCACATGTCATCAGGATGATGGTTGTACATCCATGAATGATGACGCATATAGTAATTCAGATCCATTTCTAGATACTTCTGCAAAGATGAATAGACATCGTTCAAGTATATTATCCAAATGTTCATCAAAGTGAGTATTTAGGTTATATCGTTAATATTCGAGTTGTGATGCGTGAATATCCATATCGTGACTCATAATTATCCGTAAAATAAGTAAAGAAATAATTTCGATATTGATTTCTAAACTTAGTAGACATGTGGACAACTCCGATTTGAGGATATGGGTGTCGTCACATATTCTTTATGAGCCATTCATGTGGATATCGCATTCCATGGTACACAATATAACATATTGATACTCTCTTGTATCTTGACACTAGGACACAGTTTTAAATACCCATGACACTAACTTGAAACTCGATCTCTAGGTCAAAACTTGGTTATTTAAGTAAAACTCGAAAAGCCTAAAAAAGGCTTGCAGAAGTAAATTTTTTTCCAGAGATATGACTCAAAAGGAAAACGTGGACACTCACATAATCAATATACTCACTTGTATGTTGACCTAGCTAGAAACCTAATAAGAAATAGGTAAATGAACCTAGAAGCCATGAGACCTTTGGCTCTACCTTACGCTCTGGTGCCGAAAGCCATGAGACTGATATATGAAAGAGAAGAGAAGACTTATGTGTAAACCCCCAAATTTTTTTTAGAATTTTAAAAATGAATTTTCGAAATGTTTCTGGAATTTTTAACTAATTAAAATCAATGTATTCTGGTATTAAATAATTTTTGTGATTTTATTAAATATTAAAATATTATGAAAATAATATTTTTGGGTGTAAAATAAAATCCTAGACATAGTGTAATTTTTCTAGAATTTATTGGACCCCAGAACTATTTTTAAAGACATGAGAATTAATGTTTTAATATAAACCAAACTGAACCGGTTTATTAAACCAAAATAAACCGAACCGGTTTAATTCTGAACCAAACCGAACCCAACCCAAATTCGCTCCTCTTCTCAGCCGTTTCTCGTATCCGCCCTGCGCTTCTCCGCCTCCTCCGCTGATAACCTCCGCCGCCTCGCCTCCCCGCGCCGATACCCCTCCCTGTAACCGCCGCCGGCCTCCTCCTATAAAACCCCCCATCTCCAACCAACCACCACCATCATCCACCTCCACCGTAGCTCTCCGGCCACCCGACCACCGCCTCCACTTCCCCGAGCCCTGCCTCCGCCCATAGCTCGACCGGCCACCACTGCCATCACCCTCTGCCGCTTCCTCCGCCGTGAAACCTCACCCCCACTTCGACCTCCCTACTCGACGACGACCACACCCTAGCGACGACACCCCGGAGACGACGAAGCGCCACCACTACCAGCTCCACCACGGCCGGCGATGACCCCCAGCAGCCGTTGTGCCCTGCAGCACGCCGCCGACAAGCTCCGGTCACCCCGTAGTCGCAGCGCAACCTCGCGTGTATGCGTTGAACATTTGATTTCGGCGTTCTGTTCCCGTAAGCATTTCTCTCTCCTCGCAGCCTCATTTTCTGTTCTGTCCAATCGTGCGCGTAGACTGCATGACCCCTCGAAACCCGTACCATCAGTTCGGCGTATCGTGTCCTGTGTCAGTCGCAAACTGCGACGCAAAATTAGGAAAATTAACCCCCAATTTCTGAAAATCAGAAATTATCCCGAACACCCCAGTTCACGACCATTTTGCGACCAACCTATTAAATATTTTCAAAATTGGCCTGAATAGTTATTTAGACCATATGACCAAGTTTTAAACCCTGTTTTTAGTGTAATTTATGGTGTTGTAATTTGCATGTTTTTCGAGGGTGAAAATGACCAAAATATTGGTTATTTAAAACCCTAATTTTCTCGAAACTAGGTGCGCCCCGCTAAACGAGGCGACCTGGTCATGTGCAAATTTTACCGAAAGGTGCGCGCTGTCAATACGGACGTGTGGAATTTCGCGAAAGTTGATTTGGATGTGCGTGTACACCGGAATCAACGCGTATCCGTCGACAACACCCCATATCGGCCATGTTCTGAAACTTGTTGTAACTTCGTGTGTGCTCGTCATTTCGAAACGAAACTTGCGCCATCGGACTCGTAGCATTACACTGGTCCTATGACCCAAGTTTGGTTCGATTCTGAGAACGTTGACAAAATCCCGTATCGTGGGCCCCACGGTTCCACTTGACGGGCGATTTTGTGATCGGCTCATCGGAATCCAGTTCTGGACATTTCGTTGGGTTCGTATCGTCGTTCTGGACTTGTAGACACTAGGTTTGACGAATTTGGAGAATATTGCCTTTGCCATATTTTTTGGTATGAAGTGGGCCACATGTGGACCCCGCTTTGACCAAAAACTGTCATTTTTGCCCCTGTGTCTAAATTGGACTTATGGACAGGCAATTCTAGCTATTTGATATCTTCTGAACCTGATGGTAACGTTTATTTCAGCAACCGGAGGAGTACCTGCAGATCCCGCTGATATCAGAGCAGCAGTTGGAAATCAAACCCCAGGCAAGTGTACCTTGCCATACTTGCAGCACTTATTTTCTATTATTCCCTTGATTTGTTTATATAATATAAATGTTCAACCTAGGACCGTGTGACATTGCTTAGCGTCCGAATAACATTCGGGTGTCGATGCCGTACGCGGAGTCCTGTAACGTCACTAGAGATTGATATCGTGACCCAATTCATATTCGTGCTTGCATTATCGAGTACGTCATGCCATAGGACACCTGACACAGTTCATGAGACAGAATCTTCCTGAGATATTCATAATGATTCTGTATAGGCTACAGGATTCGTGACATAAATATTACATGTGTTTAGCTATCATTATGACTCGTTGCATCAGTTAGAGGTCATAATCTTGCGTGACATGGACATGAGACGTCGTGGACATGAGATCTGTGATTACATTGGGTGGGGAGAGACACACAGGCTACAGGTTGATTATATTATTATTGTGTCATAGGCACTCCGAGCTAGGCTCCTACATGATATCACTGCTACTGGCTCCCCGACACAGAGCTTGTAGTAGTCTCAACCTAAGTTCTAGTGATTCTCTCAACTTGCATATCACTTAGCTGGTTATATAGTTTACCCTATTGATTTATTTATTATTGTACTGCATCTATTATGGCTTGAGTTATTCTTGTACCTTGCTATGTCCCCTGAGGACCTGGAATCCGGATTATGTCCCCAGGTTTAGCAGAGGAGATCTACCCTGAGGTGTACGGGACATGAGCAGACATTTAAGCAGTACTAGTACCATAAGACGAGGTAAACGCTGAAGATTTCTCCTGAGTATTTGCTTTATCTATACTCAGTCTTTGTTGTTGTTATACTCTTTATTTCTTGTCTATTGACTGATGTATCAGACTTATTATCGGGTTGTTCTTCGAAAATATGTTTTATTGAGACTTGATGTTGCTTATTATTTTATATTGACTGTATTTATTTCTGTGGATGAGATTAGTAGCATAGACCTTTATTGTTGTTTTACAGCTTAAGTACACCCTATGGGTCCATTAAATTGGGTTTGCCCATCGGTGTGTGCTGCTGTCCATTGCCACGTGTCTAGTCCCTCGGTATTTTGGGACTGGGGCGTGACATAGTTTTTGTGGTGGCCCATGCAGGTCAACGACTAAATTGCTTCAGTTTTTACTTAGGAACTGAGGAAGCCTGCGACAAGGATAGGATAAGTTATAGGATCTCATCCACTTGATTGAATCGTTCTTGATCTCTATATCGGATTCGAATTTCTTGACTTGCATCCTGCCTTGATTCCCCTGTGCGCCTTTTATAGTTTATTTTGGATGCAGAGTAATGGAATCACAAGCAAGCAACGAGACTCCTGTAGGAACACCATAAGGTACTGTGGTCTCCTACGAAGATGAAGTTACACCAGAAGATAGAGGTCAATCAACTCAACAAGGTAATCAAGCAGATCAGCTCGCCTCGAGATTCCAGCGAGACAACATTCAGCCAAAAATTACAAGGAGCATCGAGGAAAAACACCGATGGGAAACCGACAAGCTCTACTAGCACTAGGAGGATATCAATCGAGGCCACCCTTGGCACCACGAGCAGCACTCTTCCAGCAAGCCCAGCAACAGCAGAGGGCACCTCCACAAGGATGCGGACAAGCTTTTGCAATGACAATGGATGACGTGCAGACGACGCGCAGACTCGCGGAGTAGCAAATACGCGTAAGATTTAAGTTATTCATATATGTCTATTCCTAGTATTGCTTTAGCACGTGCTGTTAGTTCATGACCTTATCCCTAAACCTAGTATTTTGAACTTGTTAATAATTGATAACCTAGTTTTTCTAAGCTGTAGTTTTCTTTGCTCTAACCAGATTTTCTTCACTCTTAAATTACCTAAACTTTCATTGTCTAGGGAAATACTTTATTCCTTCCCTAGGTATTTTGCTTAACACTCATCATTCGATTTCTTCTTGATCATGATTCTTTGGTTGTGTCGTGCTTCGAACATATTTTGCAACCGTGTCATCTCTTCTGACCGGTTATTCTTTGATTGCGAGGACGCAATCCTCTTAAGGGGGGTAGATTGTAAACCCCCAGAAATTTTTTAGAATTTTAAAAATGAATTTTCGAAATATTTTTGGAATTTTTAACTAATTAAAATCAATGTATTCTGGTATTAAATAATTTTTGTGATTTTATTAAATATTAAAATATTATGAAAATAATATTTTTGGGTGTAAAATAAAATATTAGACATAGTGTAATTTTTCTGAAATTTATTGGACCCCAGAACTATTTTTAAAGACCTGAGAATTAATGTTTTAATATAAACCAACCTGAACCGGTTTATTAAACCAAAACAAACCAAAATAAACCGAACCAGTTTAATTCTGAACCAAACCGAACCCAACCCAAATCCTATTGGATCGGGTCGGATCTGAACCCGACCGACCCGCTACCCGAAACCCGACCCGTAATCTATAGTGATCCTAATTCCCCGTTCCCCCGCACCCGCCGCCCGTTCGAATCCCACCGCCGGCCGCTCCTCTTCCCAGCCATTTCCCGCAGCCGCCCCGCCTCTCCGCCTCCTCCACTGATAACCTCCGCCGCCTTGCCTCCTCGCGCCGATACCCCTCCATGTAACCGCCGCCGGCCTCCTCCTATAAAACCCTCCATCTCCAACCAACCACCACCATCATCCACCTCCACCGTACCTCCGGCCACCCGACCACCGCCTCCACTTCCCCGAGCCCTGCCCCCACCCATAGCTCCACCGGCCACCACTGCCATCACCCTCCGTCGCTTCCTCCGCCATGAAACCTCACCCCCACTTCGACCTCCCCACTCGACGACGGCCACACCCTGGCGACGACACCCCGGAGACGACGAAGCGCCACCACTACCAGCTCCACCACAGCCGCCGACGACCCCCAGCAGCCGCCGTGCCCTGCAGCACCGCCGCTGGCAAGCTCCGGTCACCCCGTAGTCGCAGCGCAACCTTGCGTGTATGCGTTGAACATTTGATTTCGGCGTCCTGTTCCCGTAAGCATTTCTCTTTCCTCGCCGTCTCATTTTTTGTTCTGTCGAATCGTGCACGTAGACTGCATGACCCCCTCGAAACTCGTGCCATCGGTTCGGCGTATCGCGTCCTGTGTCGGTCTCAAACTGCGACGCAAAATCAGGAAAATAAACCCCTAATTTCTGAAAATAAAAAATTATCCCGATCTCCCCAGTTCACGACCGTTTTGCGACCAACCTGTTAAATATTTTCAAAATTGGCCTTTACAGTTATTTAGACCATATGACCAAGTTTTAAACCTTGTTTTTAGTGTAATTTATGGTGTTGTAATTTACATGTTTTTCGAGGGTGAAAATGACCAAAATATTGGTTATTTAAAACCCTAATTTTCCCAGAACTGGGTGCGCCCCGCTAAACGAGGAGACTTGCTCGTGTGCGAATTTTATCGAAAGGTGCGCGCTGTCACTACGGACGTGTGGGATTTCGCGGAAGTTGATTTGGATGTGCGTGCACACCGGAATCAACGCGTATCCGTCGACAACACCCCATATCGGCCATGTTCTGAAACTCGTTGTAACTTCGTGTGTGCTCGTCGTTTCGAAATAAAACTTGTGCCATCGGACTCGTAGCATTACGCTGGTCCTGTGACCCAAGTTTGGTTCGATTCTGAGAATGTTGACAAAATTCCGTATCGTGGGCCCCACGGCTCCACTTGACGGGCGATTTTGTGATCCGCTCATCGGAATCCAGTTCTGGACATTCCGTTGGGTTCGTATCGTCGTTCTGGACTTGTAAACACTAAGTTGACGAATTTGGAGAACATTATCTTTGGCACATTTTTCGGTGCAAAGTGGGCCACTTGTGGACCCCGCTTTGACCAGAAATTGTCACTTTTGCCCTTGTGTCCAAATTGGACTTATGGACAGGCAATTCTAGGTATTTAATATCTTCTGAACCTGATGATAATGTTTATTTCAGCAACCGGAGGAGTACCTGCAGATCCCGCTGATATCAGAGCAGTAGGTGAAAACCAAACCCCAGGCAAGTGTACCCTGCCATACTTGCAACACTTATTTTCTATTATTTCCTTGATTTATTTATATGATATAAATGTTCAACCTAGTTGCTTAGCGTCCGAATAACATTCGGGTGTTGACGTCGTACGCGGAGTCGTGTAACGTCACTAGAGATTGATATCGCGACCCAATTCATATTCGTGCTTGCATTATCGAGTACGTCATGCCATAGGACACCTGACACTATTCATGAGACATAATCTTCCTGAGATATTCATGGTGATTCTGTATAGGCTACAGGATTCGTGACATAAATATTGCATGTGTTTAGCTATCATTATGACTCGTTGTATCAGTTAGAGGTCATGATCTTGCGTGACATAGACATGAGACGTCGTGGATATGAGACGTGTGATTACATTGGGTGGGGAGAGACACACAGGCTACAGGTTGATTATATTATTATGGTGTCGTAGCCACTCCGAGCTAGGCTCCTACATGATATCACTGCTACCGGTTCCCCGATACAGAGCTTGTAGTAGTCTCAACCTGAGTTCTAGTGATGCTCTCAACTTGTATATCACTTAGCTGGTTATATAGTTTATCCTATTGATTCATTTATTATTGCACTGCATCTATTATGGCTTGAGTTATTCTTGTACCTTGCTATGTCCCCTGAGGACCTGGAATCCGTATTATGTCCCCAGGTTTAGCAGAGGAGATCTACCCCGAGCTGTACGGGACAGGAGCAGACATTTAAGCAGTACCAGTACCAGAAGACGAGGTGATCGCTGAAGATTTCTCCTGAGTATTTGCTTTATCTATACTCAGTCTTTGCTATTGTTATACTCTTTATTTCTTGTCTATTGATTGCTGTATCAGACTTATTATCGGGTTGTTCCCCGAGATATATTTTATTGAGACTTGATGTTATGTTGTTATTATTTCGCTATTTTATCATATTTTGGTAGTACACACACACACAGACACACATACACACACACACACACACACACACACACACACACACACACATATAATGCACTATATACACACACCCTGGCCGTCACTATCTTGAACACACACTTACACACACGATACACTAGTACAAATAGACCATCATCCCAAGGACACTCTACCACTCGACACTCATATATAATACAGATACTTATACATATTAACACTCTTCAATCAACACACATCTAATTTGACATATATAAACTAACTCTCAATGATACCAATACTCAATTCTATACTACCAAGCCAATTATATGATCCTCAACAATATATGATACAAAATTTATAATAAAAATCCTATCAAACTACTATATAGCCTAGTATCAAATAGGTAAGTTCAAACACGTGTGTCGGTTACAACTTATTCCATTCCGATATCCTAGAACCCTAATCATAATCGTATTAAAGAGACCGAGAGAAGAGAAACCCTAACCCTAATTCCTCTTTTACCCTTCCTTATTTACTATTCCTCTCTCGTTCTTGCTTGGTGCCTCCAATTCATTAGATTAGAAAGAGGAAAAATAAAAACCCTAACCCTAAGAAATGTGTCCCGTGTCAGTGTCTGTGTAGAGAGAATTAGGGTTACGATTTACTTGGAGGGGAGCGGCTGAGGGAAGAACACGGCTGAGTATCCCGTATCAGTGTCTGTCGTGTCCGTATCTCTATGTGTCGATGTATGTGTCATATCAGTATGTGTATATGTGTCATGTCAGTATGTCTGTGTTAGTATGTGTATGTCATGTCAGTAGCTACGAGAGAGAGATAGGGCGGGTTAGGGTGTAACACCCCACTCCGAACGGTTACTAATTATGGAACACTTGTTACTTTGACTCGGTTGAGAATCGAGTCTCGGGAAAACCTTACCGCCAAATCAACACGGACGAAATGCAATGAACCCTTCAAATTGATGGAACTGCTTCTATTGAAATAAGTCCAAGAGTTTTTATTGGTTGCTTTGCTTCTTGGTTTTGTGTTGCTTTGTGTTTTGTCTTGCTTTCGATGACTTAGTTTTTATGATTTCGCTTTTCTCTCTTGCGCGTTCTTTTTGAAACATAAGGGAAAGAGATGGAAGTATGCTAACCAAGTGTTGTTGCAATTTCAGGACGCATAACCAAAGAGTGAACGTTGCATAAGGCTTCCCCATCCTCTCGTTCGATTCAATCGGTGAATGGCTTAGGCCCTTCGATGAATCCTTTAGTCTGCACGCCTAATAAAAGAATCTCTAGTTTACTTGTAAATATTGCCTCACTAAAAAGATAAGCTAAAAAGAAAGAAAAGTATTGCATGCTTCAAGTATAGAACTGCTACTTTACTAGTTATATATTAAATGCTTATATGTCCCTTGTATGTTGTACATTGAGTATTATTGCTGGAAACCTTTGGACTTGATCTAAAAAATGAGAAGAAGAGATAGATTTTCTTGTTCATTGTTCATCAGTTGCATGATAGCATATTTTTCTGATAGGAGCTTACATTCATGTATTTGGTCAGGACAACTTGTGCACAAGGATTATCTCTTGAACGGTTCCTGGGGCACTGGGGATCGTTCGTCCTGGGAGAGATCTAGATACCCTGAGGATTGAAAACCTTACTTACGGGAGGGTAGACACGTTCATTAGTGAGATAGGCTTGTACGTCCCAACTGCTAATCTCGTGGAGGGGACCATCATGTAGTTAGGGCGCATGCTAGGTTTACCTTCTTGCATACCTAACACCTGATGCAAAGATTGATTCATAAGTTTATCCATATATGCAAATTGTGATTAACTTGTGTGTCTGCTGCAGGGATAACCATTCGGCCATGTGTAAGAATTTTCATATGCATATGTTGTCTATCGTCTATGTTTCCTTGCATGAATTGTTAAAAAGAAACTAGACAACTAGAAATATCACCTAATAATGCTAGCTTCACCTGCTTACTTAGTGTGGATTTCTAAGGTGAGTTTGGCTATGGTCGCTCACCAATACATGTGGTAGTACTGACCCACATTTGTGGACAAATATCCAGGAACTAGATGCGAGAGCTTGGCAAGCATTCTGAATCAGTATTAGCGTAACCTTCCGGGGGATCGTGCTCGTGCTGCTTCCTTAGCTTTCCTCTCCAGTGGGCAATCTCCTCTTTTGCTAGATGTTTTGATATTTTGGTCCTACTAAAGGGATGTAATGTGTGGACGTTATGGCTAATTTTGGGAATGTAAGAAGAGTTGTAAGCCTTCTAAGACATATTTTGTAACTCAGTCAAGCAAGCACTTTGTAATCCAAATCTTCAAGTATTCAATAAAAGAAAGTATTTTGTGTTCCTATCAATGTGTTCAACTTTGGTTCTCTGCATTTACATTTCAAGCCTATATATATATATTTTCGTCTAGCTTGTGTCTTGTGAAGGTACGTTGCCTGGTGCAAGCTCAACTTAGGCTTGCACGGCATCGCGCCCAAGCGAGGACGATCGGTTCCGTAGGGACCAAGCGAGGATGATCGGCCCCTACGGGACCGGGGCGCGACATAGGGTTTACCTGAGGTCGAGTTCGGAGAGGGCGGTCGGAGAGGGTGGCGCCGGCGAGGGGGGTGAAGGGGGTCGCGGGGGGCAGCCGGGACGTGGGGGTCACAGGGTTGGGGGGGTAGTGGGCAGCTGGGGTTGGGGGAAACTCGATTGAAGGAATAAAATATGAATAGGGAAAAATGAAAAATCAAATCCTATATGAAACGCTTTAGCGACGTCAGATATAGACGTCGCTAAACGTCGCTATTTTTTTACAATACTGCGACTTAAATGATATAACGTCGCTAAACGTTGTTGTTATTAAAAAATAGCGACGTCCGGCGACCCTGGGCGGCGTCTATTTCCATAATACTAATTGTAGTCACTAAACGTCGCAAAGTGTCGCAAACAATGACGTATTATGCCGTTGTTTCTGTTCGTCGCTAATTTTATAATGTTAGCGACGTCTTATGTCAGAGTCGCTAAAGATGTCGCTAATTTGAGCTATTTTGGTAGTGACGGGACGCTCATTTTTTTATTTGTGTCAAAATATTAATAATTTTCCACCAATTATCTATCCTTTTACTCGTGTTCATTTACTCTCCTTATTCGACTCTTCGCTTGTTATTTTACCCTTATTAATCTTATAATTTTGTTATACATAACCTTGTGTAGGGTTTATATATATAGGATAAGTGGCACATTTGTTAGGAGTTCGACTAGAGATTTTTTTATTATTATTTTAGATATGTCCTTTCTACCGGATTAGGAACTAAGTTTCCATAGGGAGAAATTTGAACCGTGTTCATCTCCACGGAAGCCCCCATCGTAACCAACAGGCCATGACCTCACGGACAGAGTTCGACTAGAGATTACATTAGAAAATTATTGTTTCTAAACAACGGTTTTTTCAAACGTTTCCCAAAGTTAGAAATATAGATAGTCACATTCAAAATAAAAAATATTAGGAAAAGAAAAGAAAAAACTCTATCGATCAAGAACACTGACTTCAAGTATTTGCCAGATTGCAGGAATGTAGTATATAGAGAACAAGTATAGGAATAGAGTAGGCATGGGTGAATCTTGGAACTAGTTAAATTACCCAAGTGCAATGGAATAGATGGTTAATCCAAATGACAACATACTCAGTATAGCAACTTTTTAGGACGCACAGCGAAAATAGATCCAGGAAAATCAGAGAAACACCTTAGAGAAAGTTAACAACCACAAAGATAAGAATTTACGTGGTTCGGCAAAGATGCCTACTTTCACGGACGATGGTGATTCAATTCCACTATGAAGAAGAAAAAAAATTATAATTGCTCTCAACACTTCTTTCCTTTCTCTCAAGAACTCTTTACAAAAAACTCTCTCAAAACTTTTATGTTGAACTTATTCAATAATTTTTGCTCTCTTATGTCGAACTTATTCAATAATCATCGACCACAATTTAAGATCTCTCAACGAGAAACCTTTAGCCCCTTTATATAGCATACCATATGTCTATACATGAAAATCCAGCACTATGTAGGAATATGAATCAAATCTTATTCTTCAAAGTTATGGTCAAATCCAATATTATGTAGGAATATGAATCCAATCTTATTCTTCAAAGATATCGTCAAAGGTCAAATACAATCTTATTCTTCAAATATATCGTCAAAGGTCAAAGTCATTCATCTTCAAAGATATGGTCAAATGGTCAAAGATAATATTCTTCAAAGATATAGTCAAATATATTAGTCAATCTCATTCAAAGATATGAAAAATATATTTTTCTTCATATCTTCACCTTGGCAAGATTTTGAAACAAAATTGAGTCGACATACTTCTCCGACGCATAAATTCACCGAATCAACCACTCGTTAATCCCACCCCGAAGGGCTCTCAAGCAATAGAAAGAATTTGGAGCAAGTCCAAGCAATGTTGGAACTTGTCTACAGGAACAACCTTAGTCAACATATCGGCGGGGTTGTCCTTGGTATGCACGTTTCAAGTGCAATATCTCCGTCTTCTATGACTTCTCGTGTGAAGTGGTAACGAACATCAATATGATTGGTCCTTGCATGATGGACTTGATTCTTTGCCAAGTGGATAGCACTCATAATGTCACAATGCACATCAACTACACCCTGGTTCATCCCCAAGTCATTAATCAAGTCGCGAAGCCATAGGCCCTATTTCACTGCCTCCGTTAATGCCATATACTCTGCTTCCGTAGTCAACAAGACAACCGTATCCTGCAACATAGACCTCCAACTGACTGACACACCATATAGAACAAACATGTATCCAGTAGTTGACCTACGCCTATCCAGATCACCAGCATAGTCCGAATCCACATATCCACTGATATGACTAAAGCCTTTACCAAAGTGTAATCCTACGTCAATGGTGCCCTTCAAGTACCTAAGTATCTACTTTACAGCCTCCCAGTGCTTCTTTCATGGATTATCCATAAAATGACTAAACACACTTACGGCCTGTGAAATGTCTGGTCGAGTGCACACCATAGCATACATCAAGCTGCCAACTGCACTCGCATATGGAACTCGAGCCATGTGCTCCTTCTCCTTATTTGTAGTAGGGGATACCTTGGCTGAAATCCTAAAATGACTAGCCAAGGGAGTAGAAAGAGACTTTGCATCTTCCATACCAAAACGAGCAATGATCTTCTCAAAATAGGACTTCTGAGACAAAGACAATCTTCATTTCTCCCTCTCCCTTTCAATCTCCGTCCCCAAAATTTTCTTGGCTCCACCCAAGTCCTTCATCTCAAATTTTGAGCTAAGTTGAGACTTCAGTTTATCTATCTCTACCATATTTTTTGAAGAAATAAGCATATCATCCACATAAAGCAATAGATAGATATAACCTCTACCACAAAGTTTATGAAAGTAAACGCAAAAATCATACTTACTTCGGATAAAATTATGGCATATCATGAAGGTATCGAACTGCTTGTACCACTATCGAGGAGATTATTTCAACCCATACAATGATTATTTTAACAAACACACATAATTTTTTTTGCCAACCATCTTGAAGCCTTCTGGCTGATGTATATAAATCTCTTCGTCAAGGTCGCCATGCAAGAATGTCGTCTTCACATCGAGTTACTCCAACTCGAGATCATGATGAGCTACCTAGCTTAACAATACGCGAATAGAAGTATGCTTGACCACTGGATAAAATCTCATTGTAGTCCACCCCTTCCTTCTGTGCGAAGCCCTTTGCTACTAATCTTACCTTGAACCGAGTGCCACCTGACTCTGGAGAAGCTTCCTTCTTCTTGTACACACACTTGCAGCCTATAGCTCGCTTGCCCTTGGGCAATGGAACCAAATCCCATGTACAGTTCTTATGGAGAGACTCAATCTTTTCCTGCATAGCTACCATCCATCTCTCGCTGCTAGTATCTTTGACATCCTGTTTGAAGGTGATAGGCTCATCATCCTCTACTAACAGTGCATATGCTACCACATTCAACTATCAATGGTGCTTGATCGGTTCATCAAATTCATACTTGTGCACTAACTTGACTTGTCTCCTTGGCCTAGTAGTAGCCAAAGAATCTTGCTGCTAGTGCTGCTCTTCCTCTAGTTGTTGTTCTTGTGAGGCTTGATGAACATCTTCAGAAACCTCCACCTCATCTGATGCATCCTCAGATGACTTAATCTCAATAGTTTAAGATTTGCTAGATTCACTACTATCCTTATCAGACTTACTCTTCTTGTTTGAAGTCAATACTGAAGACTCATCGAAGGTGACATCCCTGCTGATTAAGAATTTATTATCCTCCAGACAGTACAGCCGATATTCCTTCACTCATTGTGCATATCCCAAGAAAATAGCCTTCTTTTCCCTCAGATCTAAGTTACTATCATTAATGTGATAGTAAACTTTGCATCCAAATATGCACAAAATGCTATAATCTGCTGGTTTGTCGGTCATCTTCTCATATGGAGTCTTACAGTTTATAGCCGGAGTTGGTGATATATTAATCAAGTACCGCGTCATGTGTATAGAATTTGCCCACCTTTCCTTTCCTAAACCAGCATTGGAAAGCATACATCCTATTTTTTCAAGCAAGGTTCGGTTCATCCTCCTTGCTAACCCAATCTGCTGTGACGTGTTTCTGACAGTCCAATATCGCACGATGCCTTCTTGAGCACATAAATCTTTGAAAGGTCCATAGGTATATTCAGTACCATTGTCAGACCTTAGTGTCTTTACCTTTCTGCTTGTTCTTTTCTCCACCATCGCTTTCTACTTCTTGAACTTTTCAAACACTTAATCTTTGGTTTTGATGAAATACAGCCAAACATAATGTGTATAATCATCAATAAAAGTAACATAGTACCTGGATCATTTCTTGGAAGAAATCCTGCTAGGTACCCCATACATCTGAATGCACATAGTTGAGAATACCTCATGTCTTCTGCTTGCTTGTACTGAAGGTCACCCTGTGATTCTTGCCATAAACACAATGCTCACAGAAATCCATACTTGGCTTCTTTAATTTCTTTAGTAAGCCCTGCTTGCTTAGTCAAGTCAGGCCCTTCTCACTCATATGACCAAGCCGCATATGCCAAAGATGTGTGATAGCAGACAAATTCGATGTACTGACTGCTTGTAGTGCCCCATTCTGCATTGGCACTATTTATATGAGATATTGCTTTGCTGGCTCGAGTGAGAGCCTTCTCGAAGAGTTTTTCGATCGAAACACAAGACGATTGATCTGGGTGAGTGGGCAGAACTTCATTCTCCGATTCTTTCATGCCTTAATAATGAATCTAAGGTTTTGTAATGCTTGTCTATTGATAGAATCTGACTCCACATGCTCACTTAGAGAATTATATATGCTTCTAGAACGAGAACCTGCATGCTTAACTAGAGAACTCATATGCTTGCCTAAAAGAGATAGAACCATTGCCATGCTAATTCATGATAGAAATGATTGCATGCTAAGTTACAGGGACACCGCTATCGAACGAACCATTGCTATGCTAATAAGAAGGGTAAAAAAAAAATTGAACTTGTGAATCCATAGTATGCTAAGTAAGAGTAGCATTTGCATGCTTAGTTATAAAAGAGAGAGAATAATTGCTGCCACACTTGCTTCAATGAATATTTCTTGCCTGTTCCTTATCGTACTAAAATAGATATAATTGCATGCTAGATTTATAGAACTTTTCTTGCTTATTACTTGTTAAAAGAACTAGATTGCTTGAACATATTTTATTGATCGCACGGTAAAAGATAGAACTGTATGAATAGCTTGAACTGTTATATCGAGACTAATAGTCCACCCTGAGGCTAGAAGTCCTTATTTACGGGAGGGTGTGGCTATTAGACAAGAGAATTGAGAGCTCTGGCTCTATTGCTTGATTGAAATGCTTGCTTGTTCATGAACATGCCATTATATAGTCTTTATCTGATAGAAATACATTCATGCATCGGTCTGACAACTTGTGCACAAGGTTTATCTTCCGAGCGGTTCCTGGGACACTGGGGATCGTTCGGCTTGGGAGAGATCTGGAACATCCTGAGTATAAAAGTTCTTATTTACGGGAGGGTGTGGCTTTTAGTGTAGTGCTGAACCATGAGTCCCGGCTACTATTTTGAGTGTATTTTAGTGCATAGCAACCATGCATCTCAGCAGCTATTAGTCGATTCTGCCATTATTGAGATGGACTTATACGTACCAACTGCTAATCCCGGTGATCCAACACTCGGGGGCCATCATATAGTTAGAGCACATGCTAGGTTAGCCTTCTTGCATACCTAACTGTTTGATGCAGGGATGAACAGGAAATAGAACCCAATGGTATATGTAAATTGTTGCTAACTTGTATTGTCTGTTGCAGGGATAACCGTTCTGCGAGGGGTAAGAATCACTTGAAAAGTGATGTATTGATTTCTGATTATGCTTGAATCTTGTACTTCTCCTAGACTTCCATGTTTAACTTGAATATGTTGCTTTCCCCTAGTATAAATGAATAGTCTACTAGAGATAGCCTATGTTCATAAAGAGTTAGTAAATATGGCTCACAATACATGCTGCGCACTGTACGATAGAATACTGTCCCTATATCATGCTTGAATGTATTGATTGTGCAAACTGTTTTCAAAGACATATTTTTGAAAGAAGTAAATTGACTCTAATCTTGTGCTACATGAAATAAACCTAGGTAAAAGTAGCAAGATCACAAGTATGTAATATTTTGCCATATGCTTACTTAGTGTTGGTTTTAGAGAGTGTTGCTTCTGTTCGTTGCTTATACTCACCAGTACTTTCCCCAAAGTGTTGACCCTCCACCAGTTTGCTTGTTCGCAGGTACTGGATCGTCCAAAGAAGCGATAGCCGAGCCTCATCCCCAGGACCCAGAAATCTGGAATCGTTGCCTTGAGCCGTATCGAGATGTTTTGAGCTGGTTTTGTATAAAGGGATATAATGTATGGAACAATGTCATTGTATTCGAGAGAAAGATAGCTTGAGCGAACTGTAATCTCGGCCAAGCGCTGCTTGTAACACATCTTGAATATCAATAAAAGAGCTTATTTTCGTATGCCATTATGTTCTTTACTTTTCTGCAATATTGTGTCGCTGCTTCCGTCTTGAATAGCTTACTTGCCCTTGTTCAAATTTTTGTCCTTGTGCAAGTGCAACTCAGGCTTGCACAATATCACGTCCATGCGAGAACGATCGGTTCCGCAAGGCACTAAGCGAGGATGATCGGCCCCTTGCGAAAATCGAGGTGTGACACTACTAAAGTCCCAGTCCCAGTGCTTTCCAATAATATATAAAGGTTACCATGTCGGCGACCTTTCATCACCACCAAAGAACTACGAACAACTCGCAAGACTCCACCCTCGACAACAAACTTGTTACCATTCGAGTCAAGCATACCAAGTGAAATAAGATTTTTCTTAAGTTCGGGAACATGAATGACATTGGCCAAAGTTCGCACAATTCCATCATGCATCTTCACCTTGATAGATCCAATTCCAACAGCTCGACATGTGTTGTTGTTGCCCATCAACACGAAACCACCATCGGTCGCTTTGTAGGAAGAACACCACTCCCTTTTTGGGCACATATGGTAGGAGCATCCAGAATCGAGAATCCAATGGTCACTCATGTTGTCATGTGCTACCAAAAAATAGACTCCGTCACTATCGGCTTCTGAAGCGCAGTTTGCTTCATCACCTTATCTTTCTGTCTTATTCTCCTTTTTCTTATTCTTCTTCTTTGGACGAGTATACTTATTTGCATAATATCCTTTCTCATTACAGTTGAAGCACTTCACATTCTCAATAGGTATCTTGGACTTGGATCTTGACCTTATGCTGGAAGATGCTTTATCGTTTGTTCTCCCTCTTGCCATCAAACCATGGGCCTGGTCTCCACCATTTTTGCCATTAAAAGCCAATCTTTGTACCTCATTAGACAATAAGGCACTTGTAGCTTCTTTTATGAAATTTGAGTCATTCCCGTATTGTAATATTTGAATAAGTTTCTCATAGGAATCGGACAAAGAAAATAATAGGATTAGTGCCAAACGATCATCATCTTCATATATGTCAAAATCCTTTAGGTTAGAAACAATATGATTGAATTTAGAAATATTATCTCAAATTGACGTACCTTCCTCCATCATCAGTCTGTAGAGCGTCTTTAACATATAAAGTCAGTTGGTAAGAGTCTTCGTCATGTAGAGTAATTCCAACTTTAGCTAGAGCCCAGCGGCGGTGGTTTCGTCCTTCACATAGTAGACGACATCTCTTTCCAAACATAGGCGAATAGCGGCTCATGCTTCGAGATTCATGTCATCCCAATCATCATCGGTTATGTCAGCGGGCTTCTTACTTTCTACGTAAAGCCTTGTGAAGCTTTTGAGATATGAGAACGTCATTCATCTGACTTTTCCAAAAGCCAAAATTATTCTTCCCATTGAACTTCTTAATTTTGTACTTCTCAATCTTGCTTGACGGAGCCATATCAAGAATCTACCCAATTAACTTTCTCTGAGAACTCCAAAGCTCTGATACCAATTGTTGGAACACACAACGAAAATAGACTAGAAAAATCAGAGAAATATCTCAGAGAAAGTTCACAACCACAAAGACAAGGATTTACGTGGTTCGGCCAAGATGCCTACTTCCACGGACGAGGGTGATTCAATTCCACTATGAAGAAGAAAAATTATAATTGCTCTCAACACTTCTCTCCTTTCTCTCAAAAACTCTCTACAAAAATTTCTCTCAAAACTTTTGTGTTGAACTTATTCAAAAAAATTTGCTCTCTTATGTCGAACTTATTCAACAATTTTGCTCTCTTATGTGTAACTGGATTTTATGTGCCAGTATTTTGTTCAAGTGTATTTTACGAATTTTGTCTTTAAAAGAGTATGTATATAAAATCCTTAATATATATATATATATATATATATATATATATATATATATATATATTTGGAAGAGATAATTGTGTTACATACTCTTGGTTCGAAGGCCTACAAACTCGGTCCGAAGGTCCCACACATCTCGGCCCGAAGGCCAGCACTTGCGACTGCACCGCACCTGCACTACACCACACCACTACTCACATTAATTTCTCCACAGAAAATTAAATATTCTTCCCATGTTGCTCGAACCCGCAACCTCTTGGAGGGATATGTCTCACTCTAACCAACTTGAGCTAGAGGTCTTTCGCGCGCGCGCGCGCGCACACACACACACACACACACACACACACACATATATATATATATATATATATATATATATATATATATATATATATATATATATATATATATATATATATATATAACCGTGCCTCTTGTAGAACTATGTTTATCATCTAGTGAAGATCGATTTGCTGCTGTCCATGAACGTAGTCCAATTCAGAGATAAACCATGTAAACTCTGTGTGTTTGCCATTGCTTTGTTTGTCTTTATTTTTTATTTTTAATTTTTTTTAACAAATATATATGGAGCAAGTATGTCCAATTTAACTTGGAACTTTACCAATATAAAGGCTTTAACCACTAGATTGATAGTACAATTTAAACTATAGGGTTATGGACGCTAATATTTTTCTATGTTTTATGTTTATTATACGATAAATTTTTATTTTGAAAATAATAAAAATAGATAATTATAATCAACACCCTTATTTTGTCCATAATAATGATACTTGTGTCAATATATTCAAATAAAGATATTTCGTATAATAAATTTAAAACAAAAAAAATGTAGTATAATTAACCCTAAACTGTGTTTCAATTTTACAGAAACATATCAAGAAAGAGAAACAAAACCATCATATCACTAGGCCCGTTGGAGCTGAAGTAAGTTGACAATGGATTGAAATTTGAAACCCCTAGTGTCCTTAACAGGAAGTTTCAATAATACATCCAATACTTAAATCATTTTCACTTTGAACCGTGTTCCGTGCCAGTGTTCAAGTCACCTACATTCAATTTCAGGAGGATGTAACTTTCCCTACAGTGTCAACGCATTATGCCTCTTTTGGTTCGAAAGGAATGGAATGGAAAGGAAAGAAAAGAAAATTAATTTTCTATTTTTTATTTTTACAAAAATTATAATTTTTACTAATTTCAAAGAAATTGAAAGAAAAGAATAAATACTTAAAAATGGAAAAATAATTCTTTGGTTGGATGCATCGAGGAAACTATTTTCCTCCCTAATTTTTTTCCATTAGGAATCAATTTTCTTTCATCCTCAATTCATTTGGCTTCCAAATATAGAAAAGTAATCACTTTTCTTTTTCAATTCATTGATTCCGCGAAACAAACGAGTCCTTAGTCCTTCGAAGCTAGAGACACCAATTATTTTTCGACACAAACTATATACATTTGAATTCTTTCGCTAAATTACAAATTGATACCCTTAACTATTCAAGTTTTTCAACTTGATATTCTAAACTATGATAGATACTAACTTAATACCATTAACAATTAACAAATCTCATGTTGATACCCTCCGTCACTCATCTTTAGATTTTTTGTTAAAATAAAAATAGACTAAAATGCCCTCCTTCCTGCCCCCCCAAATAACATTGTAGCCCCCACCCCTCACCCCTTCGCGGCCGCTCCTCCACCCCCGCCCCTCCTAGCTCCCCCGCAATCCTACCCCTGCTGTCGCTGCCGCGATCGTGCCGCCGCTGGGTCGCCGCCGCTACTGATGATGCGCCGCCGCAGCTGTTGTTGTCCCCCACTGCTGCTCCCCCGCTGCTGTTGTTGTCCCGGCTGCTGCGCCGCTGCATGAGAAAGAGGGGAGGCTGTCGGAGAGAGAGGGAGAGAGAGAATATGGAATATTTTTGTCATTTCTAATCTTAAGTTAACACCGGTAGGATATTAAGTTAATACCTATCAAAGTTCAGAATATCAAGTTGAAAAACTTGAATAGTTGAGGGTATAAAATTGTAATTTAGCCGAATTCTCATTATGAAATGTGTGAAAAGAAATATATATCTAAGACATTGATTCTTCCCGTTAAGGCGTTAATGCCTCCCTTATTAACTAATAACGAAAATGTCAGTGCTACTTGGACCGCCCAATTGGCCCGTTCAATTGGACCGCAGCCACGTGTCGCCGGCTAATCGGAGGAAGGGACGGCATATTTTTTGGACGTGGGCCCCGGTGAAAGCAGGAGGGGAGGTTTTGGGCGAATGGAGCGGACTGTTTAGCATTTTCACAACGAAAAAAAAACAGATTGCATTGGCCCTCCTCTTCCCTGAAAACAGATCTGCTGTCACACTAATTATGTTCCATATTATGTTTCCATCCTATTACATGTGGACTCATCTTTGTGGACTCATCTTTTATTTTATACCAGATTGGAACCCACATGTAGTAGGATTGAGACAGAATATAGGACATAATTAGTGGAACAACAGATCTGGTATGCTCTTCCCTTCATTTGAAAACAACCAACAACCCATATAAATCCCTCCATTTGTACCATTACATCTCTCGAGCAATGGAGAGCAAGCGCTTGAAGCAGCGGCTGGCGCGCCTCTTCCGCCCCTCTGTCCTCCTCCGCTCCCCGTGCAACCACTCCACCAGCACCACCAGCTCCAGCAGCATCTTCAGCTCCTCCACTCCTGCCGGCTCCACCAGCAGCAGGCGCAGCATTTCCACCAGCGTTGCTGTCGTCGAACCCGTCTTTCTCCCTCGCAATGTTGTCGACACTACTGTCGACATCCCTCTCTTCCTTCGCGGCAAGGTCGACCGCCCCCTCTCCATCCCCGGCCGCCCCGACGTCTGCGGGAGCTGTCGGTTTGCAAGTAGAACTTCTTCGGAACGCAATCTTGACAACAAGAAGGAGAGTAGAGTGGGGCAGAACGAAGACTTCTCGGACACGCCTACGTCTCCGAAGAACGGCTACTTCTACTTCAACAATCGCTTCAAAGAGAACAGTAAGAAGAAGAAGAAGAACGTTATTAAAAGCAAGAAGCTCTTGTCCAATGGCTACGGATTCAGCAGCTCCTCCTCCTCCTCCGACGAAGAAGGATTCGAGCTCTTCAGCAGCAGCGGAGAACAATGCAATGTCGTCAACGGAGAGGAGACAGAGACCTTCTTCTCGTCCTTCCGGAGCTTCTCTTCAGACTCCACCGAGTTCTACACTAACAGTAGGAAAAAGAAGAAGAACATCAACAAAGAGAACAACGAGCAGAACAAGAAGCCCATCTCTCGACGTCCACCGATGCACACCAGAATCAGGTCGAACGAGAGCGGCATGATCCGGGTGACGAAGAGGTCGAGGGACCCCTACGTGGACTTCCGCAACTCGATGGTGGAGATGATAGTGGAGAGGCAGATACTCGGCACGAAGGGTCTCGAGGAGCTCCTGCGCTCCTACTTGTCCCTCAATTCTTCCCACCACCATCCCGTCATCCTCCGGGCTTTCGCCGACATATCCCAAGTCCTCTTCGGCCAATGATCGACGAGTGCTTTAGTTTCCTTCTAAATCCCAACTTTCACTCTTCTGTGTACTAAATAATTTGTCGCCGTTTGTGTTGTTGATGTTGTAATGCTAATCCGATTATAATTGTCTCCCTTAACCTATGTTGAATAACTACGAAAATATCAAGGATTAAAAAATAGGCATAAAAATAGTTAGTACGAACATGGACACGAACACCATACATATACATACACCATTTTGGCATGTCCACTCCTGATCATATTTGTAACTTTTGACTTTGAGTTACTTACCATTTAGATCAATCTATTTAAATTTGGATTAGTTTGCAATGGGCTATGTACTATTGAAATTATATGACGACTGTTGATTGAAATCTAAATATATTTCTCTAACCAGTTCTACATCACCCTTGTCCAACGAGGAACATGTCGCAATTTGCTTTACAAACTTGGGATTCGAGAATAGCTAGGAACAACTGTCGTAACCCAGAACTCAGAAAATTTAAATTTTCGAATTTCATATCATACCTTTGGATTCTTATATCAATTTTTAAATTTAAGAACTAAATTAATCTCTAATTTCACCTAAACATATCCCCTAATAAATCCATATCACCTTCCCTAATCTCAGTTAATTTTTTAATTTTATTGTTCAACCCCATTTTTGTAGTAAACCCCAGATAGATTTGATTCATTCATGACACCTAAGGGTTTAGGTGTCAAATGACCAAGGACAAATGGGTAATTCCACCTCCTTGTTTATTCATGAAAAAACATTAAAAAAAAAACGTACAGCGAAAGAATGATAAGGAAAAAGGGAGTTGAAGAAGTACTACTAGCAAAAGAGGAAAGAAATCTCTCATCAACCCCACCACCTCCACTCCACCTATTTGCATTAGATTTGATTCTAACTTAGAATAACTTTAAGCTATGAATTGTGGAGTGGTATGCATTTATGAGTGTATTGAGTGGTATGCATATGTGAGTGTATTGGTAAAATAAATGGCAAGTTCTGTCAAATTTTGATTTCGTTGAATTCGATAGCCATCTGATGTTATGTTAAACAAAAATAAATTTACTTATACAAGATATGAAGGTACACATTTTAAAATATATTTCTTTTTATTGAATTTTCGAGTGGAAAGTAAGATTGAGAGTCCCAAACTTGACTTACAAGTTTTGAGACAGAAATAAAATTACGTTGCTCTATACATCATCTCTATTTGTTAAAATAAAGAAAAATAAGACCTTCATCTGAAATCTTCTAACTAAATTGAAATGTTTAAAATTGTGGAAAGAGCTTTGTTTGAGTTGGACGAGCTTCTAGTGCCTCTGATCGTCCAATGATTTTCAATACCTATAGAGACGAGGGTCAGTACATTGGGGTATAAAAATTTAAGGTCAACGGTATCTACCCGACTCACCCAAATCAACACGAATATCATGTGATAACAACAATATTACTAAGTGATCTTTCTACTTTCTCTAGGGTCAATTAACAATTCATAAAATATGAATATGAAATATAAACATATCACTACACAATTATTCTTACCCACAACTAATTGTCCTTTCCTACAAAACAAGGATTAGAATACTTTGTACTGCACATGCATCATTTGTAATGCAACATGTCTATATGAAGGTCACTGCTTATTACAACATCTTGGACTATTCATTGATAAAATGATGTTCCTTCCAGTACAGATAGCTAGCCCCACTAAAGGTCATGATCTCTGTGCTTAAACTTCTAACACCATTCACATATTTATCCTAGGTCAAATTGATTGCATGGCCAAGAACACCGTTTGAGAAAGTAGACATTGTGCATAAGTTGTCCAATATTATGCATGCATATGCAATTTAGCTATATAAAATATAACAAGTATGCACGATAATATGAACTTGTAATAATCTATGTAATACATTGTCATTCTAATCCTCGAGCCGCAATTTGTAATTTCATACTCCCAATCCAGGGTTACCTTATTTGGTGACCCAACGATTCTAAAACTTTACCACAATATGATTTCATTTACAAGCTCAAATTATAAGTTTCTGTTAAACACATTTTCCATCGCAACAAGTGAACATCAATTCCTTTATTGGTAACAACAGTATAATATTTCACATTTCTACATAGCAAGCTACAATAATATAGTTACTCTTTTTTTTTATCTTGGTTCTCTTGTTAAGACATCATCGATCGTAGGGACATAAGAAAGAAAATGAAAGAGAACTTTTGTTAAGGAGTGGAGATGAAGGAAAGAAGGACCAATGCCACTAACTGGCTGGTGAATATTAAGAGAAAGAGCAACTTCTTATGCAACGACCAGACTTCGTTTATGCTTCCTCCTGTAATTACACCTACACAGGTTTAGCCTACTTCCTCTTTCTCTCAGTATTCGATATGAATACAAAAATTGATAAAGAGTAACCAATGAAAAGAATCTATCAAAAACAACCAATGAAAATCATTCATCAAAACCAACAACAAAAAATATTCAACGAAATACAACTATATATAGAGTTCAATCTCTGAAACATGATTCATTGCATCTAGAACTCAATTCCAATAAAAGGCATTCCATAGATGGAAGAGGATCTCAAATCAATTTATCCAGATCGATCGATACTGAAAGGTTTTTCCACAATGATATGATTCTGATTGGCTATTCAGGTCACAAGTCCACACAATGTCCCCTACTAAGAGCGGGGCACTACAAGTATGTATTCTTAACTCATCTTTTGATGCAAAACTTTTAAGAAGCCCATACATGAATTCACATGACCTAAAATTGGATTTTGTGATATAATTGCTCTAGGTTTAGTTAAATATCGGTTGTATATAGTATGTTTGGTTACATAGTATAATTATCCAGGTGAGGATTCAATTATACTTATGTAGAATTAATTGGCATAAATCATAATTAAACCCTAGCTCCAAGACTTTTCAATTATATTATGCAAATTATGACACGATATTGCGACTTTCTAAGGCAATTTTGGAATGGAAACTTGTTATCCAGAAATTAACTAGGTGCATATGTCTGGATATGAATTTCCTCGTTTAGTTTGATTTGCCCCCTAACACTCCATGCACCAACGACACGAATTTTATGTGTCTGATGTCGTTTCGAGGTTTCAGATTGTCTTTTCGAGTCATTTTACAATGCAACCAATGTGTAGGCTGTCATGCCCCGGTCCCGTAAGGGCCGATCATCCTTGCTTGGTCCTTACGGAAACGACCGTCCTTTTCGGACGCGATGTTGTGCAAGCCTAAGTTGCACTTGCTGTAACGACCTGTTTCGTTCAAGCGGACAACCGATTCAAACGGCACAAGTGCAACGACCCGACCCGCTTTACTCAGCAAGAAGACTCGTTTGAGGCAAAAGAATTTTCAGACTTGGCCTTCAGAAGTTCAGACTTAAACTTTCAAAGGCTCACTCGGAGTATCGCTCGACCGAGGCGAATCATCGCTAAGGTGGGTGGCTATGATAAACTTGTATTTGCTTAGCCAGCACACTTAAAAATATGGATGATACATGCTAGTCGCTAGGTGAATCATCCCCTACATGCTAATAAAGAATACAACACACCTAGCAAAGGAAATAATCCCAACTTGTATTGCTTGTGTTAGAACATGAAAATGAAACTTTGCTTTTAAATGGACCATTGTATGCTACCTTTGCACTGTGTAACTAGACCCTGCTATGCCTCAAGTAGAATGATATATACTCTCGTAGTACATAGTTCACTTGTTTACACTGCACGTCCCTAGATCATGTCGCTCGGTATGTCCATTTACGGTTTTACTCCTCGCTTTACCCTTAGACCCATACCAAACGTAAATACTTGTGTTTTCATATGAATGCAATGATTGCCTACTTATATGTTAACTTGTACTCATTGCCTCGATTCAATGCTTGTCACATAATTCATGGCACAATCAAGTAAATAGTATCTTGCCTTGCATTCATCAAATTGTAAGCCCCCTCATTTTAGAATAGGGATAATTTGGTAATTTATAATTATTTTTATTATTCTATTTAAAGAATTAATTTTTAAAATTCTTTTTAATATATATGACACTTTGCCCTGGCTTCGATATTTTGAGCAATGCACGACCTTTTTTCTTCCAACAAAATTTATAATAATAATTTTAATTGAGTCTAATATAGTTGGAACATGGATGTTGCATTTATTTGATCTCTCCCATGCTCCAAAAATATTAAAAAATGTCAAGAATTACGGTTACCGTAAAATTGCCTCCTTTTGAGTAGAACTTGAACCAAACCCAACCCAAATACATGTAGGCATGTAGTACACCCCAAATATTTCCTTATAAATATATATTTTATATATAAATAATATTTAAATTAAATTATTTATATTTATAGGAGTTCTAACTATAGAAAGTTGTATATGTGGCAACCTAGTTGGCAAATAACAACCAAACCACTTCTCTAACCAACCCAACAACCAAATCTTATCCAATCCTAACCATAACAACCAACTCCACCCTCAAAATTTCTTCCAAGAGCATCCCCCCTTGGCCAAACCCCTTAGCAATAGGATAAACCCCCTTCTTTATTTAAATCTATTTAAAAAGCCCATATATATATCAACTTATCACCAAACTCTAACCCTAACATCTACTTCCCTCTTTGTAGCCTCCCCTATATCCTTCCTCCTCTCTTCCATGACCTCTTCAGCCTCTCCCTCTCCTTCTCCACTTCCTTTTCACTCCTTCCCAACCTCCACTTCATCCTCCACAAGCCGACAAGCCCTAGAGCAAGAGATTAGCCACCCATAGAGGCCGACTGCTTGCTGTTGGTTACAGCTGCTATCTGTCCTCATTATAGTCCTAAAAACCACCTCCAAACTTAATATTTACCTCCTATATGAATCCCCCAATCATCTCCTCAAGTTTCGTGGAGTTTGGAGTCCGTTTGGTGCTCCGAAGGGTCCGTGTCGCGAGAAAGGACCACGCCGTAATCACATACGGGTAAGTCTTCCAACTTAGATTCTTTTCCTATTCTCCATGAACCAAAGATTGTGTAACTCATGATAATATTAGATGATGAGTAGGATTAACTCCATATATGAGAAACCCGTATTTCTATGTAGAAACTATTCCAAGGAAAGCAAACAATCATGACATGGACACGACGTACCAATGGTAGACAAGGTTCAATGAGTATTGTCATGATAAATATATATAAAATAATTTCAGAAAATTATATGTTATTAATTAAGAATATAAATATTATAATTATATAATTAATCATATTTTATGCTGACGAAAAGATTGGATGCAAAAATTACTTGGCCAAGTTGCAAGAATAGCTAGATAGCCTAGTTGAGATGGTTGCATGAATGATGTGATATAATTATTTATATATATAATTATTATTAAATTCCAGAAAATTAAATAATATAATTTTATATTAAAATACTTTATTACTTAAGTTGGTAATGTTGCATGTACAAACTAGCATCAAGTTACCAGAATACCTAGTCGACGCACAACATGACTTTGTGATACGATTCTTGGAGGGTTTGATCTTAATTCCTAAAAATGAATTTATATGTGTTTTAATTCTAGAAATAAAGTATTTCAAAATTATATTTATGTTATTTGCATGTCAAACCTGAACCCTAAAAATAAGGGCCACTAGCATATATTTCGGGTGACTTTATGACATTGTTTTGCTAGTAAATAGAGGTTATTTTGGAAGAAATAAATGGATGAATAATTTTTGAATTAAATCAGAATATAAAATGATATAAAATAATGTTTTATAGATGTAAACTATAATAATGGATTAGCTACGTCTCGAACAAGTTTCGGACAAAACTAGTCAACCTAAAGTGGCCAAAATCTTGAAATATGATATTTTGTCAAATCTAGAATTTATTGCTATAAATTCATATAAATCATGTTTAATTCTGTAATATATGATTTATTATGATTTATTTCCATCTCCTTTAATTAGGGACTTAAACTTAAATTTTGGAAGTCAAAAACCAAGAAACTAGGTCCCGATACCATGTAAAAGTAAGCAAAGTTGTTAGAAATAATAACGGGCTTGGTTTTGCATAGAATTGAAGAAATTATATAATTAAATTATAATTACAAGAATTCATGATTGGACCCTTAAGTATTTAATTGGTGTTTAGGTCAATTGAATTCCGAAGGAGTGGACGCGGGATCATCTTTACCACCACTGACTGCAGAACCAGGCAAGTGTACCTTGCCAAGATGTTTACAGTTATACATTATTTATTTGATATTATGTATGCATTAGATATTATAATTGTGTGAATTGGTTATTGTACTTGTGATCCTAGGGCCGTTATACGATAGTTTGTGTCCGGACAAGATTCGGGTATCGATATCCTCTGCGGAGTCGAGTATCGTAGTTAGAGAGTCATTCTTCCGAACCCATATTTTGTGCATATATTATTTGCAAATCCGACCGTAGGACACTTGACACGATATTCATGTGGCAGAGTCTTTCTCAACTTGATCGTGGTACTTGGACTCTGGATAAGACTACATGATGCATGCTATAGTGGTAATTAT
Source organism: Iris macrosiphon (assembly GCA_036927795.1). Classification (NCBI taxonomy): domain Eukaryota; kingdom Viridiplantae; phylum Streptophyta; class Magnoliopsida; order Asparagales; family Iridaceae; genus Iris; species Iris macrosiphon. The sequence goes on along the minus strand of JAYESA010000010.1, from coordinate 12,188,491 downwards.
AATTGTACATATTGACTATGACTTATGTTGATAGTTAGAGGTCATGATCTTGTGTGTCTTGATTGAGTTCGTACTAAGACGTGGAGTTCGCTCTTAAGCCTTGGAGCGCTGTGTTCGGAACTGAAGCATATATATAAGACATAATGTTGGAATATCGCCTATGTATCATTCCATAAATGTAGCCACTTGGCACATTTTTACTGTTTCAGAGAGAAAGAGGCTTGAGCGACTTGTAATCTCGGCCTAGCGCTGCTTGTAACACTTTTTCAATATAAATAAAGAGCTTATTTTATTTCTATACTTTTGTTATTCAATGCTTTCGCTATTGACGACTCTGTGAACTTGTTACTAATCGCTGTGTATTTCTTATTCCGCTGCACTCGGATAATCTGTGTGACTCTGTGGCTTAGATATCTTACCGCTTGTTCGGATCATGGCCTTGCACGGGTGCGGCTTACGCTCGTGCGATATCATGCCCAGATGGGTTATATCGTCCTGCGGGAGCGCTAGTGCGGTGATTCGCGCCTAGCGGGGACGGTCGATTACCTGTGGGAGATCGGGGCGTGACACTTGCACCATGCATAGTACCGGCACAAGACACAAGTTAGACAAAAATATACATATATAGGCACATGATTTAAATGTAGAGAACCAAAGTTAAACATATTTGATAGGAACACAAAATACTTTCTTTATTGAATACTTGAAGATTGAATTATAAAGTACTTGCTTGGCTAAGTTACAAAATATGCCATAGATGGCTTACAACTCTTTTTATAAACCCAAAACTAGCCATAACGCCCACACATCATATTCTTTTAGTAGGGCCAAAATAAAACACCTAGCAGATGAAAATCTTGCACACTGGAGAGGAAAGCCTTGGAAAGAAGCACGAGCACGGTTTTGCTTGAAGGGATGTGCTCCTAAAGCTTCAAAATGCTTGCCAAACTCTTGCTACCAGAACCTGGAGATTTTTTCAAAAACGTGGGTTAGTACTACAACATGTACTGGTGAGCAACCATGGCCAAACTCACATAGCAATCCATACTAAGTACATATGTGAAGCTAGCATTATTAGGTGATCTTTATAGTTTTCTAGTTTCTTTTTAACAATTCAGGCAAAGAAGCATAAAAAGTAAATTGAACCATGCATATGATAATTCTTACCCACGGTCGAACGGTTATCCCTGCAGTAGACACACAAGTTAGCCATAATTTGTATATATGAATAAACTTATGAATGCGCCCTAACTACATGAAGGTCCACGGAAAAACCCATAAATAGCAGCTGGGACTACAAACCCAGGCTAACTATTAGACATGACACCCCCCTAATCGCGAGGACTACAAGCCTCAAGGTGTTTCGATTATCTCTTCCAGGCCGAACGATCTCCAGTACCATAGGAACCGCTCGAGAGACTGACCTTGTGCACAAGTTGTCCAAAGACCGATGCAATGAATATGTTCTATCAATTAATCAGTTCTATTGCAACAGTTGAACAAAAATATTTTATGTGGACTATCTTCTTTTCGATAGAGCCGTGGCTCTTCAATAAGTTCAATATCGATCAATTCAAACTATAATAGATTTTTAATAAGTTCAATGCGCATCATAAGGTAAGTAACTTGCATCAATATCCCTGAACGGTTTATAATAATTGTTCTAAGATTCTAATATCATAATTCTTTATCATGCAATAAGTAGTAGAAATTCTAAGTTAACATGTGAATCATGTTTATTAACTTATCTTGTTACTGGGGTGTCAAATTAAGCATAGGGACGGGCATTTCGAGTGGACTAGAGATCATTTTTATTATTAGGCGTGCAGACTAAGGATTCATCGAAGGGCCAAAACCACTTACCAATTGAATCAACGAAAGAATGGAAAAGCCTTATGCAACGATCACTCCTTGGTTATGCGTCCTGAAATTGTAACAATACTTGGTTAGTATCTTTCAATCTCTTTCTCTTACAATTTAAAAAAATGCGTAAGCAAGAAAATAAATCATGAAAACCAAGTCATCGAAAGCAAGACAAAACATAAAGCAACACAAAACCAAGCAGCAAAATAAACAATGAAAACTCTTGAACTCATTTTAATAGAAACCGTTCCATCAGTTTGAATGGTTCATTACATTTCGTCCTTGTTTGATTCGGCAGTAAAGTTTTTCCGAGACTCGATTCTCAACAGACTCAAAGTTACAAGTGTTCCATAAGTGAACCGCTGGAAGCGGGACATTACATAATACCCCACTGAGAAGAAGTTTCGTCCTCAAAACTTAAGAGATCAAGGAGTCGAGGGGAAACGTGTCAAGAGGTCAAAGGAATTAGACTCACCAACATCGTGTTCGCTCGCATCACGCTTGATATTCAACTAATAAATTCTAGGCCTTCTAGTCTGATCAGTTTTTCCATTAGCTTGAGCTAGAGCAGGCACGGGGTTCTGATCCTACCACGTTCGACATTCTCATTGCGGTCATGTGGTGCGGGCCTCTTGGTCTACATTTCCTTAGAAGAAGGCCCTTTTGGCCGTAGTTAAAGCATTTACCTCTAGCAATATAGCAAGTTTCCACTACGTGCCCTGGTCTGCCACAATAGTTGCACTCAAGTCTAGGGTGTTGTTCGCCTTCTATCTTCTTTCCTCCATCGTGATATCTTTTGGTATGAGGGTTTCGAGCAGTTGATACATTTTCTGGAATACTTCGTGGTATGAACTGCTCATTTTGTACCGCTGCCTCAAAGGCCTTAATGTATGAAGTACACTCCTAATTCATCACATCCTTTCTAAGTTCATCATTAAAGCCTCTGATAAATCGGTATGTATAGGCCCTCTCGTTAGGAATCATTGTATTAGCGTACTTAGCAAGCTTGGAGAATTCTGAATCATAGTCTTCGACGGACATGCTCCCTTGCTTAAGTTCGGTAAATTCGTCTTTATTTCTTTGTCTGACGGCTGGAGGGAGGTACTGTTCCAAGAATGCATCCTTGAATACCCCCAAGTAATTTTGTCGTCTATGCACCTTGTGGCAAGATCTAGCTTCTTGATCTGCAACCAATCGTGTGCATGTAACCGCAGCTGCATGGCTGCACACGCCACCCTCTTATTCGTAGGTATCCCATCAAACTCAAACAAGCCCTCCAACTTGGCGACCCAGTCCATCACCTTATCCAGTGCGGCCCTGCCTTCGAACCCTGGAGGGTTCAACTTCAGGAACTCGGTGCCTTTAAAGGTAAACTTTCTGGCCGCTTGCGGAGGTTCATCTGCTTCTGCTAGGCCAATTTTTCGAGGGGCGGGTGCGGCTGCCACTGGTGTCGCGGCGGTTCCCGATGTACCACTATTGGCCACCAGTGTTGTTACTATTTGAGTCAGAGAGTCAAGCTGTTGTTGCTGTGCCAAGGCTCTAGCATCATTCTGTTGCTGCTGAGCTTCAAACCTTTCCTGTTGGGCCTCATGTCGATCATTCTGATTTTCGAACATAGCAATCAGCCTATCGATTTGGTCATCGCTCACGCTTGCTGTGCGCAATGTCCCATGGTTACCTGTTTTAGTCACCATGCTGCAGAAGAGAGTAGCTTGCATTAGTCCCATAACGTATTATGGACTTATTGCATGGGATGTTGGGTTATCATACTTTTCAAGATCGGGACATTTAATATCTTCGATTTACTTATATAGATTCGTAACAATTTTCAAAATTAGGGACTTTTGAAATCGCTTGAATACTTATATCATTTTTTAAAACGATATTGAAGAGGCCAAGGACATAAAGCCATACTCTGATGCCACATGTCACGTCCTGGTCCCGTAAGGGCCGATCATCCTTACTTGGTCCTTACGAAACTGATCATCCTCGCTCGGGCGCGATGCCGTGCAAGTATAAGTTGTGCTTGCACCAGGCATAGTACCTGCAAAAGATACAAGTTAGGCAAAAAATATACATATATAGGCACCGGATTTAAATACAGAGAACCAAAGTTGAACACATTTGATAGGAACAAAAAATACTTTCTTTATTGAATACTTGAAGATTGGATTACAAAGTACTTTCTTGACTGAGTTACAAAATATGACATATATAGCTTACAACTCTTTTTACAAACCATGCATATGATAATTCTTACCCACGGTCGAATAGTTATCCCTGCAGCAGACAAACAAGTTAGCCATAATTTGCATATATGAATAAATTTATGAATCAATCTTGGCATCAAGTATTAGGTATGCAAGAAGGTAAACCTAGCATGAGCCCTAACTACATGATGGTCCACGAGAAACCCATGAATAGCAGCTGGGACTACAAGCCCAGGCTAACTATTAGACATGACACCCCCCTAATCGCGAGGACTACAAGCCTCAGGGTATTTCGATTATCTCTTCCATGCCGAACGATCCCCAATGCCCCAGGAACCGCTCGAGAGACTGACCTTGTGTACAAGTTGTCCAAAGACCGATACAATGAATGTGTTATATTAAATAACCAGTTCTCTTGCAACAGTTGAACAAAAAGCTTGCAACAGTTGAACAAAAAGCTTCTATGTGGACTATCTTCTTTTTGATAGAGCCGTAGCTCTTCAATAAATTCAATATCGGTCATTTCAATCCATAAAAGATTTTTAATAAGTTCAATGCACATCATAAGATAAGTAACGTGCATTAATATCCCAAACGGTTTGTAGTAATTATTCTATGATTCAAATATCACAATTCTTTTTCATGCAATAAGTAGAAGAAACTCTAAGTTAACATGTGAATCATGTTCATTAACTTTTCTTGTTACTGGGGTGTCAAATTAAGAATAGGGACAGGCATTTCCAGTGGACTATAGATCATTTTTATTATTAGGCGTGCAGGATAAGGATTCATCGAAGGGCCAAAGCCACTCACCGTTTGAATTAACGAGAGAATGGGAAAGCCCTACGCAACGATTATGCAACGATCACTCCTTGGTTATGCGTCCTGAAATTATAACAATACTTGGTTAACATATTTCGATCTCTTTCTCTTACGATTCGAAAGAATGCGCAAGCGAGAAAATGAATCATGAAAATCAAGTCATCGAAAGCAAGACAAAACACAAAGCAACACAAAACCAAGCAGCAAAACAACAAACGAAAACTCTTGGACTCATTTCAATAGAAACTATTCCATCAGTTTGAAGGGTTCATTGTATTTCGTCCGTGTTTGATTTGACGGTAAGGTTTTTCCGAGACTCGATTCTCAACCGAGTCAAAGTTACAAGTGTTCCATATGTGAACCGTTGGAAGCGGGGCATTACATAGGCATGTAAATTTAGGTTAATTCTAAAGGCACATCAAAACTTATTCAGGACATTCCATTTTTTTGTGTTATTTCAGTCTGAAGCAACTTTTATTCAGGACAGTCCAAATTTTACTTTGGGCTACCCACAATAGTGGTGTGGATGAACTTTTATTTCAGTCTGAAGCAACTTTTTTTCAGGACATCACATGCGACCCCGACCGCGACGTCGTCGTCATCCTCGCCCTCGACAGCCTCTACCCCGACCGCCCACGCCGCCATCGTCCTCGTCTTCGCATGCCATCGCCCTCGCCCGACCCCGCCCTCGCCCGCCTCTGCCTTCGTCGTCCTCATCCTCTCCCGTGGTCGCGCTCCGTCGACCTAGGTTTATCCGAAGGACTGTCAAAAATATTGACAGTCCTAAAGAATACATCCTGTCATTTTTGACATTTCTAGAGAATACATCCTGTCAAAATTTTTAACAGTCCAGTATATTGCTAAAAAAAATCAAACAGTCTCGAGTAAATTTTTTCAGTGACAAACTTGTAAATAAAAAAAAATTATACTATCCTCAGTAAGTTTAGATGTGTTTTTAGAATTAACCTAAACTTAAGTGCTTTTATGATACAACGTGGAATAGAGTATATCATTGTATTGATGTCCTTTAGCACCAAGTGTACGACATATTATGGTTGTGTATTAAACTTTTTACTAAATGGAACCTAAAATTGTGTAGTTTCATAGGTTTAGAAACCAAAATTTGATATTGCCAAGTATAAACTACCTAGTGCGATAAATGGGATTGAGTGCGTGTCGGATCCAAAATTAGACTTTCTGCCCATTTAGGTCTACCCAATTTTAAACTCAGCCCATTCATGCATATTTTATTGATATCATAATGATATATTGAGCTTAGGAAACCTGTTACTTAGTTCTGTATCAAGTAAAACCATTGTGTGAACTGTGCCGAGGCCTAAATTGGACTTTCGACTTTACTTAAGCTAGGTTCATTTATTTCAAAATTCAGTGTAACCCTATTGCGAATGATTCACATTTGACCATTCATTGATCTTAGGCTAATATTGGACCTATAAAGTAATTTAAGTACGCATTGAAGCCTATAAACAGACAAAACGATAAATTATATCTCCTTCTCTGAAAATTCAGCATATACGCTATTACTAATTAGTAAAATTCAAGATCTAAACTGTAGGATTTTACTTAGCCATCTAGTATTTAGTACCATAAGGTTCAGACTATAATCGAAGCTCGAAAATTCATCTTTTTGGCCCAAATCGAGAGTATTATTATAAATTTAGCATTTACATACATATGTGAGTTAAATGTGAGTCTGTAGACTTAGCATTAGACATAGCATTAGAACTTTATGACGTAAGGCTATGTATTAATGACCATTTTGTTCATTTTTTATTTTTAGTACCCTTTTTCTTTTTTAATGACAATAACCCTTGTGTTTCACTTGGTATCCAAGAAGAGTGCTTTGGCTTGGATAGCAAGGTGGGCCTTCTACTTGTTTAATTCTTACATTTTGTATCTCGTTATCTGGTATATTATGGATTTTCTGTGTGATATGTCCTCCGAGAGGTTTTATAATATCCAAAAATTATAGGGAGGGTTGCTTCGGATCATAATATTAATTATCATATTGACAAAATTTTATAGATCAAGAAATACAAAGGAGAGTCAGTCAATTTTTTTTAGAAAATTTGAAAGGTATATTTAAATTCCGATCCAAAAACTGTGGAGCGTTAAGAATTCCTAACTAGCTAATTAGTTGTGTGTTCGAAGCTGAAACTAAGTTAGAATTAGAGACAAACTCTATTGGGAATGCAGTGTGATCCGAACCGGAGTTGGCCCATGAGGTACGATATTGGATTGGACCCATATGCCTTAAAATAAATTTTTATGTAGGGCCTAAACCAATTCCAATTATCTACACCTCATGATCCCACTTCCTATCCGATGTGGGACTAAATTACTAACTCCATTGTCAACCTTCTTTCAACGCTCAACCAGAAATGAAATATAATCCAACAATCTCCACCTTAACTCGTTTCCGCTAGCCAAATAACCTTAACACACTCCGGCTACCTTTGCTTGTTCCCGCTAGCCGAGCACCATTTCTCGTTCCTGCTAACCGAACAATCTTAGCACACTCCAACAACCTTTGTTCGTTCCCGCTAACCGAGCACCCAGGTGATCCAACATATTGTCATCTCGATCCGTTCGACCACAAAACCAAAACCTGACACGTTCATCCACACCACTATTGTGTGCCAACCACAATGTCTTGTTCCACCTTGGACTCGTTTGATCCACCTTTAAAGCCAATTCTCGTTGTTGATGCTCATACTCCACCTTGAGAAGAGTTTGTATAATCCATGAATGTTCAGCACCATCTGTCTCGAACCTTTTATAGCCTCCCAAACTAGCTCTGTAATCTTGGGCTCTAATACCACTTGTTGGGAACGCGGTGTGACTCAAACTGGAGTTGACCCATGAGGTATGATATTGGATTTGGCCCATATGCCTTAAAAGAAAATTCCCATGTAAGGTCTGAACCAATCTCAATTATCTGTACCTCATGATCTCACTTCCTATCTGATGTGGGACTAAATTACCAACTCTATTGTTACCCTCCTTTGAGCGCTCAACCAAAAATGAGATACAATCCAACAAACTCGTGATATAAATTAAAATACGTAAGGGTGTAGCATCTAACACGGACACGCGAACACATAAGAAAAATCAAATTATTCAAGTCAGATTATTCAAAATGTGAGGTACTTTGCTACAACGAACATATAACCCTCGTATCGTGTCGTCGTACCGCGTAGTGTCCTCGCACATATGAATCGAGACACATGCATACTTGATTTTGAATAAGATAATAATAATTAGAATGGTTGAAGATAGGATTGTTTATGAATCTTAGATTGTATCATTAGGAAGGGAAAGAACAATAGGGTCACAATGGATGAAATTTCCACAACATAAATGACTAAACAAAAATTGATCAGTTGTACCTTCTTTGTAGGACGAAGAAAAGGTGTGGGGCATAGCTCACTTTCCTATTCTGGACTTACGCTAGTCAACTAGATCAATATTGAATTAATACATAATTCGATCGAGTATCAATTAATTTTAATAATTAACATATTTTTTGCACAATCTATGTGGGACCGACCAAAGTACTGTGTGAATCTTAGCAACAACCAGACCCCAAGTTAAAGGGGTTATTGTTGAGCAACTAGCTAAATATGTAATCTGATGTGTTCTCTAAAGTTACATATCTTATATGTAAGTGTGTATGTGGTCATTTGTGTATTGTGACTTTTTAGTAGGATGTTAGGGATAATGATAAATGTAGCAACTAGAATTTAAGTAAACAACATTAACTCTAACATATTGAATTACAATCCCTAAATTTCTCTCTTGGATCATGTTCGATTCATGTCTTTATCATATTTTAATTTTTAATCTTTATCGTCCTTGAACTTGGGGCATGCATGTCTTTAATGATCTAATGTTTGCTCGCTAGGTGAGAAAGGAATACCTGAATAATCTCTGCCTCTATAAAACGTGAAAGTGACCAAAGACTAAATCTAGGGACGGGAGCAGAAGAACACATTTTGGCCTTCACAGTTTTAACATTTAACTTTTATATGTATATTATGTGTTTTGGAAGATGGACTCCGTAGGAAGTATTTTTTTGGGAATCAGACACACCCTGCAGGCGTTCCGACACCGTATCTGAGAGTGCCCGCAGCAAAAATTTTAGACCAACCCACCTGAGATAACCAACCCATGTTTAACGAACACCAAGAACAGATAAAGACAAGTATATGGCGGGGACTACGTTACCTGGACAAATCCTAACCTTTATAACTCAGATAAAATTACAAAATTGACAAAATCAATGTTGAACCCTTTATCCTAATAGATTCAACCCCTCACCACACTCAAGAAAAAAAAAGAATACAATTGAAATCACCAACCCGTAGCAATCTCACTGAACGAAGGCGACGGCTCCTCGATAAGATCTCTTTTTTCCTTCTGTCTTGGATGGCTAAGTCCTAAGAGCAAAGCACGAACTTTCTCTTAGATTTTCTGTGGACGAGCACCCCGAATCTCCAACTTGTGCTATGCTTTGTGCTTCCACCCTCCTCTTATATTTATAGGATGAGAAATCGTATTTTAGTTAATAATAGGATTTTTAAATAGAAAAGCTTAAAACAAGAATCATATTCCACCTAAAATATCCCAACACCAATTATGGACGTCGAAATATGGTTAAATTAAATATTTGATACAAATTTAAAATTTAATCAAATATTATACAGTAGATTTCCAAATTATATTAAATTAAATCTTTGACCTTATTTGGGCTCCAAAATTTACCAAATCCAGACTGGACCCTAACAATCTCCTCCTCCAGTTTGATGAGAGGGTGTTGACCCCATGGCTTCTCAATTGGACTCCATACCTATCACCCTGTGACAGAGTTCCTGCTCCCCATGCCACCGATCTTCGATCCCCCGAGTTGCTTTGCATCTTCCTTCGTCTCCAGCTCCTCGATCGTTATGTCGATGCTAGCTGCAATGCGTAGCATCTTCTGTACCACTGGGATCCTGCTGACATCAATGACACGGTTGAGACTAAAGTCCCTGACTATTAGCCCCACACGTTGAGTCTTGGCTGCCTGACCCCGACTTCTATCTTCCACCAAAACGTGTTAACGTTCCGACGAGCTTCTTTACCCTTGGCTGGCCCAACCAAGAAGACAGTACGATTCTCCCAAGATTCGAACTCCTGAATCTGCCCACCTTTGTGTATGAACTTGAAGCTCCCCCATACACATTCGTCCTCGAGCAGAACATCATTCACTGTGCATGTCGTCGATGACCCACAACTCCCCCAAAACTGTGTGAATGGTGACTCTTCCGCCACAGATTGAGTTTGCTGCAAACCTTGATCTCCTTCCTGGCCTCGAACTGTTGAAACCAATGTCGCACCGTGAAGCTTTGGCAAACCACCCATCATCAAAATTGGATTCGTGAAGCAACCCCCACATGAAGATCGACCAGCTGTCATGGGATCGACATACTGACCCTCAATCTTTGGCTCATAACAATAAATCGCTTTGTCTCGACAAACAGAATCCTCCGTAATCCTCAAAGTATCTCGAAGCCCCTCCTCAGCAATTTCTCGATGATCCAACTCCTGTCGAATATCTCTCGAGCCTCCATCTGATGTCTGTGGCCTGCTTGTACAACTCAGCGGCTTGAGCCTGTACATGTCACAACATAAATTTCCTCGAGCCAGCTGTTGGGAACCCTTCGTAAGCATCCAATATTTTTCCCTAAATAAACTGCGACAAAAATCATCCGCCAGCCTCCCTACCGAAACCAAGTTGTAGCACAAACTCTGTACATATCGCACATCCTTGAGAACGAGCTTCTCACCAAGCTCCGTTGTTAAGTGCACATCACCGATGCCTACAACTGCAGTCGTCCCCTGGTTGCCTATCTTCACACGTCCAAACCTGCCACCGTGGTATGACCTGAAGATCCTCCTATATGGAGTGGCGTGATACGATGCCCCCGTGTCCATGCACTACCAAAATATGATGAAATAACAACATTTTTAGCGACGTCATTTGTTAAAGCCGATAATTTTAAAGAATTTAGCGATGAAATAAATAAATGTCGCTGTACGTCGCTGTTTGCAACGAATAACGACCATACTTGGTTGTTTGAGAGAATAATCGCTATATTTTTTTTATGTTGCTAAAAGTCGCTAAAATTTTTGATTTGGCGATGTTTGACAATGTCTTTATCGACGCTATTATTTTTTTAATTTGCAAAATTTATAAATGTAGCAAATCGTCGGCAAAATTTTTTAACTGCGACGTTTAGCGACGTCTGGATCCGATGTTGCTAATTTATTTTTAATATAGCGGTCGGGTTCTTCTTTTCCCTCATTCTCACTCAAAATTTTCCCAAAGTATTTCCTTTCCCCCCAACCCGCCGACGACCCCCTCCTACCGTGCTCCATCAAACTCCTTATCTTCCTTTCCGGGTTTCTCCTCCTCCACCGAGCTCCTCCTCCTCCTCTTTGGGCCTCCATCGAGATCCTCCTCCTCCTCTCAGGGCTCTACTACCGATGACCCCCCCTCATCTTCCTCTCCAGGCTCTTCCTCTCCGGGCTCCTCCTCCTCTCTGCCATCCCCTTCCTCGGTTAACCCCCAAGATCAGGTAAACCCTAACCCTAGCTATTTGACATGGACACGACACAGACACAGATATAGACACGTCACAGGACATGACATAGACACATGCACTGATATGACTTATCACTGACATGACACAGAATAAGACACAAACCCTAACCCTAACCCTAACCCTATCTCTCTTCAAAGCCTAGACACGACACAGACCCTAACCCTATTTGAGTTAATTAGATGCAGCCATGGGTATTGACATCATATACAATATGATGCAGATCTCGACTCAAGGAGAGTCGTATACACAGATACGGGAATAACTCTTCAAAGCCGATACACGATACGGTATTGGCTTCTTCTAGAACTCGTATCCAACTTGGGTTAGAGCAGTGTCAAACCTATCCTTGAAACAAGAGTTCGTGTTCTACTAGTTGTGGCACGACATTGGTATATGTATCGCGTAACTAAGGACACAACGTCACCATTGGCCCCGATGACCCCCTCGACTCCCCTCAACCCCGACGACCCTCTCCTCGGTCAGAGGGTCAGTACTACCAAAATAATTCAAATCAGTAACGAATTTAGTGATTTTGGACAACAATATTGCTAATATTATTGAAATTAGCAACATATTTTTAAAACGTCGTAATACGTTGCTATTAGCGACTTTCTGCGATGTTTAGCAACTATATATGCTTGAGTGGGGGATAAGTTAGCTAGTGGAGATTAATAATCTATATAGATAGATACATATATAAGGGTATAGAAATATACAGTTATAGAAGTAGGTATAAATATGTGTTGAGTGTCAAGAGTGAGTGGCCTAGAGTGTATGTTGGTAGCAAGATACAAGTGTCAAGTATAGTTAGTGTCATGGGTATTTGAAATTGTATCCTAGTGTCAAGATACAAGAGAGTATCAATGTGAGATTTTTTTACCATGGTGTGTGATATCCACATGATAGACAAATACCTACAGTGTTATCAAGTGTGAGATTATGTATTATGTGTATATACGACACTACGAAGTCAAATGTCCACATGTCTACTAGTTTTCGGATAGTCACTAATTATAAAACGGATACTCATGAACCATAATATGGATACTCATGCATCACAACTCGAATACTCACGCATCAATAGGAGTTGTTACTTTGATGAACATGTGTATCCATCTTTGCATCCATTTGGATAATATACTTGAACTATGTCTATTCATATTTTCAGAAATATCTAGAAATGGATCTGAATTACTACCCGCGTCATCGTTCGTTGATATACAAATGTCATCCTGATGACATGTGCGGTATGCGGGATGAATTCATACGGGGGGTGGAACAGTTCCTGTAGTTCGCCAAGACGTTCCCGCAGTATATGGACGGTACCAAAATTAAGTGTCCATGTGTGAGATATCGTAACTTAAAATGTCACTCAGAAGTGGATGTGACATATCATTTATACTTTAGGGATTTTATGCCGAATTACTATCAGTGGACCACACATAGAGAACTTGTGTCTTTAGCATCGAAGCCGGAGCCTTATGTGGATCCTTATATGGGTGTCCACGACCACGTTGATTACGACGACAGGTGCATAAACATGGTTTTTGATGCTGTCGGGCCTAATTTTGATCTGGACAATCATGATGAAGCTGAGAAGTTACCAAATGCCGATGCTGCAAAGTTCACAGAGTTACTCAAGAATGTAAGAACTCCATTATATCCTAGTTGTGAGGATCATTCATCGTTGGAGGTGGTTACAAGACTGTTGAGCATCAAGTACAATTTTAACATGTCACAAGAATGCTACAACCGACTGATGGAGTTGATTATAGAGATATTGCCGGTGGGTGCTAAGTTACCTAAAGACTTCTACCGGTGTAAGATGAGATCACTCTGGATGGGATATGATAAAATTGATGCATGTCACAACGGGTGCATATTGTACTACCAAGACGACAAGGATGAACATGTGTACAGATTTTTTGGTGCTGATCGCATAAGGCAGCTGGTACAGAAAGGTACGTCGGTACAAGGAAGCCAACCGATTCGATGCACTACTTGCCTTTAATGTCGCGGTTGTAGAGGTTGTTTATGGTGAAGGAGACTGCCGAAAACATGAGTTGGCACAAATGAGAACAAATTGAAGGAGTGTTGGATCACCCATCTGATGGAGAAGCATGGAAGCATTTCAATCGAGAGTATCCCGATTTTGCTTTGGATCCGTGTAATATAATATTGGGTCTCTCCTTCGACCGTTTTACCACATTAGTACTTTTGGGCTCTCAGTATTCGTGTTGTCCTGTAATCGTCATCCTGTATAACCTACCGCCTTGAATGTGCATAAAGACCCCGGTTATGTTCTTAACCGTCATTATTTTTGTTCCGAATAATCCGAAGAGGAACATCGATGTGTACTTGCAACCGTTGATAGATGAGTTGAATCAGCTCTGGGAAGTAGGCGCCAACACGTACGATGTTTCTAAAAAGCAAAATTTTAAGATGAGGTCATCACTTATGTGGACCATAAACGACTTTTTGGCTTATAGCTTGTTATCAGGATGGAGCACCATTGCTCTTCTCTCATGTCCGTATTGTATGGACTGCACTAAGGATTTTTGTTTAAAAGACGGAGGAAAATCATACTTCTTCGATTGTCATCAAAAATTTCTGCCATCAGATCATCAGTTCCGAAGGAACAATAATGCATTTCGTGCCGACATTATGGAGAAGGCAAATCCACCTCCAAGGTGGCCCGGAGACACAATATGGGAAGAGATTAAAGATTTACCAAGTGCTATCGAAGAGCCTAGTAAGGGATACAAGTGCGATGGATTTGGCCACACTCATAACTGGACGAAGAGGAGCATATTCTGGGATCTGCCATATTGGAGCACCAATCTGATCAGACATAACCTTGATGTTATGCATATCAAGAAGAATGTGTTAGACAATATAATTAATATTGTGATGGATGTAAAGGGGAAGACGAAATACAATCCATAGGGCATGTTGGACTTGGAAGAAATATGCAGACGTCCTACGTTGCATTTGATAGAGGAAGTGAATAGAAAGTATAAGAAGCCGAAGGCAATTTTTTTACTGGACAAGGAGGATAAAGGAAAAGTTTGTAGGTAAATAAATGGGCTAAAATTTTTAGATGGGTACGTGTCGAATATGAGAAGATGCGTTGACACAAAGGAAAATAAACTGACGGGTATGAAGAGCCATGACTGTCACGTATTCATGGAGAGGTTAATTCCAATTATATTTGGGAATTCTTATCGCAGGTAGTTTGGGATTCATTTAATGAGCTTAGCATATTCTTCATGGATTTTGTTCTACAAAGTTGATCGTCGATCGTCTAGAAAAGTAAGAGAAGGACATTGTGGTAATACTATGCAAGCTTGAAAGAGTGTTCTATCCTGGATTCTTCGACTCCATGGAGCATTTGCTAATTCATCTTTCTTACGAGGAACGTATTGGTGGGCCTGTCGGTTATCGGTAGATGTACCCGTTCGAGCATCAACTGAACCACCTAAAGAGAAATATAAAAAATAAGGCACGGGTCGATGGTTCTATTTGTAAAGCCTATGTTCTTGAGAAGATTACAAACTTCTGCTCGATGTATTTCAAGCCACACGTTGCTACTAAAAGAACAAGAGTTCCCAAAAATGACGACGAATATCAGGAATCTAATGATGCAATACTTAAAGTATTCAATGCTTTCGGTAAGCCTTCGGGCAAAATAAATAAGAGATATTTGAATGACGATGAGCTAAGGGATGCTCAGTTGTATATATTACTCAACTACGACAAGGATGAAGTGGAGAAGCTAGAGAGGTAAGTAATTAATACGTCAACGTTTAAGTCATCTTAATGTAATAGTATACGCTAATATTGTTACACTAATCGGACGATATTTTGTTATTTTTTAGCATATTTAATGATGAGGTGAGATCGATGAGACCATATATAACAGATGAAGAAGTAGAATAGAAAATGAGACTTTATTTTCCTTCTTGGTTGAGTGCATATGTAAGGATCTTTTTGTGTATGTACTATGCACAATAATTAACATAACGCTAAACTTAATATCGTTTTCTTGGTATTTAGGTCGATCATCCCCACACAACACTCGAGAATGAGCCTATTAGAACTCTAGCCAAGGGATCAATTTATGTTATCAAAATCTGGCCAAGCTACTGTATGAATGGGTTTAGCTTCAAGTCAACAAAAGCCCCGATAAGAGACAGCTTCTTGGATCTTGATTCTACGAAAAATAATTGTTTGTGTATCAAATCTTCGAGCTACAAAGATGTCAATCCAGGCAATAATTTCTATGACGTCTTATGGGAGATTGTGGAGTCACTACCAGAATAACACATATTAGCGACGTCAAAAAATGTCGCTAATATGTAAAATGACGTCGCTAAAACAATTTAGCGACGTAATTAGCGACTTTTTTACGTCGTCGCGTATTACATGGTCGTTGACAACAAAAATGTCGTTATACGTCGCTGTAGCGACATATATTTGCAGCGAAAAGACGTAGCAGAATATATGACATTTAGCGACGTGTCGTCGTTAAACTGATGACGTAAGCATTGGTCGTAACACGTCGCTATATTAGCGACATTATGAGCGACATTTTGCTACAAGAATGTTGATATGGCAAGTTTTGCCATATCAGCATGTTAGCGACATGTAACGACATACTAGCGACATTCATATTTCCTAGGTAGCGACGTTCACCGATGTAACAGTACGTCGGTGAACGTCAGAAAACATCGTAAAATTGAAAAAAAATAAAAAAAAGTAGGCTGCAGTTTGTTAAATATTTTTCAACAAAACTCTAGGTGCAATTATAAAATCACAGTTTATATAAATAGACCCGGAACAACCCTCCATTGAATTTCCTAGGTTCGCCAACACATTCGGTGGAACACTCAACACCGAGAAATTTTAGTGTACAACAATATGAATAATAAACGAAACTCACATAGAAAGAAATCTACAAAGTTACATTACACTAAATATGTCCCAAGAAGTAGATAAATAAATTTAAAATAAGTGTCACATGTGTCTCAGAATGTAAGAAAAAGTATGAAATCAATACATCAAAGACCCAAGAACGGGCCAATACATACAAACACACTAAACTATGTCCAAACAAGGACTACTAATGATGAGGAGGAGCACATCCGTGCATCTGGGATAGAAGAAACTCATACTGCTCCTGTGAAAGCTTTACCAATGCCGATGGAGGAGGCAGTGATGGAGGCGGTGTCGATGTCGGCGGACCAGGAGGACATATCTGCTCCAATGCTAGCAATCGAGCATTGTATGAATCCATGGCAGATACCACCCTCAAAGTATCTCCATCACCGACCGGTTCAACAAATCCTATGTCGCATGGATCCTCGCAAGTGAGTCGTTCATGGCCGTATGCGACCCCTCCATCTTCGTCTGTCTGTGCTCCATAGATGCGGCAAGAGTTGCCAAGCTGCGCTCTGTCGTCTGGCCCATAGTCTTGAGTTCCATAAGGCTGTGCTCTGTAATATGGCTCAGAGTCCTAAGCTCCATAAGTCTATGCTCAAGCAAATCAAAATATGCGGTGATCGTTGCATCGCCTGTCTACGGCACAGACTATGGCTGCTCCGTAATCCTCCATAGTAACTCGTCAAATAGATCAGCAATTTGACGGTCAACGTTCTCCTGGGCTCGTGCCGACGCCTGCAAAGGCTGCGAGGAATGAATACTGACAGAGGGGGCCCTGGATGACGGTGTCAAAACATAGGCGCCGTTGGATCCCGTACAGTAGTACGTAACCCTCTGAAGACCACAAACGGCAGTCATCTAGAGCTCATCCACCGACGGAGCTGTAGAGGGTTGCGAGAAAGTACCAGCCCCTTTCTCTGCAGGTACACTAGCATTCGTCCGCTCAAGTAGTTTAAGATACTCGTGCTAGAAAAGTGGTTGCAAACATCTAAGTTACTTAATACTAACAGTAAACACCCAGATTTTTCAAAAAAAAATTTAAAAATAAATTTTTGGGAATTTTTTGCTGTTTTTAGATAATTAAAATAAATATTTTATGGAATTAAATATTTTTATTTATTTTAATAAATATTAAAATATTATAAAAATAATATTTTTGAGTGTAAAATAAATAATTAATCATAGTGTAATTTTCCTATAATTTATTTGACCCAGAAATTAATTTTAAATACCCAAAAACATAGTTTTTAAATAAATCGGATTAAATCGAAATAAACCAACCTGAACCCCTAAACCCATCCTATTGGATCAGGTCGGATCTAGACCCGACCTACTAACCCGACCCGACCCGCCTAGTGCTAGAGTGATCCCCCAATCACCCCGACTGTTCTTCTCCGTCGTTTCCCCTCCGCCGCGTTTCTCCGACTTTCCCGTGTCTCTCCGCCTCCTCGCTGCCGTCCAACCCCCGACCCGTCGTCTCCCTTCCTGAAACGGCCGACGGTTCCTCCACCACTGTCATCAACCCCTCATCCCCTATATAAACCCTCGGCCACCGCTGCCACAACCACTCCGCCACGCCTCCGCCACTCTCGGCCGCCACCGACCTCTCCTCCGGCAATCCAGCCGACCCCGACTCCATCATCCTCTGCCGCTGCGTCGCCAACTCCGACCACTATATCTCAGATCCACCATCAACGCCATCACCGACGATGCCTCCACCAAGACCCCCGACCATCCTCCATTGATCCCGAGCCTCCCCGACGGCAACCCGGCCGACCTCGACCAAGGCGACCCCCGCCGTGACCTCGACGACCTGCTGACGACCTCCGTCGCTGCCAGCGTCGAGCACAGCAGCCGCGGCAGCACTGCCACCCACCATAGATTGGCCGCCGCGCCACCTCGCGTACGCGTTAAACAGTTGATTCCGACGTCCTGTTCAGGTGAGAATTTCTCTCTACTTGTCGTGCCGATGTTCGAACAGACTATTACGACATGTTCGCGACGTGACCCTCTCAAAATTCGTGTAATTAGTTTGGGGTATCGCGTCCTGTGTCGGTCGTAAACCGCGACGCAAAAACAGAAAAAAATCTCTTATTTCTGAAAATCAAAAATTGGTCCCGAACTCCCCAGTTCACGATCGTTTTACGTGCAACCTTCTAATAAATTCCAAATTTACTTGAAAAATAATTTAGATAACATAATCGAGTTTAAACCCTGTATTTAGTTTAATTTATGGTATTGTAATTTGTATGTTATTCGTGGGTGAAATTGACCAAAAGCTTGGTCTTTAAAAAGCTAATTTTTCCCGGAACTGGGTGCGCCCCGCTAAATGAGGCAACTTGGTCGTGTGCGAATTTTACCAAAAGGTGCGCACCGTCAATACAGACGTGTGAGATTTCACGAAAGTTGATTTGGATGTGCGTGCATACTGGAATCAACGCATATCCGTCGACAACGCCCTGTATCGGCCCTGTTCTGAAACTCATTGTCACTTCCTGTGTGCTCGTCGTTTTGAAACAAAACTTGCGCCATCGGACTCGTAACGATACGCTGGTCCTGTGACCCAAGTTTGCTTCGATTCTGAGAACGTTGACAAAATTCCGTATCGCGGGCCCCACGGCTCCACTTGACCCTCGATTTTGTGATCGGCTCAGTATCCAGTTCTGGACATTCAGTTGGGTTCGTATCGTCATTATAGACTTGTAGACACTAAGTTTGATGAATTTGAAGAACTTTGTCTTTGGCATATTTTTTGGTGCGAAGTGGGCCACATGTGAACCCCGCTTTGACCAGAAACTGTCAACTTTGCCCCTGTGTCCAAATTGGACTTATGGACAGGCAATCCTAGCTATTTCATATCTTCTGAACATGATGGTAATATTTATTTCAACATTAGGATGAGTACTTGAAGATCCAACTGTTGCCGGAACAACTGTTGGAAACCAAACCCCAAGCAAGTGTACCTTGCCAATCTTGCAGTATTTGCTACATAATATACTCTTTATTTATTTATATGATGTATTTGTTCAACATAGGACCGTGTGATATTGCTTAACGTCCGAATAATATTCTGGTGTCAACGCCGTACACGGAGTTGTGTAACGTCACCTAGAGATTGATATCGTGACCCTATATATTTTTGTGCTTGCATTATCAAGTACGTCATACCATAGGACACTTGACACTGTTAATGAGACAGAATCTTTCTGAGATATTCATGGTGATTCTGTATAGGTTACAGGATTTGTGACATAGACTTTATACATATGCTTAGCTATCATTATGACTCACTGCATCCGTTAGAGGTCATAATCTTGCGTGTCATGGATATGAGACGTGTGATTACATTGGATGGGAAAAGATACAGGCTACATGCTAATTATATATATATATATATATATATATATATATATATATATATATATATATTATTGTGAGGCTCTAGACTCTATATCAGAGCTAGGCACTCTACTAGTGATATCACTGCTACCGGCTCCCCGACACAGAGCTTGTAGTGGTCTCAGCCTGAGTTCTAGTTATGCTCTCAACTTGCATATCACTTAGCTGGTTACATAGTTTTTTCTATTGATTCATTTATTATTGTACTGCATTTATTTGGCTTGAATTATTTTTGTACCTTGCTATGTCCCCTGAGGACCTGGAATCCAGATTATGTCCCCAAGTTTAGCAGAGGAGATCTACCCCGAGGTATACGGGACAGGAGCAGACGTTGGAGCAGTACCAACACCAGAGGACGAGGTGATGCCAGAAGATTTCTTCTGAGTATCTGCTTTATCTATACTCAGTCATTTCTGTTGTTAGACTCTTATTGAAATGCTGTATCAAACTCATTATCGGGTCATTTCCCGAGATATTTATTGAGACTTGTTGATTATTATTTCATCTTGATTATTCTGATATTGATTGTATTTATCTTCTGTAGATGAGATTAGTATCATAGACCTTTATTATTATTTTACAGCTTAAGTACACTCTAATGGGTCCATTAAATTGGGTTTGTCCATTGGAGGGTGCTGCTGGCCATTGCTACGTGTCTAGTCCCTCGGTATTTTGGGATTGGGGCGTGACATAGTTTTTGTGTGGCCCATGCAGGTCTACGACTAAATTGTTTTGGTTTCAACTAAGGGAGCCTGCGATAAGGATAGGATAATTTATAGGATCTCATCCACTTGATTGAATCATTCTTGATCTCTATATCGGATTCGAATTAATTACTTGACTTGCATCCTGCCTTGATTGCTCTGTGAGCCTCTTATAGTTTATTTTGGATACAGAGTAATGGATCCACGAGCAAACGACGAGACTCCTGCAGGAACACCACAAGGTGCTGTAGCCACCTACGAAGAAGATGGAGTGACGCCATTAAGTGGAGATCCCTCCACTCACCAAAGCAGTCAAGCAAATCAGCATACCTCAAGATTTCGGCGAGACGATATCCCACCACCACTGTAGTTTACTCCACTGATGTCTATTTTCCCACAAGGGCAGGCTATAGACGGACATCAGATGTTCCAAAGGATCTACGAAATGATGCAAGCCCAACAGCAGATTCAACAAGAGGCTCTGCTTTATGAGGCAGAGAATCTGAGAAATAGTATAGTGATCTCACTGGAGCAGACGAACCTACCAGCTCGACGGCCATCGACAGGATCTATCATCAATTTTTGCCAGCTGAAGCCCCGTACCTTTTCTGGCAAGGAGGATCCCATTTAAGTTCATTAGTGGCTCACAAACACTCAACATCAATTAGAAGCAGTTGAGCTTCCAAGGGAACGTTGGATGACTGCCGTCCGGATGCAGTTGACGGGCAATGCACATCACTGGTGGCTATCTGAGGAGACACGGCTTGGACCAGACCGAGTCACTTGGGAAGAGTTCTCTAGACTTTTTCAGGAGATGTACATTCCATCTATTGCTCGATCAGAACTTTGAGACAAGTTCAATTGCCTCACTCAAGACAACATGACAGTGGAAGAGTACAATACGGAGTTCATCCATCTGAGTCGCTTCGCCCCTACCCTGATCCCGACAGAAGAGGAGAAGGTTGAGAAGTTCTTCGACGGACTAAAATTTGAGCTACAGAGATTGATCGGATCCGTGGCACCTACTTCATACTCGGACGTTCTTGCTGCAGCCCGACATATGGAGCGCGTCACCAGGAGGTAGTCCAGCCTAAAATGACCGTTCATATCAGCACCAACCAGAGCATTACAAGAGAATTCTATAAAGCGACAACAGATGAATCCACCACAGAGAGCATCTACACCACTAGTAATAATCCTTCCTACTTGTCACTACTGTGGCAAAGCAGGCCATCTCGCCAAGGAATGCCGATGCAGATTGGGATTATGTTTAGCATGCGGATCCCGTCAGCATTCGGTAAGGGATTGCCCTGAGCATCGAGAAGGAGCACCAATGGTAAACCGACAAGCTTTACCAGCACAAGGAGAGTATCAGCCGAGGCTACCTTTGGCACCTCAGGCATCACTCTTTCAGCAGGTCCAGCAACAACAGAGGACACCACCACAAGGACGCGGACAAGCTTTTACGATGACAGTGGAGGACGCACAGACTCGAGGATTAGCAAATACGCGTAAGATTTAAGTTATTCATAGCTATCTGTTCCTAGTGATACTTTAGCACGTGCCTATTAGATCATTTCCCTAGCCTAAATCTAGTATTTTGAACTTGTTAGTAATTGATACCCTAGTTTTTCTAAGATGTAGATTTCCTTGCTCTATCCAGATTTCTTTACTCTTGAATTACCTAACTTTCATTGTCTAGGGAAATACTTTATTCCTTCTCTATGTGTTTTGCTTAACCCTCATTCTTCGATTTCTTCTTGATCATGATTCTTTATGTTTTGTGTCGTGCTTCAAACATGTCTTGCAACCATGTCATCTCTTCTGACCGGTTATGTTTTCTTAATTGCAAGGACACAATTCTTTTAAGGAGGGTAGATTGTAAACACCCAGATTTTTCAAAAAAAATTAAAAATAAATTTTTAGGAATTTTCTGCTATTTCTAAATAATTAAAATAAACTTTTATGGAATTAAACATATTTAAGTATTTTATTAAATATTAAAATATTATAAAAATAATATTTTTGAGTATAAAATAAATAATTAATCAATAGTGTAATTTTTATAAAATTTATTGGACCCAGAAACTAATTTTAAATACCAAAAAACATAGTTTTTAAATAAACCAGATTAAACCGAAATAAACTAACCTGAACCAGATTGAACCGAACCAAACCAAGCCTAAATAAACCGAACCCCTAAACCCACCCTATTGGATCGGGTCGGATCTAGACCCGACCCGCTAACCCGACCCGACCCGACCCGCCTAGTGCTATAGTGATCCCCCAATCACCCCAGACTGTTCTTCTCCGTCGTTTTCCTTCCGCCGTATCTCTCTGACTTCCCCGCGTCTCTCTGCCTCCTCGCTGTCGTCCAACCCCCAAACCGTCGTCTCCCCTTTCTGAAACGGTCGACGGTTCCACCACCGCTGTCATCAACCCTTATCCCCTATATAAACCCTCGTCCATCGCTGCCACAACCACTCTGCCACCGCCTCCGCCACTCTTGGCCTCCACCGATCTCTCCTCCGACAACCCAGCCGACCTCGTCTCCATCATCCTCCGCCGCTGCCTCGCCAACTCCGGCCACTCGATCTCAGCTCCGCCATCACCGCCATCACCGACGACCCCTCCGTCCAGAACCCCGACCATCCTCCTTTGATCCCGAGCCTCCCCGACGACAACCAGGCCGACCTCGACCCAGGCGACCCTTGTCGTGACCTCGATGACCCGCTGGCGAGCTCCGCCGCCGCCAACGCCGAGCACAGCAGCCGCAATAGCACTGCCACCCGCCGACCATCGGCCGCCGTGCCACGTCGCGTACGCGTTGAACAGTTGATTCCGACGTCCTATTCAGGTGAGAAATTCTCTCTCCTCGTCGTACTGATGTTCGAACAGACTATTGCGACATGTTCGCTACGTGTCCCTCTCGAAACTCGTGCAATCAGTTCAGGGTATCGCGTCCTGTGTCGGTCACAAACCGCGACGCAAAAACAGAAAAAAAACTCCATATTTCTGAAAATCAAAAATCGGTCCCGAACTCCCAATTCACGACCATTTTATGTACAACATGTTTAATAAATTCCAAACTCACTTGAACAATAATTTAGATAACATAACCGAGTTCCAAACCCTGTATTTAGTTTAATTTATGGTGTTGTAATTTGTATGTTATTCGTGGGTAAAATTGACCAAAAACTTACTCTTTAAAAACCTAATTTTTCTCGGAACTGGGTGCGCCCCGCTAAACGAGGCGACTTGGTCGTGTGCAAATTTCACCAAAAGGTGCGTACCGTCAATACGGACGTGTGGGATTTTGCGAAAGTTGATTTGGATGTACGTGCACACGGAAATCAACGCATATCCGTCGACAACGCCCCGTATTGGTCATGTTCTAAAACTCGTTGTAACTTCGTGTGTGCTCGTTGTTTCAAAACAAAACTTGCGCCATCGGACTCGAAGCGATACGCTGGTCCTGTGACCCAAGTTTGGTTCGATTCTGAGAACGTTGACAAAATCCCGTATCCTGGGCCCCACGGCTCCACTTTACGGGCAATTTTGTGATCGGCTCATCGGAATTCAGTTCTGGACATTCTGTTGGGTTCGTATCATCGTTCTGGACTTGTAGACGCTAAGTTTGACGAATTTGAAAAACTTTGTCTCTTGCACGTTTTTCGGTGCTAAGTGGGCTACATGTGAACCCCGCTTTGACAAAAAACTGTCAACTTTGCCCCTGTGTCCAAATTGGACTTATGGATAGGCAATCCTAGCTATTTCATATCTTCTGAACATGATGGTAATATTTATTTCAGCATTCGGAGGAGTACTTGAAGATCCCACTGTTGCCGGAACAACTGTTGGAAACCAAACCCCAAGTAAGTGTACCTTACCAATCTTGCAGTACTTGCTACATAATATTCTCTTTATTTATTTATATGATGTATCTGTTCAACCTAGGACTGTGTGACATTGTTTAACGTCGGAATAATATTCGTGTGTCAACGTCGTACGCGGAGTTATGTAACGTCACCTAGAGATTGATATCACGACCCTATATATTTTCGTGCTTGCATTATCAAGTACGTCATAGCATAGGATGCTTGACACTGTTCATGAGACAGAATCTTCTAGAGATATTCATGGTGATTCTGTATAGGTTACAGGATTCGTGACATAGACTTTATATATATGCTTAGCTATCATTATGACTCACTGCATCAGTTAGAGGTCATGATCTTGCGTGTCATGGATATGAGACGTGTGATTACATTGGGTGAGGAGAGACACACAAGCTACAGGCTGATTTTATATATATATATATATATATATATATATATATATATATATATATATATATATATATATATATATATATATATATATTTATTATTGTGAGGCTCTAGACTCAACATCAGATCTAGGCACTCTACTAGTGATATTACTGCTACCGGCTCTCCGACACAGAGCTTGTAGTGGTCTCAGCCTGAGTTCTAGTGATGCTCTCAACTTGCGTATCACTTAGTTGGTTATATATTTTTCCTATTTATTTATTTATTTATTATTGTACTGCATTTATTTGTCTTGAGTTATTCTTGTACCTTGCTATGTCCCCTGAGGACATAGAATCCGGATTATGTCTCCAGGTTTTGCAGAGGAGATCTACCCCGAGGTATACGGGACAGGAACAGACGTTGGAGCAGTACCAACACCATAGGACGAGGTGATGCCAGAAGATTTCTCTTGACTATCTGCTTTATCTATACTCAGTCATTTCTGTTGTTAGACTCTTATTGAACTGCTGTATCAAACTCATTATTGGGTTGTTCCCCGAGATATTTATTAAGACTTGTTGATTATTATTTCATCTTGATTATTCTGATATTGATTGTGTTTATCTTCTGTGGATGAGATTAGTATTGTAGACCTTTATTGTTATTTTATAGCTTAAGTACACTCTAATGGGTCCATTAAATTGGGTTTGCCCATTGGAGGGTGCTGCTGGCCATTGCCACGTGTCTAGTCCCTCGGTATTTTAGGACTGGGGCGTGACACTAACTATATAGATATCTATTTGCATATTTTCTAAGTTACATTAAAACTAACACAGGGTAGTAAAACGTACATAGCACTGCGTGGCCTTGTCATCGATGAGGTTTTCGCCTTTCCGATGGGTGGCCAGGAAGAATGTCACCATGTTGGCGTCCTCACCCCTCTGTACCTATTAAAAGTTATATTATTTTTTATTAAAATTATACATCTTATCCTACTTGTATTAAAATAATATATATTTAATACAATACATACCAGACGACGAAAATATTTTGTCATGGAAATCGAGCCACCATACCACTTTTCTGCCTTCGACCTAGCCTCCTTTGCCTTTTTCAACCGTTCATTGTACTTGGGTTCGTCGAATCTCGCCTTCATCGCAGTCCACTGCTCAAGCGTGATCCAACCGTGGATCGGTTCTCCGTCGTGATCACGGACCTTCTGGTCGTTGATCGCATCACGGATCAGCTTGGAGGCGACGGAAGAAAACTGCTTATCGATCTTCTTAGCCCGGTGTGGTGGATAGAAATAGGTTTTCTACAAGAAGTAAAATAGAGAGTTACATAATATGCATAATGATTAATGATATTAAAAGTAAAAATATTTTTACCTTAAAGTGGGCAAACCAAAATGCCTTCCTATCTTCAGGAGCATCTGAGTAGTTGATCCAAGGCCAACCATAGTTCTGCCTCAGAAAATGCCCTAGTGCGCTTGGTACCGCTGAGGGACGATATTTATATAATGATAATAACATTCACGAATATATAGATATAATTAGTAAAATGTTAACTATTTAACTTACTTGCTAGGCCCGTCCCACCAAATCTCCATCCTCGTCTTGTCCGGAGGTGCGTATGGGGTATCGCTCTGATCATGTATAGACATAGTCGGCTTGACCTCCTCCATATGCTACTTTGACTCCATGGTGTCGTCAGCAGGAGGAAGGCTGGACGGGGGAGTAGTCTCAGGCATAGAACTGCTGGTCCCAGTTACCGTCGACGGAGTTGGAGATGTGGCTGGCCGGTATACTGGAGTACACCCCGATGAGGATCTGAAACAAGTAGCCAATACCGGAGTAACATTCCGTCTAGAGGATCTACCTCCGTATGATCCTTATCGTCTTGTCATACCTGATGATAAAATAAATACACAGACTTATAACAGTATATAAAATATCACAGTCACACAATAAACACAAAATAAAAGTATCACAGTCACACAGTAGGAACAATATAAAAGTATCCATAAAGTTAAAATAGATGTTACATTCCACATTAAAAATACAGTATAAGGCTAGAGTTCTAAATGGATTTTATTTCATTTTTAATTTCCTTCTAAAAAATCATCTTCTTCGTTTTTCTCGTCCTCCTCTTCCTCTTCATTCTCCTCTTTACTTTTATTTACTTTATCTTCCTCTTCGGATAATTCTACCTCTTCCACACGATTAGACATGTAATGAGAAACTTCCATTTAGTCCACATCTATAATATTTATTATAATAGGTATCTCATCCTCCTAATAAGCTATTTCGTTAACGTCAATGGCATTTTTAGCTTTTGTCTTGCATACTGACCACCAGTCCGACCTCGTTATTCCTTATTTAAGATAAGTTGTGAAGTACACGAGCTGAGCCTGACCTGATAGGACAAATGGTTCATAGCTTTGATATCGACGTCGGTAGTTTATATCAACAAGACCATGCTTGTCTATTTTCCAACCTTGATCTTGGATTGGATCAAACCAATCACACATAAATAATACGATCTTAGCAGGCTCTGTTCCATAATTATATGTCAACTCCACAATCTCCCGTAAGACGCTATAGAAATTATTTTCTGGATCGACATCTTTGTAGATCGAAGATCTGATACAAAAATAATTATTTTTCGTAGAATCGAGATCCAAGAAATTGTCTCTTATTCGGACTTTTGTTGACTTAAACCTAAACCAATTCACACAGTAGCTTGGCCAAATTTTTACGGCATAAATTGGTCCATTGGCCAGAGTTCTAATAGACTCATTCCCGAGTGTTGTATAGGGACGATCGGCCTAAATACCAAGGAAACGATATTTAGTTTGACGTTATGTTAATTATTGTGCATAGTTCATACACAAAAAGATCCTTACATATGCACTCAACCAAGAAGGGAAATAAAGTCTCATTTTCTGTTCTACTTCTTCATTTGTTATGTATGGTCTCATCGACCCCATCTCATCATTAAATGTGCTCAAAAACAATAAAGCATCATCCGATTAGTGTAACAATATTAGCGTATACTATTACATTAAGATGACTTAAACGTTGACGTATTAATTACTTATCCATCTAGCTTCTCCACTTCATCCTCGTTGCATTTGAGTAATATATACAACTGAGCAGCCCTTAGCCCATCGTCATTCAGATATCTCTTATTCATTTTACCCGAAGGCTTACCGAAAGCATTGAATACTTTCAGTATTTTATCATTAGATTCCTGATATCCGTCGTCGTTTCTGGGAACTCTTGCTCTATTAGTAGCAACATACGACTTGAAATACATCACAAAAGTTTTTAATCTCCTCAAGAATATATGCTTCACAAATAGAACCCTCGATACGTGCCTTATTTTTTACCTTTCTCTTTAGGTGGTTCAGTTGATGCTCGAACGGGTACATCCACCTTTAACCGACAGGCCCACCAATACGTGCCTCGTGAGAAAGATGAATTGACAAATGCTCAATGGAGTCGAAGAATCTAGGGGGGAACACTCTTTCAAGCTTGCACAGTGTTACCGCAATGTCATTCTCTAGCTTTTCTAGACGATCGACGATCAAATTTGTAGAACAAAGATCCCTAAAGAATATGCTAAGCTCAGTCAATGGATCTCAAACTACCTGCGGTAAGAATTCCTAAATATAATTGGAATTAACCTCTCCATTAATACGTGACAGTCGTAGCTCTTCATAATCGTCAGTTTGTTCTCCTTCGGGTTAATGCATCTTCTAAAATTTTACACGTACCCATCTGTAAATTTTAGCCCATGAATCCACGTACAAAGTCTCCATTTATCCTCTTTATTTAGTGAGAAAATTTCCATAGGCTGCTTATACTTTCCATTCTCTTCCTCTATCAAATACTACGCAGGGCGTCTGCATATTTCTTCCAAGTCCAACCTAGCCTTGAGATTGTCTTTTGTCTTCTCCTTTACGTTTATCGCAGTATTAATTATGTTGTCAAACAAATTTTTCTCGATATGCATGACATCAAGGTTATGTCTGATCAGATTGGTGCTCCAATATGGCCGATCCCAAAATATGCTCCTCTTCGTCCAGTTTTGAGTGTGACCAAATCCATCGCACTTGTACCCCTTAGTAGGTTCTTCAATAGAACTTGGTAAATCTTTAACCTCTTTCTATATCGTATCTCCGGGCCACCTTCTAGGATTTTCCTTCGCTATAATGCCGGCACAAAATGCATTCATGTTCCTCCGGAACGGATGATCCGACGACAGAAATTATCGATTATAATCAAAGAGGCAAGATTTTCCTCCGTGGTTCAAACAAAAATCCTTAGTGCGGTCCATACAATATAAACATAAGAGACGACTATGAGTGCTCTATACTGATAACAAGTCATAAGTCGAAAAGTCATTGATGGTCCACATAAGTGCTGCCCTCATCTTAAAATTTTGCTTTTTTAAAATATCGTACGTGTTTGTGTCTACTTCACACAGCTGATTCAACTCATCTATCAACGATTGCAAGTACACATCGATGTTCCTCTTTGGATTATTCGAACCCAGAATAATGACGTTTAAGAACATAACCAGAGTCTTCATGCACATCCAAGGCGGTAGGTTATACGGGGTGACGATCACAGGCCAACACGAATACTGAGAGCCCGAAAGTCCGAATGGGGTAAAACCATCGAAGGATAGCCCCAATCTTACATTACGCGAATCCAAAGCAAAATTGAAATACTCTCGATCGAAGTACTTCCATGCCTCTCCATCGGTTGGGTGATCCAACGCTCCTTCAATTTGTTCTCGTCTGCGCCAACTCAGTTTTTTGGCAGTCTCCTTCACCATAAACAACATCTTCATCATTTCGTCTTTGTAGTACTGCATGCACCTGTTGCTACACGCATCAATTTTCTCATATCCCATCCTGAGCTATCTCACCATCCTCTTAGACTGGTAGAAGTCTTTAGGTAACTTAGCACCCGCCGACAAGATCTCTATAATCAACTCCATCATTCGGTTGTAGGATTCTTGTGACATGTTAAAATCAGACTTGATGCTCAACAATCTTGTAACCATCTCCAACGGTAAATGATCCTCACAACCATGATATAATGGAGTTATTGCATTCTCCAGTAACTCCATGAACTTTGCAGCATCGACATTCTGTGCCTCCTCAACTGCATCATGATTGTCTGAATCAAAACTAGGTCCGACAGCATCGAAAACCATTTTTACTTACCCATCGTCGTAATCAGCATGGTCGTGGACACCTATATACGGCTCCACATAAGGCTCTGGCTCCGATGCTAAAGACACAAGTTCTCTGTATGAGGTCCATTAATAGTAATTTTGCGTGAAATCCATCAAGTATAAATAATATATCACATCCACTTCTTAGTGATATTTCAAGTTGCAACATCTCACACATAGACACTTAATTTTGGTGTTGTCCATGTACTGAGAGAACGCCTTGGCGAACTGCAGGAACTGTTCCACCCCCTGTATGAATTCAACCCGCACACCGCACATGTCATCATAATAACGGTTTTACATCCATGAACGATCACACGGTAGTAATTCAGATCCATTTCTAGATACTTTTGAAAAAGATGAATAGACATCACTCAAGTATATTATCCAAATGGATGCAAAGATGGATACACATGTTCATTAAAGTAACAACTCCTATTGATGCATGAGTATTCGAGTTATGATGCGTGAGTATCCATATCGTGGTTCATGAGTATCCGTTTTATAATTCGTTCGTGACTATCCGAAAACTAGAGAACTCTGATTTCAAACTCTATTAAATAGGTGTGCTTCATGTGTTCATTGTCAGCCATTCTCTGAAAAGAAAATTTACTCTTGTAACTGTCACGCCCCAGTCCCAAAAATACGTAGGACTAGGACACGTAAGCATGCCAGCCGCATGGATATGGCAACTCCAATATATGGAAACCAAATCCATACGTACGCTGTAATATGAATATAAAATCCACAAGTGGTATAAAGTGTAATACAAGTCACAGGTTATAATCTAAATCTCATCCACCAAAATCATATAGAAAGAAATAACCAATATCTATGAAACTAGATCTCAATAAGAAGTATCTAAAGATGATAGTTGGATGGAAACAAATCCACTACCAACTCGAATGGGAAAAATAAATACAATAAGTACAACTCACTCAAACAATAAGTACCAGCTACCAATCACGGCTCGAAGAGAAGACATCCACGGAGCATCTATATCCGTCCAAATCTGTGCTCCTGCAAATACTCAAGAACAGGTACACCTGGCAGCGGACCAGGTCCTCAGAGGGACATAACAAGTATACTTAAACACATGCCAATAAAGTACTGAAAATAAACATCCATTGGGGTCGCCTAACCATCTATGTGAATGCAGTTAAGAACACCTTTCCCCACAAGTGAGCTATCTGGCTGAAAACTGGGATTTGGCATGGTTCTCTATTGGAGATCCAGGGGCCTAAAAGGCACGTCGTCTTTTGAACGCCGGTGGCCCGCCTGATAGTACATAATATATAGTGGTCATCATGGCCCGTATCTCCAGCGGAGAATCAGGGCGTACAGGAGAAAATGTGTAAAGGAGCTCAAATGCGGTACTTGTTGTTCTCCCCACCCCATGCTCTAAGCATGTCATGTCCATGACACGATTTGGTCCATAGCCTATTCTTAGTACCCTAGCCCAATCCTGCAACCAAACAAGGACAAGGATGGGGCCACCGTACTACAATAAGCTATGTCCATAAACCTCTAATAACTGCTAAGTCTTCTAGCATGCAAAGTTTCTAACAGCAGTTATTTCTAACGCACGGCCCACACGTACAGGAGGCCAACCCCGCACGCAAGTCCGTGATCTCTATATAAGACTCACACTCGTGTAACAACTGTGTCACGGCCAATGAACCTAATGGTGCTACATGATAATGGGGTAGTCTCATGAACAAGGTCAATGCAATACATAAATAAAAATCTATCGCGACGTCACCGTCGCGAGCATTTTATATAACAGTTAAAATATATGAAAAGACAGAAAATAAATATGCATGCAACATATGGAATAAAAATAACAGTACAATGGCAAGGTATACTTGCCTGGCAAGAAAGCTGCAATGTACCAATAACCTGCTCCAAAAGTCGCGCAGAAATAATCCAACATCCTATGTACATATGAATATATACAATAAAATCATTAGTCATTACACTAGCACACACACAACAATATTTACACTGGACTCAGGGAGTACACTAGGGTGGCACTAGTCATCTAACACGGTCAATTATGCGTTGAATTACGCGGGATCATATCTTCAAGTATTGTACGAAATCGGACAGTCAACTGAGGGTGTCTACGCCAGTACGTTAATGTACGCAAGGCGGACAATTCCCAAGTGTTTAGGGTCAACATGGTCAAGGTGAGTACGGGACAGTCCACGGTGTCCTAGGGTTGTACAGTCTGAATATTTAGTCCTAATTTATAAATTAGCATAGTATTTAATTACTTATAATTTATGTACATACCATATATTTATATATTCTATATATAACACCCAAATATACATACCAATTGAATATGTGTATTAAATATCTATATAAATATATATATATCAATGATTAATATACGCGTACACGTGCATATACGTACACGCATCTGGGTTCACCGACTCAGGCATGATGTCATCTAACAGCCAATAAGAAATGCTAATATCCTACTGGCATACACACCAGCACATATAAAAGAGAAAGATGGACAGGTTCGTACCTCGGAGTACGTACACGGAATCGGCTGGACGACGACGAAGAGATGCTGATGATGATGACGAGGTCAATGATGTCGCGATGATGATGATGGAGACTAGGATGATATGGGTGATGATGATGCAGGGTGGTGATGTTAATGGGGATGTGTTTATATTGATGGTGGATTGATGGTGAGATGACGATGGTACGATGCCGATGATGGAATGACGAAGAGGGGATGGCGACGTTGTTGGCGACAACGTCGACGAGGATGATGATGAGGGGATGATGATACTAATGGTGATGATTGTTAGGGATGATGGTGGTGAGAAGGTGATGATGATGATGTACCGAGATATTGATGATAATCGAGGCGATGACAACAACGATGATGAGAATGGCGAGGGTGATGGCTACGACGTAGATGACGATTGGGATGACAACTAGAACGTCGATGGCGATGGAGGTGATAATGTGATGATGAGTTGTTAATGGTGCTGGTGTTAGTGGTGATGGTTGTGTGAATGACACTCCGGCCAGGGAGGAGGTGGTCCGGTCAGGCCAGGGGGTGGTCCGGTAAGGAGGACAGGGTGCAGGAGGAGGAGAAGGGGTTGACGACGGAGGGGAGATGGCATTGGTGACGATGATGGGAGTTGATGGAGATGATGAAGAGGAGATTGATGAAGATGGCTGCTGGGGATCTGCTCCGGCCAGTGGGGCTCCGGCCAGCAAGAGGAGGTGGTGATCGTGCGGTGGTCGAGGAGGAGAGTGGAGGAGGATGTTGCTCGGATTCAGGGAAGGGAGAGGTGAAGGTCGATGGGGGAAGGAGAAGAGTTCAGGGAAGGGAGATGGTCTGCATGGTGGTGATGGTGACGCCGCTCCGGCTCCGGCGGAGGAGCCAGGCCGAGTTGAGACGAGGAAGTGCAGGAGGACGATCGGGAGGAGGAGGAGAAGGATGACTGGAGGGAGAGGAGGAGCTCTGGGAGGAGTTCAGATCGAGGAGGATAGGGGGTGAATGATGGTGGTGGTCGTGGTGTTTGCCGGCGTCGATCCTGCTGGGTCGACGTTCAGGCGAGGGAAGATGATCGGGACGGGGATGGCAATGATGGTGGTGGTGTGGGTTCGTGCTGGTGGTGCGTAGGATGATGGGGAGTAGGAGCGGGATGAGGTCCGGCGTGGCGGGGCTGCTCGTCGAGTCGGGGCAGCTCGTCGACGAGGTAGAGGCTTGGGTCTCCGGTCGAATGGTTGTATGGAGGAAGGAGATGGAGAAGGGATGATGATGATGGGATGAGGTGTTGATGGCTGGGTGCAGCGGAGGAGGGCTACTCCGGCGAGGTTCACGGCGCCTCCGGCCAAGTGGGGGTGCACAGGGAGGAGGAAAGGGGAAGAAGGAGAAGTCGGCTGATGTGTTTTAGGGTGATATAGGTGTTTGAGAAGAAAAATAGAAAAGGAAAAGTAAGAGAAAATATATTATATACACATGTAAAAGATGGTTGAATGCTTGACCTAAAATAGGTTTGACTGGTCAACCCCTCCTGGGTTGGGCCTTGGGCTTGCATGAGGAGGATGTTTGAAGGTCCAGGGTTTACATGGTTTAAAATACAATGATTTATTTAAATGGGGCGATGTTTGTGCGTTTGCACATTCCGAGAAATTACGGAAAAATTCACGTAAAGGGAAAATTAAGTTTCTTCACGCATTGTCCAATGGTGGGGACACCTCAATGCATTTTTGCATAAAAGCCCCCCAACAATTGGAAAATTGCGCAGAGGCGGAAATTAGATTAAATTAATTAAATCGAAACGCGCACGATGTTCTAGAATTAATTAGGAGTACATGGGATTAGATTTGGTAGGACAAAATTGTCAGGGCGTAGAGGGGACAGTGTAGGATATTAATAAAATTCGGTTTGCACAAAACGGTCCAGATTGTGTCCCCAATTTCAGTTGGGACGCACAAGGGTACAAAATTGGGAATTATATCGAATTAAGAAATAACGTCCGCGACGTTTATTGTGCGGCTAAAATGTTGCACAAGAAAGCAATATAATAAGTTGCTCAAGGGTCAGAGAGATAGGCGGGCACGTCTAGGACAATGTTGTGAAATTCATAGATAGGCAACGGCTAGTGAGGTGCCCCAATTATCGAGCAACGGTAAGGTGCGCTACGTGTCATAATTATTCCGTAATTAAATTAAATGCCGTGTTCTAATTCAAATTGGTTCAAACTAGCCCTAATTTCACTATCTAAACCAAGTAGCCCTAATTTTGGGTGAGGGGGTTTACAGTAACCCTTCTTGAGGCTTTTACCTAAAAGATAAATTGTAGTAGCATGATTATGAATATTATCTTAACTTTTACCTGAAAGCTCTACCTCCGAACAATTTGTAGATTACATATAAAATTTAGAGATATATAACTTTATTTTACATATTTATTTATATACTTCGCAAGAGTGGATCTGTATTTTATGTAAATTTATGTAAACACTAGAAATTTAAACCGAACATATTGGAATGGGTTGGACCTAAAGCTAGTTTTGTGTCTGTTTCGTATTTTTGTTTGTGTCAGTTTTGTGTGTCTGTATCGTGTCTGTGTTTCTGTATCGTGTCTGTGTTTTTGTTTCCTTCATATTAGTCCTAACCCTAGTTTTATGCCAGTATTTGTGTGTCCATGTCATGTCTATGTTTGTGTGTCCGTATCGTGTGAGTGTGTGTGTATGTGTGTCATGTCAGTGTGTGTATATGTATGTATGTCATGTCAGAGAGAGGGAGAGAGGGGAGGTTAGGATTTATCTGAGTCGAGGGGGGAGCACCGTTGGAGCCGGAGGGGGTCGAGGGGGGTGCACGGTCAAAACCCGAACCCTAACGTAACTCAAACTATTAGAGAGAGAGAGAGAGAGAGAGAGAGAGAGAGACAGAGAGGGGGGGTTAGGGTTTACCTGAGCCGCCGGAGGGGGGAGCACAGTCGGTGATGGAGGGGAGAGCACTGTCGGCACCAAAGGGGGAAGCACTGTTGCAGGAGGCTCGCATGGGGAAGGGGGGAAATTTTGAAAAAAAATTGGAAGTGGGGGAAATAAAATCGATATCTAAACCTAGATGAAAAAGTTAGCGACGTTTTAAATATACGTCGCTAAAGGTCACGGATGTTATAATATTTAGCAATGTAGGAATTATTACATCGCTAACCGTCACTATAATCAAAATAATTGTGACGTTTTACGACAGTTGGCGACATCGGCTTCCGTAATATTTTTCAAAATCGCTAAGCTTCGCTAACAGTGATGTCCTGCGACATTATTTTATGATGTCATTAAATTCATAAAATATAGCGACGTAAAAAACAAACGTCGCTAAAAACATCGCTTTTTTATCATATTTTTGTGGTGAGTTGACATATAATTATGGAAAAGAGCCTGCTAAGACCGTGTTATTCAGGTGTGATTAGTTCGATCTGCTCCAAGATCAAGGTTAAAAAATATACAAGCATGGTCTTGTAGATATAAACTATCAGCGTTGATATCAAGGCTATGAACCATTTGTCCTATCAAGTCAGGCTTAGCTCGTGTACTTCAACAACTTATCCTAAACATGGAACAACGAGGTCAGACTGGTGGACAGTATGAAAGACGAAAGTTAGAAATATCGTTGACGTTAACGAAATAGCTTATCAGAAGGATGAGCTACATATTGTAACAAATATTGTAGATGTGGACTCAACGAAAGTTTCTTATTACACGTCTAATCGTGTGAAAGAGGTAGAATTATTCGAAGATGAAGACGAAGTAGATGAAAGTGGAGATGTGGAGGAAGAGGAAGAGGAAGAGGAGGACGAGAAAAACGAAGAAGATAAACTTTTAGAAGGGGATTGAAAATAAAATAAAATACATTTAGAACTATAGCCATGTACTGTATTTTTAATGTGGAATGTAACATCTATTTTAATTGTATGAATACTTTATATTGTACTTATTGTGTGACTGTGTGTAAAATCCCTAATTCTAAAAATCGTATTTACTTTTTTAATTAATTATATAATTGAATTATAGTAATTATTAGCTAATTTGAGGAAATAGAATTTATATAATTTTTTATTTAGGTGTTTGTGCATTTAGGGGATTTATGGAGCAATTATAAAATTTTCCTAATTTATTCCATGTAGGAGACTCTTTGGACAGTTGCTAGCTTAATGGTATGCACTAATATAATTTCTAGCATTTTTCTATATATATATATATATATATATATATATATATATATATATATATATATATAGTTTATTCTAAAAAGAATTAGAAAATAAAATAAAATAAAAATGAAAAATTACTAATGGATCTAAAACCCATTAGCATCAAAACCCTTTAATCCGCTAACAACTATCCCTACCCGATCCTACCTACCCAACCCTAAGCTAATCTACCCGCACCATTACCAAATATAACAGCAGCAGCGGCAGCCAAGCTAGCCGCGACCCGCGCGTATGATCCCCCATTTCCCCATCTCTCTCTCTCTATATATATGTGTTACACCCCTCTCCCTAAACCCTAACGCCAAAACCTAACTTCCCATCTAAACCCTAGCGACCGCCGCCCAGCCTGGACGTCCGCCGCAGACACCCCGTAGAGCCTCAGCCACCCGCGCCGCCGTGACCGCGATCAACTGCGACCTCGCGCACGACAGTATTAAACAGCGACGTACCTGAGTTCACAACGCATTTCCCGTACCCTCACTCGACCAAAATCGATTCCGTCTTCATCGGTATGTTCACGACTTAACCCCCTTCCATATATGTATGTTAATTGATATCGAACAATGCATAAACCTAGGCGAAAACAGCGACCAAGTTGGCAAAAATGACAACTTTTGGGTATCGCAGAAAATTACGGTAACTACCTATGTTCACGGATTCGTATCTCCCACCACAGAAATCCGAATCCGGTTTTTCTTTTTGGTATGGGAAGAATACCTAACCTAGTTTATTTTATGTCAAATATAATAATTTATTAATTGTTGTGTGTAGAATTAAATTAGATGGAAAACCCCGAAAACCTACTTTTTCCCAAATTTTAGAAATTGCGATACGGAGCGCACCCCGCCAAACGGGATCGCCACGTCGTGTACCAAGTGTACCAAAAGGTGCGATCAGTATACCTAGACGTGTGGACTTTCGTGAAAACTGATTTGGACGCGTGTGCGCGTCAGAATCAGCCCGTATCCGCATAAAATCCCTCGTGTCACAACTTTTGCTAAAGCCCTGCGCATTTAGTGCACGCTCATCAAAATACGACGAAACTTGTGCCACTGGACTCTTAGTATCGCGCTGGTCCGATGACCCAATTTTTACGTAATTCTGAGACAGTTGACCAAGTTGCCAATTGGCGGGCCCCACAGTTGACTTTTTGGGCAAAATTGTGTTCGACTGACCGGAATCCATATTTGGACATACCGTTGAGTTCGTACTGACTTTTAGAGTTTTTTGACCTATAATTTGTTCCATTTAGAGACCGTTACTCCTGGCACGTTTTTCGGTGCAAAGTAGGCCACACGTTGACCCCACTTTGACCCAAAATTATCGTTTTACCCCTATATCCAAATTGGACGAAAGGGTAGTGATTTTTAGCTATCTTGCTGATTCTGGAAAGTTGGTGATGTCTATTTCAGTATCCGGAGACGTTTGTTCGGAGCCATTAGTTTCTGATTCCGTGTCCCTGATATTTGGACGCCTACACCATACAGATTTCTTGCCAGGCAAGTATACCTTGCCATTGTACTGTATTTACATTCCATATGATGCATGCATATTTTATTTCTGCTTATTTTATTTTATTTATTTTAACTGATATATAAACTGCGCGTCCAAGAAAACTTGGGTGCAACGACGGTGTTGTCGTATTCTGTTTTTATTTATGTATATGCATTGGACCTACTTTATGAGAC
This sequence comes from Iris macrosiphon, assembly GCA_036927795.1. NCBI lineage: Eukaryota > Viridiplantae > Streptophyta > Magnoliopsida > Asparagales > Iridaceae > Iris > Iris macrosiphon. The sequence continues at coordinate 12,149,915 of JAYESA010000010.1, read as the reverse complement.
CACCCCATTATCATGAGGAATCTTATGTTTGATTTGCCATGACACCATTCTTACACGAGTGTGAGTCACATGGAGGACACGGACTTGCATACTCGGCTGACCAATGGTACGTATAGGTCGTGCGACGGATAGGGATAACTGTCGATAGAAATTTTGCATGCTAGTAGACCTGGCAGTTATTAGAGGTATTATCGTGTCATGGATGTGACATTCTTAGAGCATGGGGTGGGAAGAACAACAATTAAGGCATTTGGGCTCCTTTGTACTTTTTCCCTTATGCGCCCGGACGCTCCGTCGGAGCGACGGGTGGTGATGACCACTATATATTATATATTATCAGGCGGCCTCTGGCATTCAAAAGATGACATGCTTTGTAGGCCCCTGATTCTCCGAGAGATTCAAGTCAATCCCATTTTTAGCCAGATAGCCCACTTGTTGGAAAGTTGTTCTCAAACTGCATTCACTTAGACGGATAGGCGACCCCAATAGATGTTTACATTTCAGTACTTTATTGGCATATTTATATGTATCTTGTTACGTCCCTCTGAGGACCTGGTACCTTTTCAGATATAGATGAGAAGGAGTATCCGCAGGAGTATGGACCTGGACCCGACGCTACTTATCAGACTGAGGAGGTCTTACCTTCGGATTATCTGTGATTCATTGCAGCTATTAGAGATCTTAGTTCCTATTCATTTAGAGATATTTATTCTTATATTAGAGTTTATTCTTTTCTCTCTTTAGTAGTTTTAGTATAGTCGATTTGCAGTGGATTTATTTCCATCCGACTATTATACATTGAGACTGCTTATTTGATATTCAGTTATTTATTTCCTTTATCTCTTTATTTGTGCTGTGGGTGAGATATAGATTGCGTGTGACTTGTTGTGACAGTATATTACCACTGGTAGATTGGATATTCATGTACAGCGTACTTGTATATATGGTTTCCATATATTATAGTTCGTATATATACGGCTGGCGTATTACGTATTCCTAGTCCTACGTATTTTGGGAATGAGGCATGACATGTTTAAGTGGTGGCCTATGCAGGTTTAGAATATATTGTCTCGGTTACGTAACTGTACCGAACAAGCCTGCATATAGGAATAGAGTATAAGAATCTCATCCACGCTTGACTAAAACTCATCCTTCCGTTCAACTATCATATTTAATACTTGCATCCTGTTTGATTCATGTACTTCTTCTAATCGTTTCGTACATCACCTGTAGAGAGATAGATACGAAAAATGGCTGTACTGCCGCCGATGGCGACACACCTTTAGGGGTCAATGGTCAGACTCATGGAGGGACCTCAACGATTCTTAGACTTCCGGGACCAGATGGACAGACTCATAATCCAATTCCATCTGATCTTTCCGCTTCACCTAATGGGAACCTTCCAGCTTTATTAGCACCGTAGGATGGCCAGACACAACTGTTCCAATTCTTCCAAATGATAATGCAGGAACAGCGACAACAGGCCGCTACACTAGCTGCAGAGCAGAGGCAGGAATTTCTGGTAGCACTTGAGAGGATAGCTGCACAGGCTACTGTACTAGCTCAAGAACTAGTTCCAGTACCTCGAGCTAGAGTTGGTTCAGTAAAGGACTTTATACAGATGGGTCCCAAGCCGTACAAAGGCACTGAGAGCCAAGAGGAGACTACCAACTGGATCAGCCACACGCAGAAGCTATTGGAAGCATCGCAGTTACCTACAAACCTATGAATGATAGGTGTAAGGACGCTTCTAGATGGTAATGCTCATCACTGGTGGGAATCCATGGAGCGCCAGTTGGGTACATACCAGACTTGGGAGCAATTCTTGGAGAGCTTTGAAAGGAAGTACTTCCTGGACACCATAAGAGATGCATTGTACGATCAGTTTCTTCACCTAGAGCAGGAGAACAGAACAGTGGACGAGTATGATGCCGAGTTTAGTCGCCTTAGTAAATATGGCGCTGCCTTGATACCAGATGACTTGGCTAAGGCTAAGAGATTTCATCGCGGACTGACTCAGGAGCTCCAACACTATACTAGCTCACAGTCCCGGATCTCTTATGTCGAGTTACTGACAGAAGCCAGATTGCAAGAAACTATCAGCAGAGAAAAATGAGGTCATCTGAGGACACAACAAGGATCAACAAGGACACAACAGGGACCGACAAGGACACAACAAGGAGGACCTATCAGACGTCCTTTAGCTCAGCAACAACAGTACCAATATAGAGTAGGACCATACCAGAATACGGAGAAGCCCCACTGTAATTATTGTGGGAGACACGGACATATTTCGAGTGATTGTCAGACCTACTTGGGTCAGTGTATGAGATGTGGCTCCGGACAACACCTGGCCAGAGACTGTCCGATGCAGCAGATACTTCCACCGCCAGTACAGAGACTAGCGCTTCCAGCACCGAAGCCAGCACAGCAGATAACTAGACCAGGAGCACCTCGACCCCCAGCAGTAGGAGGATTTCAGCGAGGACCACCGCTACCTACCCAGGAGGATCAGTATATAAGGGCCGGACATGGAAAGCCACAGAGGAATGGGCATGCTTTTGCATTAGAAATGGATGACATGGATCAGGAGGTTGATGTTATAGCAAGTATTACTCTTGCTTTTACTTTTCCTGCTGTGACATTATTTGATACAGGAGCCACTCACTCATTCATATCATCAAGTTTTATTGCCAAACACAATATTACCTCTACACCTTTATCTAGTTGTGTTAGAATTCTCACCGGAGGAGGAGTTGTACATGTTAGTAGAATTTGTAAATCGTGTCCTATAATGATACGTGGCAGAGAGATTAATGCCCGACTCTTAGTCCTTCCTATGCCAACCTTTGATATTGTGCTTGGAATGGACTGGCTAAGCAAGTACCACGCTTTCTTCGATTGCTTTGGAGGAAGCATTCTTTTTAAGATACCCGGCCAGCCTGAACTTGAGTTTGCACGAGGATCCACAAAAATCCTTGATGGTATGCAGCTCGCAATGGACGATGTTATCTATCACCCCATTATCTCATAATTTTAAGACGTCTTTCCAGAGGAATTGCTAGGACTACCCGAGACAGAGACGTAGAGTTTTCAATTGAATTAGCACCGGGAGCAGCACCCATAGCATCACATGTTTACAGATTGGCGAAGAAGGAGATAGATGAACTGAAGGCACAGTTGAAAGAACTAGAGGAGAAAGGTTTCACCCGACCAAGTGCATCACCCTGGGGAGCACCAGTGTTGTTTGTACCAAAGAAGGATGGGTCAGTGCGTATGTGCATTGACTACAGAGCCTTAAATGCAGTGACTGTGAAGAATAAATACCCCTTGCCATGCATTGATGACCTATTTGATCAGCTTAGTGGAGATAAGATGTTTTCGAAGATAGATTTGAGATCAGGATATCACCAGGTGAAGGTACGGAAGCAGGATATTTCGAAGACCGTATTCCGGATAAGATATGGTCACTACGAGTTTTTGGTCATGCCATTTGGATTGACTAATGCTCCAGCTATCTTTATGGACTTAATGAATCGAGTCTTCCACCAGTATTTGGACCAGTTCGTGGTCGTCTTCATAGATGATATACTTGTCTATTCGAAGAGCCACGAGGAGCACCTGCGGATTATTCTAGAGACACTGAGGAGAGAGCAGTTATATGCAAAGCTGAGTAAATATGAGTTCTTCTTGGACAGAGTTTCATTTCTTGGGCATGTCGTTACGGGAGATGGTATTTCTGTTGATCCAGAGAAGATCTCGGTAGTTGAGGCATGGCCTGTTCCTAAATCAGCATCAGAGGTGAAAAGTTTCCTTGGACTTGCGGGATATTACCGACGGTTCGTGGAGAACTTCTCAAGGATAGCAGCACCTATGACTCGTTTGACTTGCAAGGACCAAGAATTTATATGGATCGACGAGTGTCAAGCCGCTTTTAAAGAGTTGAAGAAGCGACTGACCACAGCACCAATATTGACTATTCCATCAGGATCAGGAGGTTATGTGATCTACAGTGACGCATCAGGGAAAGGCTTGGGATGCGTATTGATGCAGCATAGCAAGGTGATTGCGTATGCATCTAGACAGTTATGAGTGCATGAGAAGAATTATCCAACTCATGACTTGGAACTTGCAGCCGTTGTATTTGCTCTGAAGCTATGGAGATATTACTTATATGGGGAACGAGTGGAGATCTATAAAGACCACAAAAGCCTTAAGTACGTCTTCACGCAGAAGGAGTTAAATATGAGACAACGTCGATGGCTCGAGTTGATGAAAGATTTCGAGATAGAGCTACATTATCACCCAGGCAAGGCTAACGTTGTAGCACACGCGTTAAGCCGGAAACTAGCAGCTTATTTCTTGACAGCACAGAGAGAATTATTGGAGAACTTGCAAGAGCTTGGCATTGAAGTGATTTTACCCGGAGCAGATGAGACACTAGCCAACTTGCAAGTACAATTATCATTAGTAGAGAGGATCAAGGCATCTTTGCCTACAGACGCCAATTTCAGGAGACTGAAGGAAAGGAGAGAGGCCGGAGAGCAGACAGGATTGCACATTCATGATGATGGGACATTGCGATGTGATGATCGTCTTTATGTTTCAAATGGAGAGATTCGATAGGAGCTAATGACAGAAGCTCCTAGTTCAATATATTATATTCATCTTGGAGGCACCAAGATGTATTGTGACTTACGACAACACTTTTGGTGGCATGGAATAAAAAGAGAGATAGCTCGCTTTGTAGCTAAATGTCTGGTATGTCAACAAGTAAAGGCAGAGCATCACAAAATAGCAGGATTATTGCAACCACTTCCGATTCCAAAGTGGAAGTGGGAGCACATCACTATGGACTTCGTCACGGGATTTTCCAAGAGTCCAAGTGGAAGAGATGCAGTATGGGTAATAGTGGACCGACTCACCAAGTCAGCCAATTTCTTACCTTTTAGAGTTGGCCAGTTTACAGAAGCTTTGGCTGACTTATACATGAGGAAGATCGTGAGATTGTACGGCATTACGGTCAGCATTGTATCATACAGGGATTCGCGCTTTACATCGCACTTTTGAAGGAGCATGCAGGAGAGTCTTGGAACCCGTCTGAAGTTCAATACATCTTATCACCCGCAGACAGATAGGCAGTCAGAGCGTACTATTCAGACATTGGAGGATATATTAAGGGCCTGTATGTTAGACTTCGGAGGATCATGGGAGGATCACCTACATCTTGTGGAGTTTTTTTACAACAATAGCTATCAAGCGAGTATTCAGATGGCTCCGTTTGAAGCATTGTATAGAAAAAAGTGTAGGTCTCCTGTGTGTTGGAGTGACATGGGAGAACGTCAGACACTGGGACCAGAGTTGGTGGTCAACACTGTTGAGACAGTTAAGAAGATACAATGGCACTTACGAGCAGCGCAAGACAGGCAGAAGCAGTGGGTAGACCTTAATCGTCGTCCCTTGGAGTTCAAAGAGGGCGATCATGTCTTCTTGAGGATATCACCTACCAGAGGCACCATTCGTTTCGGAGGGCACGGCAAGTTGCGTCCAAGGTATATTGGACCATTTGACGTGCTAGAGAGAGTGGGAGAAGTGGCATATTGACTTGCGCTACCACCTTCACTGGAGGGAGTACATGACGTATTCCATGTGTCGCAGCTCAGGCGATATGTGGCAGACAACAGTCATGTTCTCGACCATTCGGAGATCACCATTGGGCCGAGCTTGTCATACCAGGAGCAACCTGTAGGAATCCTTGATCGTCGAGAGAAAGTGTTGAGAAATCAGTCTATTCCCTTGGTTCGCGTGGCATGGAAGCATGACGCGCCAGGAGAATCAACTTGGGAGCGCGAGGACGACATGCGCAAGCGTTTTACGAACCTATTCGTTGACCAAGGTATGAATTTACTTTGTTAATTTATATCTTATACCATCCTTGATATTCTATCGTGGCTTAGTTTTAATTTCGAGGACAAAATTTTTATAAGTTGGGTAGAATGTAAAACCCCTAATTCTAAAAACCGTATTTACCTTTTTAATTAATTATATAATTGAATTATAGTAATTATTAGCAAATTTGAGAAAATAGAATTTATGTAAGTTTTATTTAGGTGTTTGTGCATTTAGGAGATTTATGGAACAATTATAAATTTTTCCTAATTTATTCCATGTAGGAGACTCTTTGGACAGTTGCTAGCTTAATGGTATGCACTAATATAATTTCTAGCATATATATATATATAGTTTATTCTAAAAAGAATTAGAAAATAAAATAAAAGAAAAATAAAAAATAAAAAATTACTAATGGATCTAAAACCCATTAGCATCAAAACCTTTTAACCCACTAACAACTATCCCTACCCGATCCTACCTACCCGACCCTAAGATAATCTACCTGCACCATTACCAAATATAACAGCACCAGCGGCAGCTAAGCTAGCCGTGACCCGCGCGTATGATCCCCCTTACCATATATATATATATATATATATATATATATATATATATATATATGTGTGTGTGTGTGTGTGTGTGTGTGTGTGTGTGTTACACCCCTCTCCCTAAACCCTAATGCCAAAATCTAAATTTCCATCTAAATCCTAGCGACCGCCGCCCAGCCTGGACGTCCGCCGCAGACACCCCTCCGAGTCTCAGCCACCCACGCCGCCGTGACCGCGATCAACTGCGACCCCGCGCGCGACAGTATTGAACAGCGACGTACCTGTGTTCATAACGCGTTTTCCGTGCCCTCGCTCGACCAAACTCGACCTCGTCTTCACCGGTATGTTCATGACTTAACCCCCTTACATATTTGTATGTTAGTTGACCTCGAACAGCGCAAAAACCTAGGCGAAAACAGCGACCAAGTTGGCAAAAAATGATAACTTTTGGGTATCGCAGAAAATTACGGCAACTACCTATGTTCACGGATTCGTATCTCCCACCACAGAGATCCGAATCCGGTTTTTCTTTTTGGTATGCGAAGACCACCTAACCTAGTTTATTTTCTGTCAAATACAATAATTTATTAATTGCTGTGTGTAGAATTAAATTAGATAGAAAACTCCAAAAACCTACTTTTTCCCAAATTCCAGAAATTGCGATACGGAGCGCGCCCCGCCAAACGGGACCGCCCCGTCGTGTACCAAGTGTACCAAAAGGTGCGCGCAGTATACCCAGATGTGTGGACTTTTACGAAAATTGATTTGGACGTGTGTGCGCGTCAGAATCAGCCCGTATCCGCAGAAAATCTCCCGTATCGTAACTTTTGTAAAAGCCCTGCGCATTTAGTGCACGCTCTTCAGAATGCGACGAAACTTGTGCCACTGGCCTCGTGGTATCGCTGGTCCTGTGACCCAGTTTTCAAGCAATTTTGAGATAGTTGACCAAGTCGCCAATTGGCGGGCCCCACGGTTGACTTTTTAGACGAAATTGTGTTTGGCTCACCGGAATCCACATTTGGACATACCGTTGAGTTCGTACTAACATTTAGAGTTTGTTTGACCTATAATTTATCCTATTTAGAGACCTTTATCCCTGGCACACTTTTCGGTGCAAAGTGGGCCACACGTGGACCCCTCTTTGACCCGAAATTATCGTTTTGCCTATGTGTCCAAATTAGACGAAAGGGTGATGATTTTTAGCTATCTCGCTGATTCCGGAAATGTTGGTGATATCTATTTCAGCATCCGGAGACGTTTATTCGGAGCCATTAGTTTCTGATTCCGTGTCCCTGATATTTGGACGCCTTCACCATACAGATTTTTTGCTAGGCAAGTATACCTTACCATTGTACTGTATTTATATTCCATATGATGCATGCATGTTTTATTTTTACTTATTTTAGTTTATTTATTTTAACTGATATATAAACTGCGCGTCCAAGAAAACTTTGGTGCAACGACGGTGTCGTCGTATTCTGTTTTTATTTATGTATATGCATTGGACCTACTTTATGAGACCACCCCATTATCATGAGGCATCTTATGTTTGATTGGTCATGACACCATTCTTACACGAGTGTGAGTCACATGTAGGACACGGACTTGCGTACTCGGTTGGCCACTGGTACGTATAGGTCGTGCGACGGATAGGGATAACTGTCGATAGAAACTTTGCATGCTAGTAGACCTGGCAGTTATTAGAGGTATTATCGTGTCATGGATGTGACATGCTTAGAGCATGGGGTGGAAAGAACAACAAGTAAGGCATTTGGGCTCCTTTGTACTTTTTCCCTTGTACGTCCGGACGCTCCGCCGGAGCGACGGGTGGTGATGACCACTATATATTATATATTATCAGGCGGCCTCTAGCGTTCAAAAGACGACATGCTTTGTAGGCCCCTGATTCTCCGAGAGATTCACGCCAATCACATTTTTAGCCAGATAGCCCACTTGTTGGAAAGTTGTTCTCAAACTGCATTCACTTAGACGGTTAGGCGACCCCATTGGATGTTTACATTTCAGTACTTTATTGGCATGTTTATATGTATCTTGTTACGTCCCTCTGAGGACCTGGTACCTTTTCAGATATAGATGAGCAGGAGTATCCGCAGGAGTATGGACCTGGACCTGACGCTACTTATCAGACTGAGGAGGTCTTACCTTCGGATTATCTGTGATTCATTGCAGCTATTAGAGATTTTAGTTGCTATTCATTTAGAGACATTTATTCTTATATTAGAGTTTATTCTCTTCTCTCTTTAGTAGTTTTAGTATAGTCGATTTGCTGTGGATTTGTTTCCATCCGACTATTATATTTTGAGACTGCTTATTTGATATTCAGTTATTTATTTCCTTTATCTCTTTATTTGTGCTGTGGCTGAGATATAGATTGCGTGTGACTTGTTATGACAGTATATTACCACTGGTGGATTGGATATTCATGTACAGCGTATGTGTGTATATGGTTTTCATATATTGGAGTTCGTATACATACGGCCGGCGTGTTACGTATTCCTAGTCCTACGTATTTTTGGACTGGGGGTTGACACTGTGATACTTTCATTTTGTGTTTATTATGTGACTGTGATATTTTATATACTTATGCTATATTTCGTACCCAGAAAATTCAACGGAGGGTTGCTCCGGGTCTGTCTTTTTTTATGAACTATTATAAGTCTTAGTATTTGTTTTATCATCGTATGTTATTATAAGGTATGACAGGATGACGAGAATCATACGGAGGTAGATCCTCTAAACGAAGTTCTCCTACGGTACCAGCTACCGGTTTCGAATCCTCTTCGTGGAGTACTCCAATGTACCGACCAGTCACATCTCCGACTACATCGACGGTACATGATAGTACTCCTGGGACCAGCAGTTCTATGCCTGAGACTACTCCCCCATCCAGTCTTCCTCCTGCTGATGGCACCATGGAGACAGAGGAGCATATGGAGGAGGTCAAGCCGACTCCATCTGTGCATGATCAGAGCGATCCTCCATGCGCGCCTTCGGGCGAGACGAGGATGGAGATTTGGTGGGACGGGCCTAGCAAGTAAGTTAAATAGTTAACATTTTTCAAATGATTATATCTATATATTCATGAATTTTATTATCATTGTATAGATATCGTTCCCCGGCGGTACAGAGAGCACTAGGGCATTTTCTGAGGAAGAACTATGGTTGGCTTTGGATCAACTACTCAGATGCTCCTGAAGATAGAAAGACATTTTGGTTTGCCCACTTCAAGGTAAAAATATTTTTACTTTTATTATCAATAATTATGTATACATATTACGTAACTCTCTATTTTACTTCTTGTAGAAAATCTATTTTTATCCACCACACCGGACTAAGAAGATCGATGAGCAGTTTTATGTCGTCGCCGCCAAGCTGATCCATGATGCGATCAACGACCAGAAGGTCCGTGATTGCGACGGAGAATCGATCCACCGTTGGATCACGCCTGAGCATTGGACTGCGATGAAGGCGAGATTCGACGAACCCAAGTACAAGGAAAGGTCGGAGAAGGAAAAAGCGGCTAGGTCGAAGGCAGAAAAGTGGTGTGGTGGCTCGATTCTCATGACAGAATATTTCCGTCGTCTGGTATGTATTATATTAAATATATATTATTTTAATGCAAGTAGGATAAGATGTATAATATTAATAACAAATAATATAATTTTTAACAGGTAGAGAGGGGTGAGGACGCCAACATAGTGACAGTCTTCCTGACCACCCATTGGAAGGACGAAAAGCTCATCGATGACACGGCCACACAGATCTATGTATGTTTTACTACCCTGTGTTAGTTTTAATGTAACTTATAAAATATGCAAATAGATATCTATATAGGTATTCGCTCATGGTTGTGTGGTAGATAGGTTTGCTCAATTTGGTGGGTGTGACGGTATCAACATTTAATTTGAATTGGTTTGGGAGCTTATATGCCCAATGCAAATATTTAGAAATATATGTATTTGTTTCAAACATGGACATTGTGACAGTGGATGAACTAAACAATCTGTCAAGGAGAGGACTCACAGCCTAGGCTGTTGCATGAATATAGTTACGGATACGAATATACAAGGACATGATACGTATAAAGAGGATACATACATTTTCTGATAGATAAAATAAGAAGTCATCTATATGTACAGTAGGAATGTAACCCCAAACAACGTCACTTAGGCAAAGGTTCCAGCCAACCACCAGTACTGAGAAAGGCCAAGTAAACGGTGATGGCATTGGCGTACAGGAAAGCAATATACCAGGGTAGTATTTTGCCTTACCAGACATTTTTTTTATCATTGAAGTTTCGTAAAAGTCTTTCTTTGAACACCCAGCTAAATGACTAAGAAGAAATATAAGAAAAGAGTAGAGCAAACTATTGGACACTTGAATTTTTTTTTATTATATTAAAAGAACTTACAAGTTGTCGTAGCGTGAGGAGTAAATGAGATTCCACCATATTTATAGGCTCGAGGGTCTTACAAGTGTAGCTATGATTATGCCACATGTCCAACATCTAGGTCGGCCGGAAGGGTTGGATTGTGTTAGCCGAAGCTAATTTTGGTTGTTTTTCACCCATATTGAAAAAAATATAGATTTAAGTTGGATTTGGGCTGAACCGGCCATAAGAAAATCAAAAGGCCTAAAAAGTTGCCGTATGGAGGAGTGTTGTCCAAGCTCGAACTCTTGTCAAACTTAGCCCTGGGCGACCCTGCCAACATAACGTTTGGAAGATTCTAGGTGTAAGATATTGACAAGGCTTTTTATATAATAAAAAAAATTAACCCCCCAACATAATAAAAAAAGTTATGTCGGTAAGCTACTGAAAAATACGAAAAAATGAGCTCACAGAAAAAGTCGCCAAGTCGTCGTTACAACTGCGACTGAAATAATGTCGCTAACCCATCGCTATATTTTCGTCTCTAAGTCCATTGTTAATCCGTCGCTACAATGACGGATTAGCGATGGAATCTTGACGGCAACATTTGTTCTATTGACGGGTCAATTCCGTCGCTAATTAGGAATAGCGACGGAAATAAACCTTTTGGCGATGGATATTTTCGTCGCTAATTCTCAGTAATTTTGTAGTGATACAACAGTACAAGGCCGTACGACGCCTATCATGTGACGCAGACGTCCATAGCTCTCTCAACTAGTACGAATCTCTTCTTTGTTTCGCTAATCCGTACGACGCCTATTGTGTCGCTACCTAGTATCAGATCGTCTGTACGTCGAATAACGTCGCTAATCCGTTGCTATATTTTCGTCTCTAAGTTCGTTGCTAATCCGTCGCTACAACGACGGATTACTGATGGAATCTTGACGGCGACATTTGTTCTAGTGACGGGTCAATTCCGTCGCTAATTTGGAATAGCGACAAAAATAAGCCTTTTGGCGACGGACATTTTCGTCGCTAATTCTCAGTATTTTTGTAGTGATACTACAGTACGAGACCGTACGACGCCTATCATGTGATGCAGACGTCCATACCTTTTATTGTCGTTACCTAGTATCATGACGTCGCTAACTGGTATCTGAACGTCGTTAAAAGGTATCAAAGCATCGCTATCTAAAAACTACCGACGTTATAACGACACATTATGGTGTCACTAATTGTAAAAAAAAAAAACAGTTGAACGCTGCTTGAGACATCGCTAATTTTGTTGACATGGCAAACTTAATTTGTCATATCATTTATGAAGTCGCTATATTACTGAATGGCACTGCTTCTAAGTCGTTGTATTGAGGACGTTTGTATAGTCGCTAAGTAGTCACTGAATTGGCCACGAATTGCGAGGTTTTATATAATGTTGCTACAAAAACGAATCGCAACGAAACTCAAGTATGCGAGTAGCAAATACGTAATTTTTTGTCCGCGTTGCTGCTAAAGTATAATCCCTCTTATTTTGGTAGTTGAGTTTGAACGAATCACGTTAAATATTGTGTGTCTATATGTTGTTATTATTCAATTATTTGTACTTTGTTCTTCTCATCACAGTTAGATTATTGTTTGAATTCGGAAAACAAGAAAAGTCATAAGAAAAACAAAGCATTTGATTGGGTCCAATCAAGTTTAAGTTGTAGTCGTCCAACACCTATTTGCTGTAGCTGGAGCCCCACACGCAGGTGCTCATTACTCGCGACAAAGTGACCTTTCATTGATATATGTTTAGTTCCATCCCTAATGCGGGGAGCATGCTCTGCGCACTGAGGTATATTGGCTGATGGTGAAAGAAGTGGATGCTAGATTCGGTGAATGGAATATACGATTTCATGCTAGGTCACACTTCTCTTACTGCGAAAAGTGTATGCAAATGTATGAACCTGGCTAAAGCATTTTGAAACCTACTCATTATGATTCATTACAAAGTAATCGTGCTCTTATTTTTATCACTTTTGTTAAAGTATCCGTACATTGTGAAGATCTTCTAAGCAGATATTGCTCATCGGAAATCATAGAGCATTGAAAAGACAGCGTTCTCCACTCGCAATTTATTTGGAGTGTGTCGGTTTCAATCTACTACGAATTAGTGAGGTTTGATTAGCCTGTACAAACATGTACCACCTTGTTGCTAGTTGAGTAAAAGTTTGAGCTCATGATAGGTTACGGATCAGCATTGTTTACAAAGTCCAATACACCGCATCAATTTGAATCCTAAGAGCATTATTAGTAGTTGGTGTTCAAAATTTTATCTTGAGGTCTAATATTTAAAAAAAAAAAAGATAAATAAAAAATAGATTGGATTTGTATGAGAATAGTAGAGAATGATAAAATAAATTTTGGTCCCAAAGATTGTGCTGTAAAAAATTAATGTGGAAAAAAAATAATATAAATCTAGAATTAGACTTCAAATTGGGACTTACTATTCCACAAAATAATATCTTATATTTTGAATCTAGAAATTCTCAGACTCAATCTATAGCTCATGTGGATGAGTGGACTTGAAAATCTAGAAATTGAAACCTAGGATAGTTCTTATTATTCTATAAATTAAGATCTACATTCAAAATTTACATTCTGAATCTAGAATTTAAAAATTGAAATGGACCTTACTAATGATGCTCTAAATCATCCAACCCTTATTCTAGCTAGAAAGATGATATTGACATAGTCACGGACGGATTTATTAAGGGTCGAAGGGACCACGACACCTCCTCTCCTTTTATTGTTTTTAAATTTTTAATTACTATATAAATCTTTTTTTATAATTTTAAAAATTGGCCTTCCGATATATACAAAAATAATTTGGCTCAATTGTAGTGCTTTGAGTTTTTATATGAGAGACATATGTTCGAATCTCTTCTTTGTTTTAAGTAAATATTTAAAAAAAATTATATATAATTTTTTGCTTCCTTTTTTGTAACACTTTAGAAATATTGATTTTGCTTCTTTCTTACTCATTCTTGTTTAAATTTAATATTTTTTGCTAGTTAAGTTTAATTATTAAAATAATTTTAATAGTTTCTATATGTAGTAGTACAGTCCTCTAGGACTTTAATCCTAGCTCCACCCATAGTCTTGCGTGGGAGACACAAGTTTATAAATTCTAGGGTTATTTAATTTTAAGGTATCGTATAATATTAAAAATTGATGTTCAGATTTTTATATTATCCAAAAGATTAGATCTCATCTTAACGGTTGAATTAGACTGACCGTCCAAAATAGAAACCTAAATCTATAAACTTTATATACATGATACATGATGAGGATTAGGGATGGCAACGGGATAGATAGGGACTGGGAACCATACCTCCCACCCCTATCCCAAATTAGTATTTGAATTTCCGTCTCCGTTTCCATCCCCGTTCGGATTTAGTTTTTTTTATCTCTATTACCGTCTCTGTTAAACAGTGCACTCCTCGTCCTCATCCATGTTTCCGTTAAACAATGCATTCCACGTCTTCGCCCCCTTTCTGTTAATACTTTCGAGGCCAGGTTTTTCTGTTCTCCTCGTCTGTCCCGTTAACAAATTTTTATGTACATTATAAGCTTATAAATTTATTTTTATTCCAAAAAAAAAAATATACAAGACATGTTAATAAAATCTAGTTTCAATAAAAAAAATACTACTATATAGAGAAAATTATACAATACAAAAAAAGAAAAAAAATATTAATCCAAAGTACTAAATAGAAGTCTACAATACAAAACAACAAAGAGATGATGTTAACCCCATAAAAACATATTCGAAATAATGGTCTATAGTTCTATACAACAAAAACATGTGGGTATAAGTAATCGGGATTGAAAATTTACCGGGACAGTGAGTACTATATCCATATCCTGTCCCGAATCCAATATAATTTTTTTTAATCCCATCCCCGTCCCTATTTTCGTTTTTAAATCCTCAAACTCGTCTCCGTCGGAAGAAAAAAATTGGATCCCGTCAAGTTCGGAGGAAATTGCCATCCCTAACGAGGATCGTGTAATTTGGATTATTTATTTCTTGATGATAACTTACATTTGATTGATTAGTAACTGTAGTACCCTCTCATGACTTCTGTGAATTGCACATTTCTTTGAAAAAGAAGTATCAGGTTCAGTTATTCACATTCATTAATTCATTACTAGTAAATTCAACTACAATATTTTTTTTATAATATTGTTAAAAATTAGTTTAAAAATTTGCGAATTAAGATTCATTATATGTATGTTTATTGAAAAGTTAGGTAAAAAAATTTGTGAGTTTAAAAAAAATCTGATATTATTGAAAAATTAGATAAAAATTTAAATTATATTAAAATTGTTTAAATATAATTGATATATATATATATATATATATATATATATATATATATATTAGCTTTGTGAGTTTTAGACCCACATTGGAAAACCACCAAGGTGTATATCTCAATATATAGCTATGCTTAGTATTGGTATATGCACATGGGGTGGAGGCCCATGTGGGTTAACTTTTCGAGAGGGATTAAGTGTGAACTCCATTTTGACAATCTTTGTTTTGTCACCACCTTTGGAAAAAATTTCCTAGGACTCGGATACGGGCTCAAGGGCGCAAAGTGACGCTTTGTTGGCGCACTTTTCACTTAGCACGTCAGCAACGTTGCATGGCGCTCGTGCGTTCCTTTAAGCACGGTTGCTAGCTCGGGCGCTATGCGGCCAGGGGTTATGCTGCCAGGCGCTATGTGGCCATGTTTGAATGAGCGAGTCGCATATGGAGGGGACATGGTCTGCTTTAGACGGCGCATGATTTTTTGTGCCTTCCGGAATATGCGGCCCATGCGGCACGAGCGGCTGCTTTCTGCGTTTAGCGACGTTGTCTGCCTCGTGCAGTATAGCGAGTCAGGCGGCGGAAACGACGCATGCGGCACGAGCGGCACATACGGCTCTGACACCCATATTTTGGGGGATCTGGTCGGTCAGCGCATATGCGGCTTGGAGTTTCCTCAGGCTGCATATGTGTTATTTTCATCTATAAATAGATGACCTCTTTCATTTGGGAGAGAGAAAATAGATAAAAAATCGAAAACACCAGATCATATGCAGCCCAGAGTGTCTCCCTCTCACATGGTATTTTTCGAATGTGACATTGAGCGTTCCAAAAGTTCATTTTTGAACTTGCTGGTTCCTGGGGGCAGATCGATTGTACAACGAATCTTGCTTTGAGCAACGTAGTTTTGACCACCCCAGCAAGAAGCATTTCTTCAGCATTTTTTTGTTTCGTTCTTTCTCATTGTAGCATCTGCGAACGTAAAGAGAAGAACGTTTTCATGTTGCTTGTTGTAATCTTCATTATCTTTCGAGTTTGTTTGTAACATGTTCTTGGTTCATACTTCGTTGGAATCGAGATATATCAGATAATGAACTCTTGTGTGAATATCTGATCTCGACGACAACTTAGTTTCTAGTATAGAGCGGACCTTCGGGTCTCGCTAATAGCTCTGCTATGGCCCGCGTTCTACCATATTTGATCCACCTCGGGACTAACAATCTCAAAGTAGGATCCGAAGAAAGATGTAGAACATCCGATCAAATCTTCTCGGCAACAAGTTTTTACAAACTTGAGAAGATTTACGGGATACACTTCAAACATTTGGATGAGGAAAGGAGTCATTTCTCAAATATTGAACGTAAGTTATCGGAACCTACCATTTTCCAGGATGGAGGAGTTAGCATTTGAAGGACGCACATTCCAGTTGCAATAAAGATTACAAGATGACCAAGGATTGCAGAGTTTGCGCATGACAGGACTTAGCGCAAGACAGTTCTTGGAGGATTGGCAAGACTTGGCCACATGACATTCTCTTGTCACATGAAGACTCTTGCCACATAGAAGATTCCTGCCGTAAGGAAGACTCTCAGCAGATGGCAGACTCTTGGCGCATTGAAGGACCTGCCGCATGGCAGAGTTGGCCGCATAGTGGCTTATATGCATGGACGTCTCTGTGCATGGCAAGATTGGCACATGGTGGCCTAGGTGCACAAAAATTACTGCACTAGACATGACTTGGCGTATGGCTGAAGTTGGAGCTTGAAAACAGAACCAATTCAAACCAATATAGCAAGGTATAGCTAAACTTGGTTCCCTTGATTACTTAACTTGGTTGCTATTGTTGCACATATTGAGTTATCAAGCGTGGTTACTAACTGGTGGGTAGACACTGGTGCATTCGACCACACATGCTCTATGAAAGAGCTGTTCACCAAGGAAGAGCACTATCTAAGAAGAAGGTCTCTATGGCGAACAAGTGTCAAGTAGAAGATCTAGGGATCAGGATTATGATTCTGGACTTCCGGATTGAGAAAGAGATTGCTCTTCTTGACTTATGATGCATCTGACTAAGACATGTCTTTTTCAATAAATATGTCTATTTTAGGGATATCTCCAAGATGTGGGGGTAAGGAGGTGAAGATATATGATGGCTATATTCAGACATAGGTAATCAGAAAGCCATTTAGACGGATGACTATAAGTACAGATCCTATGGAGCTGGTGCACTCAGATATCTATGACTTCTATTATCCACAAAAGGCCAAAATAAAGTTTATCACTTCTTTTTTTGATAATTTCTCGGAAAACGCATTCGTGTATCTTCTCATAATCGAAGGATGAAGCGTTCGAGAACATCAGGGACTTCAAGTTTGGAGTTGAGCGTTATATCGGTCTACAACTCAATAGACTCAAAAGTTTTTAATACGGAGAGCATCGTTCTTTGGATTCACATCGTTCAGCTTAGAAGATGGAATTGACTATGAAACATGCATCATTCTTTGGATTCACATCGTTCAGCTTAGAACATGGAATTGACTATGGAACATTCATCGTTCTTTGGATTCGTATCGTTCATCTTAGAACATGGAATTGACTATGGAACATGCATCGTTCGTTGGATTTGCATCGCTCATCTTAGAACATAAAATTGACTATGAAATATGTATCGTTCTTTGGATTCGCATCATTCAGCTTAGAATATAGAATTGAATATGGAACGACATCTTCGTACTCTTACAGTCTATTGAAGGTGCAGATATGAAGGACGAGCAGTTAACAGTAATTATGACTTCTATATTGTTGTTCAAAGGGCCTTCTAGATTATCTGTGGGAGAAGGTTGCACTTACGGTCATGTCCTTAGTACTGTTCATCACTTTTGATGTAACTCTGGTTCAAAGTCAGATCCACGTGAATATCGTTCGATTGAGGGGGATTTTCGGAGGAACGTATCAGCTAGAACTGTTGGCACTTCTGTAGAAGAAGACGTAGTCCAGGAAGGATTTATCTTTTAAGAGATAATATTTAAATCAGAACTCGAAGAGCAGTCAGCTAGAAGAGTCAGGAGGTCAAAGGACCAAAGATGATATGATCACCTATCATATGGAGATCGTTCCACTTACCAATGATGAGGTGATGAAGACCAGGGACTCGGTCTGCTGGGAGGAGGCAGTCCATGAAGAGATTGACCCCATAAAAGCACTTGGATGTTGATCAATCTGCCTGAAGGAGGTAAACCTATCAGATGCTTATATATCTTCAGTAGAAGAAAATGGAAGCAGAAAGAATAATTGAGTTCAAGACTAGGCTTGTAGCCTAGGGGTTTTCTCAGATACAGAGGACTGAGTTTTGTGGCTCCTCGTTGATGTGTCATATATCAGGATGATGATTGCCGTAGCTGCTATTCAAAAGCTGATTGTTTATTAGATGAAGGAAATATATCAAGTCTTGGAGGAAGATGATAGTCATGAGAGATTCACGGACAACAGTCAAAATTATTGTCATTCAGATTTGAAGACAGTCTACGGGTTGGTGATATCTCAAATATAGCCTGAAGCAAATTCCAAGGTATGGCAGCAGAAGTTTGATAAGTTATCTAGTCAAAGTTGTCGCAGGATAAGCTAGACAGACAAGTGTGTGTACACAAAGTTTGCTGATAAGAAATGAGTCATATTTTGTATCTATGTGGACGACTTGCTAAATTCCAGCTGTGGATATAGAAGTGTCACTAGAACAAATATGTCCTTTTATCCAGACTCAGGACATGGGATTGCGGATGTCATCCTAAGGATATAAGATAATTCAGATACCAGGTGCGCTTGCTCAGTCACAACTCTCTACATAAGAAGATTGGTCACACGCTTTGGGTATCAAGGTCGATACTCCTCAAGTGTAACATGAAGATGAAGAAGCCTAATCCAAGGAAATGCATCAGATAATTGGTGTACTCGAGCATTATCAGGTGCATGATTCAAGCTGCGAGTGCCACCAAGACTGATATAGCTGTAAACCCCCTCACCCAAAATAGATATTTTGTGTATATTTTATATTATTATAGATATTGAATTTCTTTAGAGTATTCTGTTATTTAATTAGCAAATGAATTTCTTGATATATTTACTTATATAAATATTTATTTAGAATCATTTTTAGGTTATTTTAGATTTTTGAAATTAATTAGGATTTATTTGGATATATATAGTCTTAATATTAGATAGATGCTAATTTAGTGTTAATAGATATTAATAAGATTTTATAAATTATTTGTATTATATTTAATTATATTCAAGATTATAAATTATTGAGATAGATTCAAACTCTACTTTAAATTAATTCAAATCATGAACCTACTAGGAAAGCAACTTAATGTATATCATATCCTTATTTAAATTCATCATAATCCTATCCAAATTAACCAATCCTAGTTGTATTTAATTAAGTAGTCTCCACCATTATAAATACCTCATCCTTCATATTTTTTTTCCCCAAATTCCTCTCTTTTTCGTCCAAAAATAGTCAAAATTCGTCATAAATTCAGTCTCATTTTCTACTAGTTATGACGAATTAAAAAGACGATATCTCCTAGCTCCAGACTCCAAATGTGCTCCAGTTTTTTGTTAGAACGATAATGAGGTTAGGTTTCTGATTATATAAATTGTTTTTCTAAATTATGAGTATTAAATTCTGTAAAATTCGTAGAGCACAGCATGTCCGAAAATAGACGTGTTTCGATGTTTTTGCGATTTCGGGAGATCCAGGAATCAGAATCACGAACCGTTTAAAGTTTCGGAAAGCTAATGTCGAGATCATCGACATATATTTTTCCCAGAACTTCTAGGTTAGAATTTAACCACCGGTGCACAATACAAAATTTGTATGTGCCATAATTCCCAAACGAATTTGAATTCGGACGAGTTGTAAATTCCAGCATATTTTTGACGCTGAAATCTATAGGAAATCATGCATGAAGGATGAGTTTGTGTCGGTTGACTTTTTGGTCAACAGATCGCCTCGATTTGTGTGTCATGAGTCTCGAGTTGATAAAATTCAGTTTCTTTGGACAAAATTTAGGAATTAACATAAAAATCAGAATAATAAGATTAAAATAGGATTTTAGAGTAATTATTCCAGAATTAAATAAATTAAAATAAATTATCTTTTGACGTGATAAATTTGTAATACATAGGCTATTTGGACTGTGACTTGGACTCTGATTCATACCAGCAGCAGGACCCCAGGCAAGATACCTTGCCAAATTGTTTACAGTACTTTGCATGCTATTTATATTTCTTTTTATTTATTTCATTTCTGTATAGTTCTTGCATGTGTAGTTTTTCTCCAGTCATTACTATGTATTAGATATGTTGACACACACATGGCACCTAGTATCATGGGAGGACAATCATTAGGCGTATGGGCTTTTAACCACTCTGGTAAACCGTAGTATATAGTTCGCACTACGGGCGTGTGTCGCGCTGGTCGCTACCCCAGAGGTATATCGATTTCTGTAGAGTCGCGCTGGTCGCTACCCCAAAGGTATGTCAATTTCTGATGTTCTAGACGGGTGTGTGAGTTGTGAGGCTTAGATCGAGTAGACTACCCTTGCCCATACGTCAAAAAGTTGTCCTCATTTGCATTCATATAGATTGTCTTGTACAGCGTACTTATCTATTTTCAAACCATATGCATCTTTACTGTATTCAAATCGGCTCGTATTTTCTGTATCTTGTTACGTCCCTCTGAGGACCTGGTCCGCTGCCAGGTATATCTTTTCTTGAGTATTTGCAGGAGCGCAGATTTGGATGGTTACATGTGATCCGAGGATGTCTTTTCTTCGAGCTGTGATGGATAGCTGGTATTCTTATATTGTGTTGTGGTGTTGTACTCATATTGTATTTTCTCTTATATTCGAGTTGGTAGTGGATTTGTTTCCATCCAACTATCATCCTTAGATACTTCTTATTGAGATCTAGTTTCATAGATACTGGTTATTTATTTCTATATGATTTTGGTGGATGAGATTTAGATTTTACCCTGTGACTTGTATTATATTTTATACCACTTGTGGATTTTATATTCATATTACAGCGTACGTATGGATTTAGTTTCCATATATTGGAGTTGCCATATCCATGCGGCTGACATGCTCACGTGTCCTAGTCCTACGTATTTTTGGGACTGGGGCGTGACATATTTTTGTGGTGGCCCATGCAGGTCGAGAGTATATTGTCTCGGTTACGTTACTGTACCAAGCAAGCCTGCACCTTGGAATAGAGTATAGGATCTCATCCATATTTGACTATGACTCATCCTTTCTTCCAATCTGTTCTATTTGAATAGCTGCATCCTGCTCGATTTATGTACTTTCCTAATAGTTCTTTAAGTATAGCCTTCTCTTATAATATAGAAGTTCCTGTTGTTAGATGATAATTAGAGTAGCACACCTATTAAGAATACAACGAGAATATAGACACACCACTAAGTTTAGAATATCTAGTGAACCTAGAATTCCTTATCTTTAGATTGTTATACCATTACCCCTTGATGTATTAAGAAGACTTGAGAGTAGTATAGACACTACTAGAGTTAGTTAGAAGTTTTACCATAATGTTTGACACCTAGTATCACATAGTCTTTTGACCTATTAATTGAAGTGTAACCGAATGATATTTATCGCATGCTAGCAAAAGACGACAGTGTTTATTCAGACCATAGAATTTAAAGGTCCTTGCCCTATTTGGTCGACAAGCGACTTAGATAAGGAGGTTGTATGATAACTGTAGAGATTGTAGAGTCTTTTATTATTATTGCTTATGTTGCTTTTGCTTTTGCGAACTTGAATTATTTTGTAACTTCTCACATCATAATCCAGCGTTATATTTTCTGTGCTACCTTGAATTATGCTGCTATTATAGCCTAGTTTTTGCAAGCTTAGTCTTATATCGAGCTTGTTCATGACATATGTGTTATTGGGGCCTGATCAACCACACTAATACAAATTGTCTAATCAGAATCAGTATATTATGGTCTAGCTAGCCATAATACGCTTGATTCGCCCTTCGCAATAGTATTTTACGTGGATTGAGATATATAGTGGACCGGTAGACAAATATACTTACCCTCTAGATACGACAAAGCATATCATATCAAGTACATAACTGTACCGATGTGAGCATGCGAATAGGAAATTACCAAATTAAAATTTTAATCCACAACTGTCTTGACAATTCCCATTTGAATTCTTTAAATGCTTTGATTCCCATACTTTCATTCTATTACCCCTCCTTGAACTCTTTTCCGTTGCTTTCCGTCTTCCCTTGTTTCGGAAAGACGAAATCTCGTGCTTGGATATAAGTGATACACGGATAGTACAAGATATACCCCATAGGCCAATCACATTATTTGGTGACTATCTTTCATAATTGATTAAGGGCATATCACATATGATATAGTTGGTGTTAAAGTTTTGAGGATTGAATGACATGAGAAAATAAATTGAGGAATATTTTCTTAAGTGTAAGAGCCTTATGTGATAGATGGGTAAATTCTAAGTTGGGTAGAAATTGCATTATTAAACTTGAGGTAAATTCTTTTAGATTGTGATCAAGTGAGATTAGATAGAGAGAAACCATGTTCTATTTTAATTTCGAGGATGAAATTTTTGTAAGTTGGGTAGATTGTAAACCCCCTCACCCAAAATAGATATTTTGTGTATATTTTATATTATTATAGATATTGAATTTCTTTAGAGTATTCTGTTATTTAATTAGCAAATGAATTTCTCGATATATTTACTTATATAAATATTTATTTAGAATCATTTTTAGGTTATTTTAGATTTTTGAAATTAATTAGGATTTATTTGGATATATATAGTCTTAATATTAGATAGATGCTAATTTAGTGTTAATATATATTAATAAAATTTTATAAATTATTTGTATTATATTTAATTATATTTAAGATTATAAATTATTGAGATAGATTCAAACTCTACTTTAAATTAATTCAAATCCTGAACCTACTAGGAAAGCAACTTAATGTATATCATATCCTTATTTAAATTCATCTTCCTATCCAAATTAACCAATCCTATTTGTATTTAATTAAGTAGTCTCCACCATTATAAATACCTCATCCTTCATATTTTTCTTCCCCAAATTCCTCTCTTTTTCGTCCAAAAATAGTCAAAATTCGTCATAAATTCAGTCTCATTTTCTACTAGTTATGACGAATTAAAAAGACGATATCTCCTAGCTCCGGACTACAAACGCACTCCAGTTTTTTTTGTTAGAACGATAATGAGGTTAGGTTTCTGATTATATAAATTGTTTTTCTAAATTATGAGTATTAAATTCTGTAAAATTCGTAGAGCATAGCATGTCCGAAAATAGATGTGTTTCGATGTTTTCGCGATTCTGGGAGAACCAGGAATCAGAATCATGAACCGTTTAAAGTTTCGGAAAGCTAATGTCGAGATCATCGACATATATTTTTCTCAGAATTTATTTCGAAATATTTACATACTGTTAATTCTGTAGAACTTCTAGGTTAGAATTTAACCACCGGTGCACAATACAAAATTTGTATGTGCCATAATTCCCAAACGAATTTGAATTCGGACGAGCTGTAAATTCTAGCATGTTTTTGACGCTAAAATCTACAGGAAATCATGCATGAAAGTTGAGTTTGTATCGGTTGACTTTTTGGTCAACAGATCGCCTCGATTTGCGTGTCATGAGTCTCGAGTTAATAAAATTCAGTTTCTTTGGACAAAATTTAGGAATTAACATAAAAATCAGAATAATAAGATTAAAATAGAATTTTAGAGTAATTATTCCAGAATTAAATAAATTAAAATAAATTATCTTTTGACGTGATAAATTTGTAATACATAGGCTATTTGGACTGTGACTTGGACTCTGATTCATACTAGCAGCAGGACCCCAGGCAAGATACCTTGCCAAATTATTTATAGTACTTTGCATGCTATTTATATTTCTTTTTATTTATTTCATTTTTGTATAGTTCTTGCATGTGTAGTTTTTCTTCAGTCATTACTATGTATTAGATATGTTGACACACACATGGCACCTAGTATCATGGGAGGACAATCATTAGGCGTATGGGCTTTTAACCACTCTGGTAAACCGTAATATATAGTTCGCACTACGGGCGTGTGTCACGCTGGTCGCTACCCCAGAGGTTTGTCGATTTCTGTAGAGTCGCGCTGGTCGCTACCCCAGAGGTATGTCGATTTCTGATATTCTAGACGGGTGTGTGGGTTGTGAGGCTTAGATCGAGTAGACTACCCTTGCCCATACGTCAAAAAGTTGTACTCATTTTCATTCATATAGATTGTCTTGTACAGCGTACTTATCTATTTTCAAACCATATGCATCTTTACTGTATTCAAATTGGCTCGTATTTTCTGTATCTTGTTACGTCCCTCTGAGGACCTGGTCCGCTGCCAGGTGTATCTTTTCTTGAGTATTTGCAGGAGCGCAGATTTGGATGGTTACATGTGATCCGAGGATGTCTTCTCTTCGAGCTGTGATGGATAGCTAGTATTCTTATATTGTGTTGTACTCACATTGTATTTTTTCTTATATTCGAGTTGGTAGTGGATTTGTTTCCATCCAACTATCATCCTTAGATACTTCTTATTGAGATCTAGTTTCATAGATAGTGGTTATTTATTTCTATATGATTTTGGTGGATGAGATTTAGATTTTACCCTGTGACTTGTATTACATTTTATACCACTTGTGGATTTTATATTCATATTACAGCGTACGTATGGATTTGGTTTTCATATATTAGAGTTGCCATATCCATGCGGCTGGCATGCTCACGTGTCCTAGTCCTACGTATTTTTGGGACTGGGGCGTGACAATAGCTTTCACTGTAGGGATGCTGAGTCAGTTTACGAGCATTATGAGTGTTGTTAAACACTGAAAGTTATGAAGAGAGTCATTAGAATTCTCAAGTAGACTCAATAGTATATCTGCACTACAGCAGTTATCCAGAAATGATGGAAGGCTTCAGTGATATCAGTTGGTGCTCAGAAAAGAAGAGTAAAAGATCCACAGGAGGACGTGACTTCTCCCAGGGTAATTTTGCTGTATCGTAGAATTCAAAGAAGCAGCCTTTACTCTCATAGTTCTTTGCACTATCAGCTATATCATATTAAGCAAGATGGCTCTAGAAGCTCCCAGATGATCTTCCTATGGTTAGTACACAGATTTAGGTGATACCGATATACTATGAAAAACCAGAAAGTTGCAGCAGTGACATCTATTCATCTCTTCAAGGGTTTGAAGAGAACTGTGCGGATAAAACACATAATACTGAATGAGCGTAGCCAGCATGGATCATTATAGTGATTAATGTTCGGAGCCAGGTGATTCTGGCGGATCCATTAATGATTGGCCTCAAGGGCCAGTATAGAACATTGAATGAACGCAACTAGCATGGATCATTATAGTAGCTAAAAGATCGGAGTAAGATGAATCTGGCAGATCCGTTCATAATAGGCCTCAAGCGCCAGCTGATCGTAAGAACTATAAAGGAGCGTAGTATTCCATGCTACCATGGAGTAACACCACCATAAGGTATATCGACAGGGTAAATCCTCAGCTTTGGGCCATGTCACAGTGGCAGTAGCACAGCAAATATTCAGAGTCAGGTACTATAAAAGAGCGTAGTACTCCATATTACTATGGGGTGACACCACTATGAGGTAACTCGACAGGGTAAAGCCTCGGCTGCAGGCCATGTCACAGCGGCAGTAACACCGCACATAGTCAAGGATACAGCAGATATGGGTTTGGAGGACCTCTGGTATTACGTCTCTGCAATCCTACTATTTAGTTTTATGATATTGGTTTAAAGAGAAATCTACCAGGCATCTAGCTATTGGTTCAAGGGAGGACCATTGACCAGGAGAATATCAGATATAGTGGGTAGTCCTCAGGAACATTGTGGGATACGTATCTGAAACTACTGTGGTCTACTATTTTTTCTTGATCAAAAAATTTCCTGTGGGAGGATAGCTTTGATGCCTTAATGAGTTCTCAGACAGAGTGAATATCCGGCCTTGGGCGGTCATGTCATTACGACATAGCACCGTACAGAAGCGCAAGGCTTCATGCCGGATAATAAACTCTCTATGGTGGAAGAACTCACCTAAGTGTATGGCTAGAGATATAGGTCGTCTCTTGAGAAAAAGCTTGCATACGTCCAAGATACATACACTGAGACCAGGTCAGCACAGGGCCCTTAACGTGGGACCGGATGTCACAACTGAGGTCATTGTGTAAGTGGAAAGAATAGCAGGTATGGTACAGAATTTAAGGCTTAGTCTATTCTTGTATCATACTGTTGTTTGACCCATGCGGGAAGATTTAAGTCGTCGGAGACATCTATCATAATGCATGATGGCAGTCACTATGAGAAATGCTCAGCCATATATTGTGATATATATAGGGGATTGTTGGTGTTTTCCACTTAGTTTGGGAGTTTTAGTCCCACATTGGAAAACCACCAATGTGTATATCTCAATATATAGCTATGCTTAGTATTGGTATATGCACATGGGGTGGAGGCCCATGTGGTTTGACTTTCCTAGAGGGATTAAGTGTGAACTCCATTATGACAATCTTTGTTTTGTCACCACCTTTGGAAAGTTTTTCTAAGGAGCTAAGCCCCAAAGGGGCTTAGCAACTCGGACTCGGGCACGGGCTCATGGTCGCAAAGTGGCACTTTGTTGGCTCACTTTGCACTTAGCACGTAAGCATTATCGCATGGCGCTCGTGCGCTCCTTTATGTGTGAGTTGCACGCACGGTTGCTAGCTCGGGCACATACGACCTGGTGCTATGCGGCCCGACTCTATGCGGCCAAGGCACTATACGTCCAGGCGTTATGCGGCCAGGGGTTATGCGACCTGGCGTTATGCGGCCAGGGGCTACGCTACCAGGGTTTTTATGGCCAGGCGCTATGGGACCTGGGGCTTTGCGGCCTGACACTATGAGGTTTGGATGAGCGAGTCGCATGTGGAGGGGACAGGGTCTGCTTTAGGCGGCGCATAATTTTCTGTGCCTTCCGGAATATACGGCGCATGCGGCTTCTTTCTGCATTTGACGGAGTTGTCTGCCTCGTGCAGTATAGCGTGTTAGGCGACGGAGAAGGCGCATGCGGCACAGGCGGCTCTGACACCAAGATTTTGGGAGATCTGGTCGGTCAACGCAAATGCGGCCTATAGTTTCCTCAGACCGCATAGGCGCTATTTTTCTCTATATATAGAGGACCTCCTTTTTCATTTGAGGAGAGAGAAAACATATAAAAAATTCAGAACACCAGATCATATGCGGCTTAGAGTGTCACCCTCTCACATGATATTTTTCGAATGTGACATTGAACGTTCCAGAAGTTCATTTGTGAACTTGCTGGTTCTTGGGGACAGATCGTCTGTACGGCGAATCTTGTTTTGAGCAACGGTGGTTTTGACCACCCCAGCAAGGAGCTTTTCTTCAACATTTCTCTTTGCTTCGTTCTTTTTTATTGTAGCGTCTGCGAACGTAAAGAGAAGAACGTTTTCTTGTTGCTTGTTGTAATCTTCATTATCTTCGGAGTTTGTTCGTGACATGTTCTTGGTTCATGCTTTGTTGAAATCGAGATATATATATCAGATGAGGAACTCTTGTGTGAATCTCTGATCTCGACGATAACTTGGGTTCTAGTAGAGAGCGGACCTTCGGATCTCAATAATAGCTCTGCTATGGCCCGCGTTCTACCATCTTTGATCCGCCTCGGGATTAACACACACACACATATATATAT
Source organism: Iris macrosiphon (assembly GCA_036927795.1). Lineage (NCBI taxonomy): Eukaryota > Viridiplantae > Streptophyta > Magnoliopsida > Asparagales > Iridaceae > Iris > Iris macrosiphon. Next base: position 12,121,892 of record JAYESA010000010.1, on the reverse strand, counting down.
ATATATATATATATATATATATATATATATATATATATATATATATATATATATATATAACTTTGAATATATGTTTAGATGTAAAAAAATTTAGTTTAAATATACTTTTGAATATTGAATATATTTTTCTTTGGATTTCTTATATATATGTTTATATGAATTTGGAGTTAAAATAGTTTAAATATGATTTGAATATATTTTAATTAAAATTTGTGATATATATGTTTGTAGAACTTTGAATATATGTTTAGATATAAAAATCTTAGTTTAAATATAATTTGAACATATAATATATTTTTATTTGGATTTATTAGATATATGTTTATATAAATTAGGATATATGTTCAGATAAATATAGTAAGTTTATGTTTATACGTGAGAAAAACACATAGATGGGTAGTTAAAATTTTTAATTATTAATTACGCGAAAATTTACAAATGATTTAGACGGTTTAATTTTGAACTGTTTCCATACCTACTTATAAAGAGTAGAGATTACTTCGCTGGCACACACGTTGGACTTATATTTGTTGAGTTAGACCTAATGTAGTGTACTACTTTGTTTAATTAGCAACCCGAATCTTTCTACGATATGAACCATTTATGTTCTCTTTTGAGAAGGAGAAAGGAATAGCTTGGCCTTTCCTTTCAGTTTTATGGCACTCTTTAGCCCTTTCTGCATGCGCACTAGGACGTTCTCTTCTCTTCTCACTTCATGATGCTGCTTCTACTTCTAGGAATAAATCTAAACACCACCTTTTCCACTAATGGGGAGGTGCCAACCCTTCCACTACTGTCCTTAATTCCGACTTCCATAAATCGACTAATCTTTGGATCATTCGTCTACCTACCTATATATGCCTTCTTTTGTCTTCCGACTTGCTGAGCTTAAGTAGATGTGTTCTTTATAGAGCAAGTACAAAATTAGATTCTAGTTATATGTAACGCCAGCCATGCTTGATTCTCAAAAGAAGATGTAGTGCCGTGCTTTATCACACACATCCACACTAAAGTAAAGGATGTTGCTGGAAAGGGAAAGAAAGCACTTGTGATCTTTTCCTCGCATTTGCATAATCTCCCTCTAAGAAGTCTTATTATATAGCAGATTTTTATAGACCCCCAAGTGTTCTTTTGGGGTCTACTTACTCTCTCACTTTGGAGTGGAGGGGTACAGGAAAGTGGGAGAAATGATGTCAAATAGATGCCAATGTATTGTGTGTAATATCCTGATATTATATATTGAGATGGATGTCGGTTTGTTAGTTCAAGTAAGAAAAAGTTTTTAATAAGAACTTTCTTATTAGGACAAGAAGACGTTCATCATTAGACGAGTGGACAAGCCTTTACTTCTGATTCTTTCACGATTAATAAGGAGCCTATAAGAATTAATAGATACATGTTTGTTGTTAAGAATAAATCATTTAATCACTAAGAATGACAGTACATGAATTATGTATGCCTCAATAAGTGAATATGTATATTTGCGCTATATAATGTGAATACAAATGAAAGAATCATTGCTATGCTTCTTCGAATGATTGCATGCATGCTAAAGTCAGACTATCATTATATTAAAAAAAAATGTTGCCATGCATGTTAAAAAAGAAAGAAAGAGAATGTTTGTATGTCAGTATATTTTAAACTATAAAAGAGTAGAATTGCATGCTTAAGTTATAGAATGTTGGAAGAATTGTTGCTATGCTTGTAAAGTAAGAATGATCTTACGTTCCTTTATTATTTCTTGTAAAAATAGAATTATATGAAAAGAACTTGTATTGTTGTAAGTAATATTTGGAAAGAAATGAAGAAAGAATATGACTTGGCCCTATGAAAAAAAAAAAAAAAAGGAAGAACAGAGCTACGACTTTATGGTTTGAAAGAAAAAAAAAAAGTTTGCTTGTTAGTTAGCTACATCATTGTATTTGTCTCTGATAGAAGTTACATTCATGCATAGGTCTTGGACAACTTGTGCACGAGATGTAGTTTTTTGATCGATTGTCCTGACATCGGGATCATATCGGCCTAGGAGGGAACAAGATACCATGAGACTTGTACATTCTCGCGATCAGGGAGTGCCAAGTCCACTAGAAAGATTGGCTTGTATGTTCCAACTTTTAATTATGGGGAGTCACCCATAGACCATCATGTAGATAGGCACATACTAAGATAACATTATTGCAAGCCTAACAATTTGATGCAGAGACTGACAAAAAATTATATATATGCATATTGTTCTAATCTTTGTTTGTTGCATGGATGGATAGTCGTTTGTGGGTAAGAATCACTGCGTAACTGAATGTTCTATTATCTTATGTTTTTCATTATGAATTTCTCTTGAGAAAGAATCTTGTTTAAATGAAATGATGTTGCATGTTCCTAAGAAAGAATTGTATTTAATAAAATATTGTTAACATGTCCCGAAGAAATGAATATGGTTGAAGAAATATATTACTGTTTGAAGGAATGAAAGAAGAAAATGTGACTTTTGATTATGTCTTCAAAATGAAATATGATCCTTGAATTGTATTGACATGAAATGAAGTAAGTAAAAGATATAAAGTTTACAATTAAAAGCAATATTTTTTCACAAGATTACTTAGTGACTGCTTTCAACAAGTGTAGCTTTTATCCCTCACCAGTGCACAACAATATTGTACTGACACCCCCCTCCTACAACCTGATCTTCTTAGGTGTTAGATGTTCTGAGGCAATAGACGACCCTCATCCTTGGGAGGCGAGATCAAAAGGCACGTTGTTATTTTTGTATAAAGGAATTGTAATTATTTTCCGATTCAACAGTTGTAAGCCAAAATTGTCGACATGTTTAGTTGGCTATTGAAAGCCTTTGTAACCACTGGAAGTTATGAATAAAAGAGAATTGTGTTTCTGTTCCATTATGTTTATTTGGTTTTCTGCATTAAAGTTCCACTGTATTGGACAAGTTCATGTCTTGTACAACCGCAATTTAGACTTGTACTACATTACGTTCAGTAACGTCTTATCGGTTCTGCAAAATCGAAACGTACATTGCGAACCTTTTACTTGGATATAGAATTTCATAGTACTTCTAGTAATAATTCTAATAAGAGCAATCTAAAATAACACATTTTTAACACAATGCCGACTTAAGAAGTATTTAACAAGAAAATCTGTTATATATGTTATCCAATTATCGAGCCGCAAAAGTAATATTTGACATGAAAAGTCAGGAATATGCAAGAAAAAAATCCATTCGTTTGGAGTCCTCGGAGATGATACTTTCAGTTTAGGCTTTTACCAAGGACACAAATGTGGACAAAGGAGTAAAGTGGTTAGCTACTTCTAGTTTCTAGCTTTCTCTTGAAATTATGCATCGCTCAAGCTTTGTGTACGTAGATTCTGCAGTAGCATTACATTGTCTCCTTGTTGAGGACAAAATGTGTTGATGTTTTTCTCTTTGCTCTGGGAGTTTTACTTTCACATTGAAAAATTACCAATGTGTATATCTTAATATATAGCTTTGCTTAGAATTAGTATATGCACATGGGATGGTAGTCTATGTGAGTTAACTTTCCTAGAGGGATTAAGTGTGAACTCCATTATGACAATCTTTATTTTGTCATCACATTTGGAAAGTTTTTCTTAGCGACTCGGACTCGGACTCAAGGGCACAAAGTGGCGCTTTGTTGGCGCACTTTGTCCTCAGCATCGTCGCATGGCGCTCGTGCGCTCCTTTTATGCGCGAGTTATATGCTCGGTTGCTTGTTCGGGCGCATGCGGCCAGGAGCGCATGCGGCCAGTGCCCATGCGGTTAGGGGCGCATGCGGCCAGGTGCCGATGCGCATGCGGCCAGGAGCCCATGCGGCCTGGAACAATGCGGCCAGCAAGTTAGCTTGAGCGAGTCAAGTGTGGAGGGGACAGGGACTGTTGTTGGCGGCTCGGTGCGGCGCTGTATTCTCGGTGCAGTACAGCGCGTAGGTGACGCAGGCGGCTCGTGGCTCTACGTGCCACACTACTACAGCTTTCGGCGCCTGACGGTGCTGTCTTCTCTATGTAGTACAGCGGAGCAGGAGGCTCACACTGCCTGATTTTTTTCTCAGGCGACATGGAAGCTGAAATCCTCTTTATATAGAGGCTCTCCTCTTTCATTTAGTGTGTTAAAAAAATTGAGAAAGAGAGAGAAAAATCGAGAGCACCAGCAAGACCTGCGGCAGTTTTTAGCATCCTTCCAAAGGAATCTTCCGAGTGATCCGAAGGTGACCAAGAGCGTTCGAGAAGTTCTCGTATGAACTTACTGGATCCTAGGGGCAGACCGTTGTATAGTGAGAATCTTGCCTTGAGCTCTGGTGGTTTTGATCACCCCAGCAAGAGTTCCCTTCTTTGTATTTCTGTTCTTGTTCCCGTTCTTCTCCGTGTAGCGTCCGCGAACGTAAAGAGAATAACAGTTTTCTTATTCTTGTTGTATTTGCATTTTTTTTGAGTTGTCAATTTGTAACATATTCCTTGTTTAGTGCTTCTGTAGGATTGTGTGTCACTGTAGAGAAACTCTTGTGTGAATCTCAGTGCACCAACTTCTCTTCTGGAGTTTGTAGAGACGAACTCTTGTGAGAGTCTCTACTTTGTGGCTAACTCTTCTTCTTTGATCTAACTTCGGGACTAACAATCTTAAGGCAAGATCCGAGTTAGAATGGACAACCGCTCAAAGCTTTTCGATAGTAGCTTTCACAAGCTTGAGAAGTTTGATGGTGAACACTACAACATTTGGAAGAGGAAGATCTCCTTGAATCTTCGTCTTGTTAAAGTTGCTTATGTGTTGGTTGATCCTAAACCTACCGTTCCTGAAGATGGAGGAGAGCTTGCAGTTGGTGTGGCGTAGGACGCGCACTCCAAGTGTAAGGAAGACAACGACCTCTGCAGGTTGTTGATTCTCAATGCTATGGACGACTCGATGGCAGGGTCCTGCAGCAAGAAGGAGAATGCAAGAGATGTCTGAGAATCTCTTGAGAAGCACTATAAAACTAACAAAAAATATCTAAAATCTATCTCGTCGAAAAGTTTTTCACTTTGCAATTTGAGGACGAGAAGGTGATGTTACCACAAGTTAAGGAACTTCTGAAGATGTAGCAGAAACTGGAGGAAGAGGGCATGAAGCAGGAAGACAAATTTATGGTGGGGTCTATCGTCACCAAAATTTCTCCATGTTGGATCAGGTTCAAGACTGACATATACCATAAAAAGATGGAGATCCAGCTCGAAGATCTTCTTCTCTGGATTCACATTGAAGATGAAGCCAGGGGACAACTAAAATTGGACTCCTTGTCCAAGCAGTTGGCTAAAGCCAACATGGTACATGCTAGTGACTCTAAAAGAAAGCAGAAATTTTCCTACAAGAAGAAGAATGACTTCAACCAGCTGAAGGTGAAGTCGTTTCAGTTTAAGCCAATGCCGAACACTGATGTGACATGCTACAACTGTTGCAAGAAGGTTCACTACAAGAGCGACTGCAGGTCGAAGCCTATACCGAAAGAGTAAGGTGAGCTTAACCTAGTTGCTATGATTGTGCAGGTTGAGTCACATGGAGTGGATACTGACTGGTAGGTGGACACTGGTGCATCTTGCCACGTGTGCTCTAAGAAGGAGTTGTTCGTCAAGTATGAGCCTACCTCTGAGAAAGTCTCGATGGCGGATAAGTCTCAAGTTGCAGTGTTGGGGATCGGGACAGTAGTGCTGAAGCCGACTTCTGGAAATTCACTTACACTGGAGAATGTGAAGCACGTACCAATGATCAACAAGAATTTGATTTTTGGGAGTCTGTTGTGCAAGGCGGGCCTGAGGATGGATATCAATGCCGGTCAGATGATGATGTCCTATAAAGGAACATACTTCGAAAAAGTTTTATGTACCAAAGTGATGTTTAAACTGTAGCTTGTAACTCCTTCTATTTGTATCGATGTAGTCTCTACTTCTGGTTATTCTCTTGAGTTGTGGCATAATAGACTAGGACATGTGCATTATAAACGCATTAACAAGATGTCTAGTCTAGGCCTTATCTCCAAATGTGGGGGTAAGGACGTGGAGAAATGTGAAGTCTGTGCACGAACGAAGATCGCCAGGAAGTCGTTCAGAAGAGTGAACCGAAGAACAGATCTTCTAGAGTTGGTACACTCAGATATCTGTGACTTCAAGCAATTCTCCTCAAAAGTCAGAATAAAGTATTTTATCACTTTCATTGACGATTTCTCGATGTAGGAGTTCGTATATCTTCTCAAGTCGAAAGACGAAGTGTTCGAGAAGTTCAAGGACTTCGAGGCTAAAGCAGAACGTCAAATCGGTTAACAACTAAAAAGACTCAGAAGCGATCGAGGCAGAGAATATCGTTTCTTGGAATTTGCATCTTTCTGCAAAGAGTATGAAATTATCAACGAAACGACTGCTCTGTATTCTCTCCAATCTAATAGTTTAGCAAAAAAGAAGAATAGGACGCTGACAGAGATGATGAACTCCATGTTGCTGACAGAAGGACTTCCAAAGTGCTTTTGGGGAGAAGCAGCGCTAACGGCTATATTTATTCTGATTAGAGTACCGTTCGCGACATCTGACATTACTCCTCATGAACTCTGGTTCAAGGTCAGAACCAACTTGAATAGCATTCGAGTGTGGGAGTGTCTGAGTAGATTCACCCTCAAGATTCAGAAGCTAGGAACGAGAACTATGAAGACCATATTTCTGGGCTATGCTGATAAGAGTGATGCTCGGAGGTTCCTTGATATCGAATCTAATCATATCATAGAATCTCGCGATGTGGAATTCTTTGAAGACAAGTTTTCAAGGAACAATAATGTTCTTCTCGCGGATGTCCCAGCGAATATTGTTAGCACGGATGAGACAAGTACCTCCCAGAGAGAAGTAGTCCAAGAAGGAGTTATCGTTGATGAGACAACATTTGAACCAGAACCTACTGAGCCGAGAGCAAAGCGAGTGAGGAGGCCGAAGAACTTCGGAGAAGACTTTGTTACCTATCATATGGAAGCTGATCCGCTTACCTATGATGAGGCAATGAAGACTTTGTTACCTATCCATGACGAGTTTGACTCGATAACTTCTAATAAAAGTTGGAAGTTAGTCGATCTGCCTGAAGGAGCTAAACCCATCATATACTAGTGGATCTTTAAGAAGAAGATGAAAGCAGACGGAACTGTTGACAAGTTCAAGGCCAGGCTAGTGGTCAAGGGGTTTTCTCAGATACAGGGGGTTGACTACTTCGATACCTATGCTCCCGTTGCACGGATGACTACTATCAGAATGCTAATTTTTCTAGGTGCTATTCATAGAATGGTGATTCATCAAATGGACGTTAAGATAACATTTCTGAATGGTGAACTGACTAGGGAGATTTACGTGCAGCAGCTAGAAGGGTTTGTCGTCAAAGATCTTGAAGACAAAGTATGCAAACTGGTGAAATCTCTGTATGGTCTGAAGCAATATCCCAAATTGTGGCACAAGAAGTTTGACAAAGTTATCAGATCAAATGGCTACAAAGTCAGCGAAACTGATAAGTGTCTGTACATGAAGTTCGCTGGCGATAGAGGTGTCAACGTTTGTCTCTATGTGGACGACATGCTAATCCTAGGCACGGATGAAGAATATGTCACTAGAACAAATATGTTCCTCTCGTCTAAATTCAGTATAAAGGATATGGGAGATGTAGATGTCATCCTTGGGATTAAGATAATCTGGACGAAAGCTGGGCTTGCTCTATCACAAGCTCACTACGTGGAGAAAATTCTCACACTCTATGGATATCAGGATCTTCCAAGGATCGATACTCCATATAGGTGTGACAAGAAACTGAAGCCTAACCCAGGAAAAAGCGTCAGACAGTTGGAGTATTCTAGCGTCATCGGGGGCTTGATGTATGCTACAAATGCCACTAGGCCTGACATTGCTTTTGCTGTGGGGATGCTGAGTAGATTCACAAGTAACCCAAGTGTTGAACACTGAAAAGTTGTGAAGAGGGTGATGAGATACTTCAAGAAGACGCAGAAGTTTATACTTTACTACAACGGAGATCAAGCAGTGTTAGAAGGATTCAGTGATGCTAGTTGGGGCTCAGAAGAAGAGAGCAAGAGATCCACGGGAGGTTATATTTTCTCAATGGGAGGAGCTGCAATATCGTGGAAGTCGAAGAAGCAGACTATGCTCTCACGCTCATCGATGGAGTCTGAGTTCTATGCACTTGCAGCTGAAGCAGATGAAGCAGAATAGCTTCAAGAGCTCATGTACAATCTTCCAATGGTTGGTGTACAGATTCTGGCTGTACCGATATACTGTGACAACCATGCAGCTGCAGCTGTAGCATCTAATAATCTCTTCAATAGAAATAAGATAACTGTACGGCTTCGGCACAAAGCACTGAACAACCTCATCAAGACTAGTATCATTGAAGTGGTCGATGTTCGGAGTCAGGAGAACCTGGTGGATCTGTTCACTAAAGGTCTCAGGTGCCAGCTAGTCGAAGACGCAGCAAGTAAAATGGGCTTGAAGGACCTCTGATATTGTGTTTTGTAATCCTGCCATTAAGTTTTATGCTATTAGTTCAAAGAAAAATCTACTAGGCATCTAGCTTTTGGTTCAAGGGAGGACCACTGACTGGAAAAATATCAGGTACAGTGGGTAGTCCTTATGGACAATGTGGGATACGTACCCGAAACTACTGTAGTCTACTATTTTGTTCTATATAACAATTCCTGTGTAAGGTTGGCTTCGGCAACTTAATGAGTTCTCGGGCAGAGTGAATATCCGGCGTACATTGTAGGAAGCATATGTAGTTCATCACTACAAGGGACTTGTATCCCATGCTACAGTGGTGTGACACCACGATGAGGTAAAAGATGTAAAGCCTCGGTTGTGAGCCATATCACAGCGGCAGTAGCACCGCAAATAGGCAGGTAGCCTAATGCTGAAAAGATAGAGAATTGTAGCACAACACTACTAAGAGGCCGGTGACCTCATGCTACAGTGGATGACACCACATGAGGTAATTAACCTCGGCTGAAAGCCATGTCACAGTGGCGTAGCATCGCACAGAAGTGCAAGGCTTCATGCTGGGATATAGTACAATACTACTAAGAAGCTAGTGACCTCATGCTACTATGGGTGACACCACATGAGGTAGTTAACCTCGGCTATAAGTCATGTCACATCGGTGTAGCACCGCACGAAAGCATAATGCTTCTTGCTTAAAAATATTAAATTCTCTTAAAAAAGAACTTACCTAAGTGTATGGACAAAGATACAGGCCGTCTCTTGAGGGTAAACTTATAGACACCCAAGATATATACACCGAAACCAGGTCAGCACAGGGCCTTTAATGTGCGACCGGATGCACAGCTGATGTCATTGTGCGAGTGGGAAGAATAGCAGCTACGGTTCAGAATTCAAGGCATAGACCATTCTTGTATCGTACTATTGTTTGACCCATGCGAAAAGATTCAAGTCGAGGGCGACATGTCACGTCCCAGATCTAGAATACTGAAGAGTGGGGGAATGACTCAACCAACCACACCTTACAGAATATCGAAGCAACCCACAATGTGTTAAGGTTGTCTAGAGAGAAGGGGGTGCATACTACAATCAAGTCTTCTAGGGTCAAAAACTTATATATCTCAATCGTTCAAACAAGTAGCAATAACATAGAATATTTCAGAATAAGCAGTAAGACGTCCCCAATGTTGCATCAGAATATTCTAGAAATCTAGCAAATACAAGTGATATGTCAGATACACAATCAAAAGTATACATGACAGTGAGTCGGCTGCAGTCTGAATATATTACTGTCATGTAGGGAACTAGTATCCAGATTATCCGGCTAACATATATTGGTTGGCTAAACGTCCAAAAGATTGTAGTTTAAAAAATACGAGTAGTGAATAAAGGAACCCACTCGTGACCCTCAGCAGCCATCCTTCTGGTGCATGCCATTAGTGAGGGAGAGATACGCTTGATCCTCAGGTGCTGGCTCTAAACCTGGACGTACAAAACTAGTAGGGTGAGACCCAAAATAGAAAGTACCACAAGGAAGCACGAAATGAAGAAACAAAACCATTTCTATATCATGATATGCTTAAACCAACAATCAATGGCATATGTCTCATCCATGACATGAAATGACACCCCTTCACCAAATAAGGACAGAAAGTGCTACATCTCATCAAGATAGAATACGTCCTTTGAATATAGTCAAGCTAGAATAACTCTGCGTAGTAGTTTCAGTCCATAGGCTATCGTAACACAATAGTGCAACCCAACAACCAAACAAGGACATGAGTTAAATTATCATGCCACGACAGTCTATGTTCCTAATTCCACTCAATATAAGGCACAATACACAAGCGGGGGTACAATATTAATTAAACTAACATAGTGATAACAAGTAGCTTCGATCCGTGTCCCGTTGTAACACAACATCGCAACTCAACAAACAAACAAGGACATGAGTTAAATTTTTATGCTGCAACGGTCCACTTCTCTAACTAAAACAGATTTAACGGCCAAACATGTGTTACGGCTTGATAAGTGATCTCTGAGTTATCCCAGTAATGCAATATATAAGTATCCTCAGATCGTGCCATAATCGAGTAGGGCTGGCTGAACCAATAATATACAAGCAAGAATATATGATGCACAGTCCCTTACAAGGGCCCTGAGCTAATTTAATGATTAGTAGCAGTTCCAAGCTTTCTATAAGAAATACACTGGCTCAACTTATAAGTCAGATATTGTACTCCACTAGTACGGATGATATACAGTATCTGTGGTGGCCAGTCTTTACTCCCAGCTAACTTAGGGTGGTTCGACATGCACAATCTCGAGATATCGTTCCCTCCCAATGCTCTACAAATTAAGTTGCCTAGTTAACCCTAGGTGATTTAGAATCTCATGTCGTGGTCACATGAACATTCCTTCCAAAATGTCATACTTTAAGTACGGACACTCTTGATACAAATCCACATTGTCTCTTAAAGTTAAATCTGGATTCACCCAATTATGATGCAATAATCAATACTAGCTAGCCACGGCTAAAGTCACTGTCAAACTACCAGATCCGTGCAAGAAAATAATTATATATATCATGTAGCAAGTGTATGTGGCATGAAGTCTCACTATATATCAAGTAGCACTCTTGGTGCGATCAAGTGTATCAGCACGGATACAATGGTCAAGGCAGGAACGAGTTCTAATTTCAAGGTTGTGGTCAAGTTATCAAGTAGCAATATATTTAGGATAGGACAAGCAAATGATGGTCACAATAATTTGTCACTTTATTATATCGATAGATAAAATAAGAGTAGTACGAGAACCCCTCGAGATCAGATCCACAATCCTTAAACCAAACAAGGACCGGAATTGCAGACCCTCCCTCGAGTTGAACTGCGCCCCTTATTCTGTCCAACGTATAATAATGTGATCCAAGAAACGCTTAATCAGCAAGTAAGTACATATAGGGCCATATCTACAGGCATCATGACAGGTGCTTAGTCATTTAGCACATGATCACATCTGGGTCATACAAGTAATTTCTAAGTTAATACATAACATCACAATCGTTCAATCAATATCCACGTTAAACCAAGCAAGTGTCCAAAGTGTGTAAGAAACAATAGGCGCATAGGAGCAAAGGTGCATGGCAAGATGCCGCATAGGGTCAAGGCCGTATAAGGTCAAGGCCGCATAAGGTCAAGGTCACATAAACAGAGACAAGTCTACTCTTCATGAAACATATGATATGACAAACAATAAAAGCAAGTCAAGTCAGAAAAGTAACTGATGTGATATGTGATAAAAGTGACAGAAGAAAAGATAAAAGTAGAAAAAGTCATGCCGAGTCAGTCAGTAGTTATACGTCCAGAAGAAGAGGGTCGCATAACTCCTGGCTGCATGGTCGACTAGGCCGTATGCTCCTTTGGGCCGCATGCACACTTGTCCGCATGAAAATTTTTGGGACTTAGAGAAATTTTAAGCATTCAAGTTTCAAGCATTTGGCCAAGGGACGCATGTGAAAAAAATCTATTTCATGCGTCCAACAAGATGGCCGCATAAAATCTTTTGGGCAAGAAGTCCAGGCAGCATGCAATCTGTTGGGCACATAGAGCTCCTTTGTCCCATTCCAGCAAGTTTAGCCACGAAAAAGCTCTAAAACCCAAACCTTGTTCTTCCACAGAAACCTCAAACGAAGTCCAAATCCAGCAAAGTAAGGTTCTCAACTACTCAAAATCAAGTGTTCATCAACATAGAACAATAAGTTTTCAAAAACATTAAGTTTTAAGAGATCAAAACCCATGAACATTCAAGAACACATAGAAAATCCTAAAACTTAAAACTTAGATCTACACTAATCCATCCACCAAATCCTAAAATACCAAGTTCTAAATGCATGAGGAATCATATAAGGAACATAATAAAACAAAAATATAAAGGATTTCTCTATTTCTTGTAAGATATACTTGCCTATGGAGGGGAGATGAAAACCTAAGAAAAAGAATGGAAGAGAAAAAATGAGAGGAGGGAGAGTGAAGTTAGGTTATATATGGAGGGTTTGAGGTTTGCACCATGGGTTCAACTCATGATAAAACCAAACCAAACAAATAAACCAAGATCCAAATGAACCAAAGAATGGGTCTAGTCTCTCTACAACATATAACTACGCTAGCAAAAAAATAATTATGCTCCAAATACGTATATTGTGAATGGGGAGTGACATCTCTACCCACCTTAAAAAAATTTCGTCCTCGGAATTCAAACTCATGGCAAGCTTGAAAGGTCAAAGCAAGCAAAAACTATCTACAAGCAATCTACACATACAAACAAGCAAGTGTAACAATAACACCTATAATGAAGTGAAGAAACTTCATTCCCTATGAGTTTTTGCCGATCTCGAAATAAAAGATGTGAAGGCATATGAAAAAATATACCTTATGAGTCGAATAGGTGCGGGTACCGAGATAGAATATCGTCCTCGCGCTCCCACGTCGACTCTCCCAAAGTGTGATGCCCCAAGCAATACGAACAAGACGGGTAGTCCGGTTCTTGAGTAATTTCTTTCCCTGATCCAAGATGGGCACGGGCTATTCCTCATAATTCAAGTCGGTACCAACGACTAACTCAAGGTGATCGAGGACATGACTCAGATCCGGGACATACCTACGTAACTGAGACACATTGTCACGCCCCAGTCCCAAAATACTGTGGGACTAGACACGTGGCAATGGCCAGCAGTACGCACCGATGGACCAACTCAATATAATGGATCCATCAGGGCATACTTAAGCTGTAAAACAAGTCTACGACAATCAGGGCACAACTAATCTCATCCACACAAGATATAAAATATGATCCACAGAATAAATAAGGAATGTAAATCATCATCTAGTCTCACAACGTACTCCGGGAAACAACCCGATAAATATCTAATACAATGGTTCCACAGACCAGAATATAAAAGAATGAAATAAATAATAAATGCTGAGCATAAACATGGATGCTCAAGAGAAGTCTTCAGCTAAGACCTCGTCCTCAGATGGCGGTACAGCTCCTGGATCAGCTCCTGCTCCGGTCCCGTAGATCTCAGGATAAACCTCGCCTGCAAAGTCTGGGGACAAAATCCGGATCCAGGTCCTCAGGGGACATAGCAAGGTACAAGAAAGCTCATGCCAATAAATAAATAAGCAGTGCAGCAAATAAATAACTAAATGAAACAATGGGGTAAATATGTAACCATCTAAGTGAAATGCAAGTGAGAGCAGCACGAATACTCAGGCTGAGACCACTACAAGCTCTGTGTCTGGGAGCCGGTAGCAGCAATAACTATGTATTTTACTATGTGTTTACTATGTTTTATATATATATCATCAGCCTGTAGCCTGTGTGTCTCTCCCCACCCAATGTAACCACGCATATCATGTCCATAACGTCTCATGTCCATGTCAAGCGCGATCATAGCTAAATGCAACAAGTCATAAAGTATCTAAGAATATATAATCTATGTCAAGTCCTGTATCCTATACAGAATCACCACGAATATCTCGAGAAAATCCTGTCTCATGAATAGTGTCAAGTGTCCTGGGTCATAGGGTACTTGATGAGACAAGTACGAGAATAAGGTGTCACGAATGTCCCTCTCTAGATGACCGTACCCAACACTGCGTACAGTGTTGGCACCCGACTAATAATCGGACGATAAGTACGTCACACGGTCCTAGGTTGAGCATGCACAGTAATATATATAAAGTAAGGAGAATAGATAACTAAGCTGCAGAGTTTGGCAAGGTACACTTGCCTGATGGTTGAATATCAACTGTCGTCCTGGTATCGGTGGATCCGGTAGGGACTACTCCAAAAGCTGTAATAAATATCACCAACAGTCTCAGAAGATGTCAAATAGCTGGAAATGCCTGTCCTTATGTCCAATTTGGACACAGGGGCAAAAAGGTCATTTTCGGGCCAAAGCGGGTTCCATAGGTGGGCCCACTTTGCACCGAAAAGCGTGCCGAGGGTAACAGTCTCTAAATGGAACAAACTATGGGTCAAACAACTCTAAATATCAATACGATCCCAACGGTATGTCCAAATTTGGATTCCGATGAGCCGAACATAATTTGGTCCAAAAAGTCAACTGTAGGGCCCGCCAATTGGCGATCTGGTCAACCGTCTCAGAAATGCGTAAAAATTGGGTCACAAGACCAGCGTGTTACCACGAGTCCAGTGGCACAAGTTTTGTCGCAATCTGACAAGCGTGCACAAAATACTCGCGAGTTCCACAAAAGTGGCAACACGGAATGTGTTCGCGGATACGGCCTGATTTCGGCGCGCACACGCGTCCAAATCAGTCCCTACTAATTTTCACGTGTCCCGTTATACTGCGTGCACCATTCGGTACACTTGACACACGACGGAGCGGTCCCGTTTGGCCGGGCGCGCTCCGATCTCCCACTTTTAGAAAATCGGAAAAAGTGGGTGCGCGCAGTTTTGTGACGACTACAATTTTGTCCACAGCAACTAATAGCACAAAGTTATTATACAGAAAATAAACTAGGTCATGCAATCTACAGGTATCAAAAAGAATCATCGAATTCGGATCTCTGTGGTGGGAGATACGAACTCGACAATATGGGTGGTCATTCTGAAATTCTGCGATTGCAGAATTCTGTCTGCTCGCGCTGACTTGGACGCTGTTTTTTACCTAGGGTCACACGTTTTTCGAGGTGGACTATAAAAAAAATATTGGAGAGGGTTGAGGGAAGATCATACCTATGAAAACGGAACAGCGTTTGGATGAGCGAGTCAACGAAAAAACACGCCGGAGCGAAGGTGCCTCGAGTGGGAGACTGCAGTTCGCGAGGTCGGCGTCGACGGGATGGTTGGATGGCTTGGGGAGGCTTCTCTGGCTGCGGTGACGGCTCTAGATGGGAAGAGAAGGTCTGGGGATATTAGGTTAGGGTTTTTGGGAGCTATTATATATATATATTATATATATTAGGAGAGAGAGGGGGAAAAGAATGGATCCGCGGGAAGTGGGGCGGGTCTAGTGCTGAAGGTTTCCTAAAGTGGAAAAATGAAGTTGAAGCATTTCGGCTGAATGGCTGAAGAGGTTGCAAAATGCTAAGGAAGGTTAAAAGTTAGATTGGTTTGTAGTGTTATTATGTTATTATTATTATATTATTATGAATAATAACTTATTTTCTTTTCTTTTCTTTTTTTTTCTTTAAATATAATATATATATACATATATATTTGTATATACATATATATGTATTTATACTCATAAGAAAATTTATATAATAGGTTATTGCACATCGTTAGGCTAGCAACAGCTCAAGGGGTCTCCTACATGAAATAAATTCTGAAAAATTCCTGGTGGTCCCACAAGTTCTCTAAGTGCCCGAACACCTAATATAAAAATTATTAAAAATCTATTTCTCCTATTTGGCTCTAATTACTACAATTTAATTAATAATTAATAAATAAAGGATATATACGATTTTCTAGGAAGGGGGTTTTACATTCTACCCAACTTATAAAAATTTCGTCCTCGAAATTAAATTAGGGTAGGGCTCTCTCTGTCAAGTCTCACTTGATTACAGTCTAAGAATTTCTCTCAAGTGAGCATTACGGTCTCTACCCAACTTAGAATTTACCCATCTATTATCTAAGACTATTCATCTAATAAATCTATGCCCCAACTCATTTAACCATGTTATTGAATCCTCATGTCTTTAACACCAAACATATCACCTATGATATTCCCTAAATCATATATAAAAAGGTCATCAACAATACGACCGGCCTGTGGGGTATATCTAGTACTGTCTATATATCAAACTTATACCAAGCACGAGGTTTCGTCTTTCCGAAGTAAGGGAAGACGAAGATCAATAATAAAGAGTTCAAGGGTGAGGTAATAGAATAGAAGTATCGGGATCAAGGCGTTTAAAGAATTCAAATGGAAATGGTCAAGTTGTTGTGGATTGAAATCCTATTCTGGTAATCCTTTGTTCGCATGCTCGTATTAGTACAGTTGTGTAACTGATACAATATGCTCAGACATATCTAGAGGGCAAGTATACTAGTCAACTATATATCTCAATCCACGTGAAGTAGTCGTGCGAAGAGCGAACCAAAATGCACTAAGGTTGATCAGACCGTAATATACTGATTCTGAATAGACAATTGTATTAGTGTACATGTCCACTAACACATATGTCATGAACAAGCTCGATAAAGAACAAGCTTGCAAAACTAGGCTATATTAGCAGCATAAGTCAAGGTAGTACAACAAAAAGGAAAGTACGCTAGATGATGATGAAAGGAGGTACGACTTAATTCAAGTTCACAAAATAACACAAAATAAGCACAATAACAAAAGACTCTATAATCTCTACAGTTATCATATTAATTCCTTGTCTAAACCGATAGTCGACAAAGTAGGGGTGTGAGCCTCTAAGTTCTATAGTCTGAATAAACCCTATCATCTTATGCTAGCATACAATTAATGCCATTCAGTTACACTTCATCAATGGATCACAAGGGCTATATGATACTAGGTGGTGAGGTATACTACCCAACTTATAAGAATTAAACTAATACGGTGACAGTCTTAAGAGGGTCCTACACAATAACCTTGCACATGCAAATAAAATGGAAACTCTTATTAGGGTCTCCTATGGTATCACGTAAGTAATGGTCATCTTAAGTCTTAATCATAGTGCTCATAGGTCATGTGTCGATAGCGAGGATGGACAGGTTACTAGTCTCAAGGGAAAGGGAAGGTAACTTGTATCGAGGTGGGGGTACAACTTACGCGATTTAATGCTAAGGGATAATCATCGGGTCACCATCTACAAGATTAACTCAAACTTATCAACTCTAACTACTAGGCACCAATTTTCAAATTCAAGACTACAGCTATAACCCTAACAAACTATGGGTCCTTAACAAGGAATAAAATTACTTGGCCTACTATCAGAAGTGTCAGGTGGCACGAGTTGAAAGATGAAGAGAAGAAACGTAATTAGCCGTCGCAAAATAGCGAGCGCTATGGTCGCAGGGAAACAATATATAAATAAAGATAGAGGGCTCTAGATAGCATCATGGTTCTCTAAGGGGAGTGGGGTGTTAGTTGCTATGTTCGGGGTATGATCAAGGGAGAAGTGTTGATTACATTCCTCTAGGCTTCCTAGGGTGCTGTCTACTAATAACAAGACAATGATATAAGTTTATAGTTCCAATATCATCTAACTATGAAGGTTAGGTTCAGTCCAAACATTAAGTTTTTTTTTTTTTTTTCTATGGGTTCCTCAATGCTAGGGGCAAACATTATGGTAACCTTCTAACTAACTCTAGTAGTGTCTATACTACTCTTAAGTCCTCATAATACATCAGGGGGTAATGGTAAACCAATTATAGGGATAAGGAATTCTAGGGTTCTCTAGATAATCTAAACTTAGTGGGGTGTCAACACTCTAGTGGTACTCTTAATAGGAAGGTTACCTTACTTATCATCTAACAACATAAACTTATATATTCTAAGAGAGGCTATACTCAAGAAACTAATAGGGAAGCACATGAATCAAGCAGGATACAATTTATCCGAATGGAATGAATTGGAAGGAGGATGAGTCATAGTCAGTGTGGATGAGATCCTATACTCTAATCCTAGTGGCAGGCTTGCTCGGTCCCTAAGTCGAAACCGAACAATTTAGTCGTAGACCTGCATGGGCCACCACAAAAACCATGTCACGCCCCAGTCCCAAAATACCGTGAGTCTAGACACGTGGCAATGGCCAGCAGTACGCACCGATGGACCAACTCAATATAATGGATCCATCAGGGCATACTTAAGCTGTAAAACAAGTCTACGACAATCAGGGCACAACTAATCTCATCAACACAAGATATAAAATATGATCCACAGAATAAATAAGGAATGTAAATCATCATCTAGTCTCACAAAGTACTCCGGAAAATAACCCGATAAATATCTAATACAATGGTTCCACAGACCAGAATATAAAAGACTGAAATAAATAATAAATGCTGAGCATAAACATGGATGCTCAAGAGAAGTCTTCAGCTAAGAACTCGTCCTCAGATGGCGGTACAGCTCCTGGATCAGCTCCTGCTCCGGTCCCGTAGATCTCAGGATAAACCTCGCCTGCAAAGTCTGGGGACAAAATCCGGATCCAGGTCCTCAGGGGACATAGCAAGGTACAAGAAAGCTCATGCCAATAAATAAATAAGCAGTGCAGCAAATAAATAACTAAATGAAACAATGGGGTAAATATGTAACCATCTAAGTGAAATGCAAGTGAGAGCAGCACGAATACTCAGGCTGAGACCACTACAAGCTCTGTGTCTGGGAGCCGGTAGCAGCAATAACTATGTATTTTACTATGTGTTTACTATGTTTTATATATATATCATCAGCCTGTAGCCTGTGTGTCTCTCCCCACCCAATGTAACCACGCATATCATGTCCATAACGTCTCATGTCCATGTCAAGCGCGATCATAGCTAAATGCAACAAGTCATAAAGTATCTAAGAATATAGAATCTATGTCAAGTCCTGTATCCTATACAGAATCACCACGAATATCTCGAAAAAATCCTGTCTCATGAATAGTGTCAAGTGTCCTGGGTCATAGGGTACTTGATGAGACAAGTACGAGAATAAGGTGTCACGAATGTCCCTCTCTAGATGACCGTACCCAACACTGCGTACAGTGTTGGCACCCGACTAATAATCGGACGCTAAGTACGTCACACGGTCCTAGGTTGAGCATGCACAGTAATATATATAAAGCAAGGAGAATAGATAACTAAGCTGCAGAGTTTGGCAAGGTACACTTGCCTGATGGTTGAATATCAACTGTCGTCCTGGTATCGGTGGATCCGGTAGGGACTACTCCAAAAGCTGTAATAAACATCACCAACAGTCTCAGAAGATGTCAAATAGCTGGAAATGCCTGTCCTTACGTCCAATTTGGACACAGGGGCAAAAAGATCATTTTCGGGCCAAAGCGGGTTCCATAGGTGGGCCCACTTTGCACCGAAAAGCGTGCCGAGGGTAATAGTCTCTAAATGGAACAAACTATGGGTCAAACAACTCTAAATGTCAATACGATCCCAACGGTATGTCCAAATTTGGATTCCGATGAGCCGAACATAATTTGGTCCAAAAAGTCAACTGTGGGGCCCGCCAATTGGCGATCTGGTCAACCGTCTCAGAAATGCGTAAAAATTGGGTCACAGGACCAGCGTGTTACCACGAGTCCAGTGGCACAAGTTTTGTCGCAATCTGACAAGCGTGCACAAAATACTCGCGAGTTCCACAAAAGTGGCGACACGGAATGTGTTCGCGGATACGGCCTGATTCCGGTGCGCACACGCGTCCAAATCAGTATCCACGAATTTTTACGTGTCCCGTTATACTGCGTGCACCATTCGGTACACTTGGCACACGACGGGGCGGTCCCGTTTGGCGGGGCGCGCTCCAATCTCCCACTTTTAGAAAACCGGAAAAAGTGGGTGCGCGCAGTTTTGTGACGACTACAATTTTGTCCACAGCAACTAATAGCACAAAGTTATTATACAAAAAATAAACTAGGTCATGCAATCTACAGGTATCAAAAAGAATCATCGAATTCGGATCTCTGTGGTGGGAGATACGAACTCGACAATATGGGTGGTCATTCTCGAATTCTGCGATTGCAGAATTCTGTCTGCTCGCGCTGACTTGGGCGCTGTTTTTCACCTAGGGGCACACGTTTTTCGAGGTGGACTATAAAACAAATATTGGAGAGGGTTGAGGGAAGATCATACCTATGAAAACGGAACAGCGTTTGGATGAGCGAGTCAACGAAAAAACACGCCGGAGCGAAGGTGCCTCGAGTGGAAGACTGCAGTTCGCGAGGTCGGCGTCGACGGGATGGTTGGATGGCTTGGGGAGGCTTCTCTGGCTGCGGTGACGGCTCTAGATGGGAAGAGAAGGTCTGGGGATATTAGTTTAGGGTTTTTGGGAGCTATTATATATATATATTATATATATTAGGAGAGAGAGGGGGAAAAGAATGGATCCGCGGGAAGTGGGGCGGGTCTGGTGCTGAAGGTTTCCTAAAGTGGAAAAATGAAGTTGAAGCATTTCGGCTGAATGGCTGAAGAGGTTGCAAAATGCTAAGGAAGGTTAAAAGTTAGATTGGTTTGTAGTGTTATTATGTTATTATTATTATATTATTATGAATAGTAACTTATTTTCTTTTCTTTTCTTTTTCTTTCTTTAAATATAATATATATATACATATATATTTGTATATACATATATATGTATTTATACTCATAAGAAAATTTATATAATAGGGTATTGCACATCGTTAGGCTAGCAACAGCTCAAGGGGTCTCCTACATGAAATAAATTCCGAAAAATTCCTGGTGGTCCCACAAGTCCTCTAAGTGCCCGAACACCTAACATAAAAATTATTAAAAATCTATTTCTCCTATTTGGCTCTAATTACTAAAATTTAATTAATAATTAATAAATAAAGGGTATATACGATTTTCTAGGAAGGGGGTTTTACACACATGAAAGACATTATGCATCTCACATAGCGAAGGCAGAATGTCAAGATGATAAGCAACATCCCTTACTCTCTCGAGAATATGGAACGGTCCAATGTACCACGTACTAAGCTTCTCACGATCCCCGAACCTAATGACTCCACGGGTAGTCAAAATTGGCAAAAATATATGGTTGTCGACAGAAAAATCTAATGGGCTTTGATGCTGATATGCCCAATGATGATGATGATCTTGTGCAACTCGAAGCCGCTCTCTAATCTTCTTAACCACTTCAATGGTTTGTGTGATCATCTCAGGCCCCAACTTCTGTTCACCAATGTCATCCCATGCTAAAGGTGACATGCACTTCCTTCCGTACAATGCCTCGAATGGAGCCATTTGTATGTTGGTCTGATAACTTTTATTGTACGAGAATTCTACTAAGTTAAGGTGATCTTCCCAATACTCACCAAGGTCTAAAGTACAAGCCCGCAGTATATCTTCTAATATTTATATTGTCCTCTCTGACTGGCTGTCTGTTTGAGGATGATACGCGGTATTGAATCTCAACTTAGTACCCAAGCGCTCGTGTAAAATTCTTTAAAATAAGACGTAAAGCGGGTATCACGGTCTGATACTATACTTGCTGGAACTCCGTGCTGCCTCACTATGCCTCATATACATCTCTGTTAAATGCTCTGTGGACTACCCTACCCGAAAAGGAAGAAAATACTCCACCTTCATGAGTCGATCTACTATTACCCAAACTGCATCACATCCAGTAGGGGATCTAGGTAAGTCGGTCATAAAGTCTATCGTAATGTGTTTCCACTTCCACTCTGGAATAGGCAGGGGTTGCAATAATCCTGTTGGTCTCTACTGCTCTGCCATCACCTGCTGACATATAAGACATCTAAAATAAACCAAGCTATCTCTCTTTTTATTCCGTTCTACCAGAAATGTTGCTTGATATCATGGTACATCTTCGTGCCTCATGGATGAATAAAATATTGAGAACTGTGTGCCTCGGTCATTACTTCCTGTCTGATATCTCCACTTGGCACACAAAGATGGTTTTCAAATCTAAGTATTCTGTCTTCTTGAATCATTAATTCCTTCCTAAGGCCTGACTCACATTCTGTCCTAAGCTTCTGAATATGAGAATCTTCTGCTTGAGCCGTCTTGATCCTCTCCACCAAGATTGATTGTATCTGGAGACTGGCTAGTAATCCCACTCTTTGAGGTAACACTACCTCGATGCCCATCTCTCGAAGATCTTCTAATATATGCTTCTGAGTTGTCAAGACAAATGTGATGCCTGTTCTACTTAGAGCATCTGCCACTACATTTGCCTTGCCTGGATGATACTGAAGTGTTATATCATAATCACCAAACAATTCTAGCTACCTCTTCTGCCTCATGTTTAGGTCCTCTGGGTGAATATGTACTTTAAACTCTTATGATCGGTGAATATCTTCACCTGGTCGCCATATAGGTAGTATCTCCATAGCTTGAGTGCAAATACTACTGCTGGTAACTCTAAATTATGTGTTGGATAATTTTTTTCATGATCTCGAAGCTGTCGAGACGCATAAGATATCATTTTCATGTGTTGTATCAACACACACCCGAGTCCTTTTCCAGATGCGTCATAATAAACTGTGAACCCTCTAGATCCTCCTGAAAGTGTAAGGATCGGTGTTGATATCAATTTCTCTTTCAACTTCTCGAAAGCTGGTTGGCACTCTGCCGTCGAAACAAACTTTACCTCCTTGCGGGTTAGACGAGTCATTGGTGCTAAAATTCGTGCAAATCCTGCCACGAAGCTCCGATAATATCCCGCTAACCCCAAAAAACTTCGCACATCTGCTATTGTCTTCAGGACTGGCCAATTCTCTACTGCTTTGACCTTCTTGGGGTCTACTGATACTCCTGCTCCTAAGATGATGTGCCCCAAGAATGACACATGAACTAACCAGAATTCACACTTACTAAGATTGGCATACAACTGATGCTCCCTTAAAACTTGTAACACTCTCCGAAGATGTTCTTCATGCTCTTCTTCACTGCTAGAGTAGACATGAATGTCATCTATGAATACGACTATAAACTGATCTAAGTATGGCATGAATATTTGATTCATCAAATCCATGAATATTGCTGGCGCATTAGTCAATTTGAATGGAATAACTAAAAATTTATAATGCCCATATCGAGATCGAAATGTTGTCTTCGGTATATCTTGCTCTCGGACCCTTACTTGGTAATATCATGATCGAAGGTCTATCTTAGAAAATACTTTTGCTTCGCTCAATTGGTCAAACAAGTCATCAATCCTAGGCAATGGATACTTGTTCTTCACTGTTACTGTATTCAGCTGCCTGTAGTCAATACACAAACGTGTCATCCCGTCTTTCTTATTTACTATAAGTGATGGTGCTTCCCATGATGATCTACTAGCCCGAATGAACTTCTTCGCATTCAGTTCTTCCATATGTTGATATAGCTAGTTGAGTTCCATCGGTGACATCTGATAGACTTTGTTGGAAATTGGTTCTGCTCCTAGCCTCAATTCTATACAGAAATCTACTTCTCTTACAGGGGGTAATCCTGGAAGATCTTCCGAAAATACATCAAGAAATTTTTTAATTATTCTTGGAAGCTGATCCCTAATTTCTGCTACTGTAGATATGCCATCTTCATATTGGTCCTTCACCGTTCTGCTGAAGATAAACTCTTTCTTGTCCGGGATGTTAAATAACACTCTACCCCTACGGCAATATATCGTCGCATGACTGTCTCTCAACCAGTCCATGACTAAAATAACGTCAAAATTACCCATAGGAAACTTGATCAACCTTGCAGGTAATAGATGCCCGCACACTATGATTGGATACGCTGGACATACTCTATCAACTCCTACGAGACCATTACCAGTGAATATATTCAGCCTCTCTGGCAATGCCTTGAACTGCAATCCAATACGTATCGTAAATCGTGTACATACAAATGAATGGGATGCTCCCGAATCAAATAATGCTATGGCAGAAAAAGATGTAACAAGAATGTTACCTTCCACCACGTCACCTGATGCCAAAGCCTCCTTCAGAGATAGGATAAAAACTTGCCCTTGGCTTTGTTGTGCTCCTTGTTGCTGCCTCCCTTGGATACATAGTTGTGGCCTATGTTGCCCATACAGCTGATTCCTCTGCTGGTTTTATATTTTAGTTTGTGTTGGTAATGGACGCTGAGCCAAAGGCCTAACTTCTAGTGCTGGTCCCCTGTATTGAGCTGCCCCTGGTGATGGTAGGGCTAATCGCTGCACTGGTCCTTCAATGCTTTGCATCATCGGACAATTGGCGATCCGATGGTCTGGACTACCACATCGTAGGCAAAACCCTTGTGCTTTCCTATACACATCTTTGGTATGGCCTCCCTTGCCATAATACGTACATCCGACTGGGGCTCCCAATAGTTGTTGTTTTTTCCTTGGCTGATATGGCCGAGCTGGTGCTGTTGCTGTCGATGCCACTGGCCTCCTCGACGTTGTGTCATGAATGCATATGCCAAGAGATGGTGCTGACATCCGTTGAGTTGGTCCTTCTCCTCCGCTCTGTGCATGAGACCACTTCTGCCACCCCCCACCCCCCGTCCTCGAAGCTAACCTTTGCATTGTCAGCTCATATTGCCTGGATGCGATCAATACTTCGTCGAAGGTCAGGTAGTTATGGCCCTCTACCAGTTACAGAATTTTCAGATAAAGTCCATACTGAAACCTCATCGCCTGCTCTGGTTATATTGCCACCATTGTTGGGGCAAACCTGCTAAGCGTGCAGAACTCTATTGCGTAGCCATCCACCGTCCTTCCAGATTGCTTCAGATTGATAAACCTCTACTGTAGCTCATGCTGTGCTACCACTCTGAAATACTTGACCCTGAAACAGATTCTGAAGTTGTCCTATGAGACATGTTTTCTTAAACCAACCTCTTCTGCTGCCCATCAATCTCTGGCGAGGTCCTAGAGTTGCAATCAGACCTGGTTAACTTGTTCCTCAGCTGGAACCCTTACTGCTGTCAGTATTGTCTCAATGTTCTACAACCAAGAAACTACGGTAATGGCATCCTCCGTGCCATCAAAGTAAATAGGGTTGAGTCGAAAGAACCTCACTGATGCCCCTGAGTCCGTTCTAATACTTCTTTCAAAATCCGTCTGTAATCCTTGATGCAAAAAAGATATGTTGTTCCTGCTGCTGAAGCTGCTGATATTGTTGAGCAGCCATCATTCCTCGAATAATCTCTAGCAATGTCGGTGTATCAAGTACTACTGGCACTGCTGGTACGACTGGGGTTACTGGAACTTTTGGTATATGTTGTTCCTCGTGCTCCTTTACGGGTTCTACCCTAATCCCTAGAGGAACAGGTGATGTCTCTCGTTGTGGGCCAACGGATCATTGTCCTGCTGAAACTTTTGGTGCTCCATGCACTGATTCTCGAGAAGCCCTAAAGAAAAGGACACAAGATAAATCAAAAATAGCACAAGAAAGGATCGAGGAATCAATGGTACAGAAGTCAAGCTGGGTTCGAGAAGGCAGATTCAGGATATCAAGAAGGAACATATTTGGTTAAGATTTCCTATAATCAGGCCACCCCACAAGTCTAAAAATTTAGAACTGCATGGGCCACCACTAAAACCTTATCATGTCCCAGATCCAAAATACTAGAGAGCGGGGGAATGACTCAGCCAACCACACATTGCAGAATATCGAAGCAACCCATAATGTGTTAAGGTTGTCTAGAGACAAGGGGATGCATACTACAATCAAGTCTTCTAGGGTCAAGAACTTCTATATCTTAATCATTCAAACAATTAGCAATAACATAGAATATTTCAGAATAAGCAGTAAGACGTCCCCAACGCCGCATCAGAATATTCTAGAGATCTAGCAAATACAAGTGATATGCCATATACATAATAAAAAGTATATATAATAGTGAGTCAGCTGTAGTCTGGATACATTACAGTCATGTAGGGAACTAGTGTCCAAATTATTCGGATAACAGATGCCGATTGGCTAAACGCCAAAAAGATAATAGTTTGCAAAAGACGAGCAATGAATGAAGGAACCCACTCGTGACCCTCAACAGCCATCCTTCTGGTGCGTGCCATCAGTGAGGGAAAGATAAGCTTGATCCTCGGGTGCTGGCTCTAAACCTGGCCATGCAAAATCAGTGGAGTCAGACCCCAAAATAGCAAGTACCATAAGAAAGCACAAAATGAAGAAATAAAACTATTTCTATAGCATGAGATGCTTAAACCAACAATCAATGGCATATATCCCATCCATGACATGACACGAAATACCTTCACCAAACAAGGATAGAAAGTACCACATCATATCAAGATAGAATACGTCCCTTGATTATGGTCAAGCTAGAATAACTCCGCGTCATAGTTTCAGTCCACATGCTATCGTAAGACAATAGCGCAACCCAATAACCAAACAAGGACATGAGTTGAATTATCATGCCACGACAGCCTATGTCCCTAATTTCACTCAACAGAAGACACAATACACAAGCAGGGGTACAATATTAATTAAACTAACATAGTAATAACAAGTAGCTTCGATAGCATAACTTAACAACCAAACAAGGACATGAGTTAAATTTCTATGCTGCAACGGTCCACTTCTCTAACTAAAACAGATTTAACGGCCAAACATGTGTTACGGCTTGATAAGTAATCTCTGAGTTATCCTAATAATGCAATATATAAGTATCTTCATATCGTGCCATAATCGAGCAGGGCTGGCTGAACTAATGATATACAAGCAAGAATATATGATGCACCAGTCCCTTACAAGGGCCCTAAGCTAATTTAATGATTAGTAGCAGTTCCAGGCATTCCATAAGAAAGACAATGGCTCGGCTTATAAGTCAAATACTGTACTCCACTAGTGCGGATGATATACAGTATTCGTGGTGGCCAGTCTTTACTCCCAGCTAACTTAGGGTGGTTCGACATTCACGATCTCGAGATACTGTTCCCTCCCAATGCTCTACAAATTAAGTTGCCTAGTTAACCCTAAGTAATTTAGAATCTCATGTCGTGATCACATGAACATTCCTTCCCAAATATCGTACTTTAAGTACGGACACTCTTGATATGAATCCACAGTCTCTCTTAAAGTTAAATCTGGATTCACCAAAGTGTGATGCAACAATCAATACTATCTAGTAACGGCTAAAGTCACTGTCCAACTTGTAACACCCCGTTCCGCTCAAGCGGACTGCCGTCTCAAACGGCAAAAGTACAAGTGTCCCGACCCACTTTGCCTCAAAAGAGAATCAAAGATATCCAGACTTGTCCCTACAGGATCCCGGTTTAGGCTTTCAGAGGCTCGCTCGGCGTATCGCTCTACCGAGGCAAATTATCGCTAAGGTGGGTGGCTACGGTAAACTTGTCTTTGCTTAGCCAGCACACATAAAATCTGGAATGTTTATGCTAGTCGCTAGGTGATTCATCCCCTGCATGCTAATAAATCCAATGCACCTAGCTAAGAAAATAATCCCAACTGTATTGCTTGCTAGAACATGGAAATGAAATACTGCTTATATTCAGACCCTCGCATGCTAAGTCCCTTAACGGTTTCATCTCTCGGCTTACCTTCGGGTCCGAGCAAACGTGCCTGCTTATGTTCCTTAGAAACGCATGCTTGTCTGCTTACGAACGTCTAGCATTATTGTATTGTGCATGCATTCTTGTTAGCCAGGAGACTATCAAATAGTCCTTCTGTGCATTTGAACCTGCAAGTATTCGGGACTGTTAGGTCACTCAAGGTAAATCCCCGAACCAGGGGATTGCATCAAGCAAGAATGGATATTGAATGTGAAGTATACTTGAATGATAATCATGCCAAGTGTGCATCTGAACGAGGATCGTGTTTGTACTGATTAAATCCCAGCTCGTGGAGCAATGTGCTTGTTCAGAATTTGTTTGTTTGTGTTCCATGATTATCATGTCAAGCTTTGGATTAGATAGACCCTGACCTGCATGTCGCGGACAACCTGTGCATAAGGATTTTTGGCTTCCGCGGACGGTCACCGGGGCACCGGGACCGATTCGGGCGAAAGAGTTTGTATGGTCGTTAGTCACGAACGGAATGTTGTGTAGCGGGGCTCGCCACCTGTGTTGCATATCATTCTTAGTCCCGAGACCATAACCCATCCATAATGGCTATGCCAGCGACTTTTGTCATATAGATAAGTCATCCTCGCTTAGCGGCTATCCGCGTGCGAGTCATTACATAGAATCAATGAACTGAACACCTGAACGATCTGAAAATAACGACCCTCATGTTTGCATATGCTATGCTCCTGAATGTTTATACTTGCCCGTGCATGAATTAACAATATTTGCCTTGGACAGGGAAGGACAAATGGTAAGTTGGTAAGTCTCGTCGTATTTTCTCTCATGTTGCACGGCGCACTGCCCGACACGAGTTAGGCTATTCAATATTTGCATGAAACTGATCCTAAGGCAATTAGAAAGACAACTTAATAGTTGTGCACAGAACCTGTATTACGTGTTTGGATTTGTCGAGCGGGCGAGTAGCTTCCCCACCAGTGCATTCAATGTACTGATAATCCACCAGTTTGTATGCAGGGTGCGGGAGAACCTCGTTCGGTGCGGATGCCTCCTTCGTGCGTGCTAAGGCCAGGAGTTTCCTCTGAAGCCTTGCAACGGTGCATCCGGAACAGAAGCACATATACAAGACATAATATTGGAACATAGCCCGAACTCGCCTGAACATCGCCTCTACAATCATTCCACAATTATAGCCACTTGGCACGCTTTTACTGTTTCAGAGAGAGAGGCTTGAGCGACTTATAATCTCGGCTATACGCCGTCTGTAACACAGGTTATATCAATAAAAGAGCTTGTTTTACTTCAACTTGTGTTTCAATGCTTCCGCTATATTGTCGACTCAGTGAACCTGTTACCGATCGCCTATGCGTTCATGACTCCGCTGCACTCGGACAATCTGTGCGACTCTGTGGCTTAGAACTCTAACCGCTAGCCAATGAACCACGGCCTTGCACGGGCGTGGATCACGCTCGTGCGGCATCATGCCCGGATGGGTCAAGCGATCGTTCCGCGGGAGCGCTGACGTGGGTGATTCCCGCCTAGTGGGGATGGCCGATTTGCCTGCGGGAGATCGGGGCATGATATGTTGGTATCAGAGCCTGGCTTCTACGCCTTTGGACTTCAATTCGAAAATCTCTGTTTCGAAAGCTCGTTCGTGGGTTATGTGCACGCTCTCTCTCAATACCTCGATGGGATGTTCCAACAATAAGTCTAAATATTTTCAAAATGCATTTTGAATGATATGGTATGCTTGCTTGTGTATGCTGTGCTGCGAGTGGTCGTTGCGCCAACCTGTGCGAACCCTTGAGAGTATCGCTAGTAGCTTGTCCGATTTTCACTAACTCTAAGTTTGGTTGAATGCATCTATTCGAGGGACGCCTTGAACTAGTGCACCATCCAAGACTTAGGAAAAGGTGAAACTCGAGTGCTAAGACTTCGCTATCACTAAGTTGTTGACGTGTTCACGCTAGAAGTACACTTCGAAAGTGCGCACGATCCAGACTAAGCGATATGCTGATTTCGAAGCTTGTGCAAGTGAATATCTAAATGAACAAGTGCAACGACTTGTCTAGTATTGCCTCAACCCTAGATTACTGCTTGTCCTTAGTAAGTCTCGAGGACGAGACTTTTTCTAAGTTGGGTAGGATGTAACACCCCATTCCGCTCAAGCGGACTGCCATCTCAAACGGCAAAAGTGCAACTGTCCCGACCCACTTTGCCTCAAAAGAGAATCAAAGATATCCAGACTTGTCCCTACAGGATCCTGGCTTAGGCTTTCAGAGGCTCGCTCGGCGTATCGCTCTACCGAGGCGAATCATCGCTAAGGTGGGTGGCTACGGTGAACTTGTCTTTGCTTAGCCAGCACACATAAAATCTGGAATATTTATGCTAGTCGCTAGGTGATTCACCCCCTGCATGCTAATAAATCCAACGCACCTAGCTAAGGAAATAATCCCAGCTGTATTGTTTGCTAGAACATGGAAATGAAATACTGCTTATATTCAGACCCTCGCATGCTAAGTCCCTTAACGGTTTTATCTCTCGGCTTACCTTCGGGTCCGAGCAAACGTGCCTGCTTATGTTCCTTAGAAATGCATGCTTGTCTGCTTACGAACGTCTAGCGTTATTGTATTGTGCATGTATTCTTGTTAGCCAGGAGACTATCAAATAGTCCTTCTGTGCATTTGAACCTGCAAGTATTCGGGACCGTTAGGTCACTCAAGACAAATCTCCGAACCAGGGGATTGCATCAAGCAAGAATAGATATTGAATGTGAAGTATACTTGAATGATAATCATGCCAAGTGTGCATCTGAACGAGGATTTGTACTGATTAAATCCCAGCTCGTGGAGCAATGTGCTCGTTCAGAATTTGTTTGTTTGTGTTCCATGATTATCATGTCAAGCTTTGGATTGGATAGACCCTGACCTGCATGTTGTAGTGCCCCGCTCCGCGTAGGCACTATGTGCAAGTGAGATCGCCTTGCTTGCTCGAACGGAAGTCTTCTCGGAGAGTTCCCGACCGATTAATCAAAGTGAGTGGGCAGAACTGCATTCTCTGATTCTTGCACGACTTAATAATAAATCTGAGTTTTTTAATGCTTGTTGCTTAAGAAGAATGATAGAACCGACTCAGTATGATAATAAGAGAACTCATATAGCTTGTCATTAAAATGAATCTGCTTGCCTGCCTAATAAGAGAACTGGAAATGCTTGTCTGTAATGAGATAGAACCTTGACATGCTAATAACAAGAGTAAAGAGGATTGCTTGCACTTATATCGTATGCTAGACTGGAATACTTAAATGCTTGTCCACAAGAGATAAAATTTGCATGCTAGAGTTATAAGAACTGTTCTTGCTTGTTACTTGCTTAATGAGTTAGCTTTGCTTGAACATGCTTCATTGATTGCTTGTCATGAGATGGAACTTGGTAAATGGCGTGATCTTGTAAATCTAGACTAATAGTCCACCCTGAGGCTTAAAAACCTTACTTATGGGGGGGGGGTGTGGCTATTAGGCAAAGTGTATCGAGAGTGTGAGCTTCGGCTATCTGGACTTGATAAATGTGTTGCTTGCTTGTTCTGATTATGTGCATCATCTGGTATGGATAGAAGCTTGTATTGCATTTGGTCAGGACAACTTGTGCACAAGGATTATCTCTCGAGCGGTTCCTGGGGCACTGGGGATCGTTCGGTCCGGAAAGAGATCTAGATACCTGAGGCTTGTACGTCCTTGGGTAGACCGAGACTCGTCTATTAGTGAGATGGGCTTGTACGTCCCAACTGCTAATCCCGATGAGGGGACCATCATATAGTTAGGGCGCATGCTAGGCTAGCCTTCTTGCATACCTAACTGTTTGATGCAGGGACGAACAGGAAACTAGAGAACTGTATACATTATGTTATGCCAATTGTTGCTAACTTGTGTGTCTGCTGCAGGAATAACCGTTCGGCCGTGGGTAAGAAATATTATGAGTTTATCTATAGCCTGCTTGATCATTCAGTATGCATCGTGATTTATCTGATAGCGCTTCATGCATTCACATCGGTTGGACAATGGCTATTAGTGCAGAGCTGAACCTCGGTCACAGCTGCTAATAGTACCAGTATGTGAGTCATTGGATAGCTGGATTATCGCTGCCAATCCTGAGTTTCTCGGGGACCGAAATCATATAGAGTGATGCCTTATTGCTTGAGTGAATGATAGTCTACTGGATATGCTTGCCTTGTTTATAAAAATGATCAGTCTGCTAGATAAACTTTGTCCCTAAAGAGATAGATTATGTTGCACAATACATGCTGCACACTGCACGATGAGAACACTGTCCCTTATAGTTTCTTGAATGCTTGAGTATCGAATATGCAAAACTGGTTTCCAACTTGTGTTTTCAAAAGATGTAATCTGACTAATAGTTCTGAGCTGCATGAAATGAACTTAGGTAAAAGTAGCAAGATCACTAGTAATGCAAATGTTTTGCCATATGATTACTTAGTGTGGGTTTCAGGGGGTGTAGCTTCTGTTCAGTTGTTTCATCTCACCAGTACTTGTATAAAGTGCTGACCCACCAACAGTCTGCTTGTTCTCAGGTGCCTGATCGTCCGAGGAAGCGATAGTCGTGCCTCATCCCAAGGAACCGGAAATCTAGAGTCGATGCCTCGAGTCGCATCGAGATTGTGCCTGCTTTGAGCTGCTTTTGTATAGAGGGATATAATGTATGGAATGGTGTTATTGTAATCGAGAGAAGAGTGCTTGAGCGATCTGTAACCTCGGCCATGCGCCGCTTGTAACAATTTTGATTATCAATAAAAGAGCTTGTTTTCATTATGCCATTGTGATCTTCACTTTTCTGCAATATGTGTGCCGCTGCTTCAGTATTGAATAGCTTACTTGCCCTTGTATCAAAGCTTTGGTCTTGTGCAAGCGCATCTTAGGCTTGCACGGCATCACGCCCGTGCGAGGACGATCAGTTTCGTAGGGACCAAAGCGAGGACGAACGGCCCTGCGGGACCGGGGCGTGACACATGTCGCGGACAACCTGTGCACAAGAATTTTTGGCTTCCGCGGACGGTCACCGGGGCACCGGGACCGATCCGGGCGGAAGAGTTTGTATGGTCGTTAGTCATGGACGGAATGTTGTGTAGCGGGGCTCGCCACCTGCGTTGCATATCATTCTTAGTCCCGAGACCATAACCCGTCCATAATGGCTATGCCAGCGACTTTTGTCATATAGATAAGTCATCCTCGCTTAGCGGTTATCCGCGTGCGAGTCATTGCATAGCATCAATGAACTGAACACCTGAACGATCTGAAAATAACGACCCTCATGTTTGCATATGCTATGCTCCTGAATGTTTATACTTGCCCGTGCATGAATTAACAATATTTGCCTTGGACAGGGAAGGACAAATGGTAAGTTGGTAAGTCTCGCCATGTTTCCTCTCATGTTGCACGGCGCACTGCCCGACACGAGTTAGGCTATTCAATATTTGCATGAAACTGATCCTAAGGCAATTAGAAAGACAACTTAATAGTTGTGCACAGAACATGTATTACGTGTTTGGATTTGTCGAGCGGGCGAGTAGCTTCCCCACCAGTGCATTCAATGTACTGATAATCTACCAGTTTGTATGCAGGGTGCGGGAGAACCTCGTTCGGTGCGGATGCCTCCTTCGTGCGTGCTAAGCCCAGGAGTTCCCTCTGAAGCCTTGCAACGGTGCGTCCGGAACAGAAGCACATATACAAGATATAATGTTGGAACATAGCCCAAACTCGCCTGAACATCGCCTCTACAATCATTCCACAATTATAGCCACTTGGCACGCTTTTACTGTTTCAGAGAGAGAGGCTTGAGCGACTTGTAATCTCGGCTATACGCCGCCTGTAACACAGGTTATATCAATAAAAGAGCTTACTTTACTTCAACTTGTGTTTTAATGCTTCCGCTATATTGTCGACTCAGTGAACCTGTTACCGATCGCCTATGCGTTCATGACTCCGCTGCACTCGGACAATCTGTGCGACTCTGTGGCTTAGAACTCTAACCGCCAGCCAATGAACCACGGCCTTGCACGGACGTGGATCACGCTCGTGCGGCATCACGCCCGGATGGGTCAAGCGATCGTTCCGCGGGAGCGCTGGCGTGGGTGATTCCCGCCTAGCGGGGGGCCGATTTGCCTGCGGGAGATCAGGGCGTGACACAACTACCAGATCCGTGTAAGAAAATAATTACATATATCATGTAGCAAGTATATGTGGCACGACGGATCAATATATATCAAGTAGCACTCTTGGTGTGATCAAGTGTATCAGCACGGATACAATGGTCAGGGAAGGAACTAGTTCTAGTATCTAGGTTGTGTTTAAGTTATCAAGTAGCAAAGTATTCAGGATAGGACAAGCAAATGATGGTCAAAATAATTTGATACAATAAAATAAGAGTAGTGCGAGAACCCTCGAGATTAGATCCATAATCCTTAAACCAAATAAGGATCGAGATTGCAGACCCTCCCTCGAGGTGAACTACGCCTCTTATTCTATCCAACGTATAATAAGGTAATCCAGAAAAGTAGCATAATCAGCAAGTAAGTACATTTAGGACCATATCTACAGGCATCATGTTGGGTGCTTAGTCATTTAGCACATGGTCACATCTGGGTCATACAAGTCATTTCTAAGTTAACACATAACATCAAAATCATTCAATCAATGTCCACGTTAAACCATGTAAGTGTCCAAAGTGTGTAAGAAATAATAGGCGCATAGGAGCAAAGGCGCATAGCAAGGTGACGCATAGGGTCAAGACTGCATGAGGTCAAGGCTGCATGAGATCAAGGCTGCATAAGGTCAAGGCCGCATAAACAGAGCCAAGTCCACTCTTCAGAAAATGTGTGATATGACAAACAATAAATGCAAGTAAAGTTAAGTCAGAAAAGTGATTGATGTGACATGTGATAAAAGTGATAGAAGAAAAGACAAAAATAGAAAAAGTGCCGAGTCAGTCGGTAGTTATGTGTCCAGAAGAAGAGGCTCGCATAACTCCTGGCCGCATGGTCGAATAGGCTGCATGCTCCTCTGGGCCGCATGCACACTTAGACACATGAAATCTTTTGGGACTTAGAAAAATTTTATTCGTTCAAGTTTAAAGCATTTGGCCAAGGGACGCATGTACAAAAATTTATTCCATGCGTCCAACAAGATGGCCGCATGCAATCTGCTGGGCGCATGGAGCGCCTTCTTCCCATTCCAGAAAGTTTGGCAAAGGAAAAGCTCTGAAACCTAAACCTTGTTCTTCCACAGAAATCATAAACGAAGTCCAAATCAAGCAAAGTAAAGTTTTAAACTACTCAAAATTAAGTGCTCATCAACATAGAACAATAAGTTTTTAAAAACATTAAGTTTTAAGAGATCAAAACCCAAGAATATTCAAGAACACATAGAAACCCCTAAAACTTAAAACTTGGATCTACACTAATCCATCCACAAAATCCAAAAATACCAAGTTCTAAATGCATGAAGAATTATTTAGGGAACATAATGGAACAAAAATATAAAGGGTTTCTCCATTTCTTGTAAGATGTACTTGCTTATGGAGGGGACAGGAAAACCTAAGAAAGAGAATGAAAGAGGAAAAAATAAGAGAATAGAGAGTAAAGTTGGATTATATATGGAGGATTTGAGGTTTGGACCATGAGTTCAACTTATGATAAAACTAAATCAAACAAATAAACCAAGAGCCAAGTGAAACAAAGAATGGGTCTACTCTCTCTATAATATACAACTTTGCTAGCAAGAAAATAATTACGCTCCAAATACGTATATTGGGAATAGGGAGTGACACGATATCTATCATAATGCATGATGGGTAGTCACTGTGAGGAACGCTCGACCATATATTGTGATATATGTGCAAGATTGTTGGTATTTTTTACTTTGCTTTGGGAGTTTTAGTCCCACATTAGAAAACCACCTATGTCTATATCTTAATATATAGCTTTGCTTAGTATTGGTATATGCACATGGGGTTGTGGCCCATGTGGATTGACTTTCCTAGAGGGATTAAGTGTGAACCCCATTATGACAATCTTTATTTTGTCACCACATTTAGAAAGTTTTCCTTAGGAGCTAAGCCCCAAAGGGGCTTAGCGACTCGGACTCAAGGGCACAAAGTGACGTTTGTTGGCGCACTTAGCACGTCAGGATCATCGCATGGCACTTGTGCGCTCCTTTTATGAATGAGTTACATGCACGGTTGCTTGCTCGGACGCATGCTTCATGGAGCCATATGGCCTGGAGCGTATGCGGCCTGGAGCGTATGCGTCCAGGGGCCATGCGGTCTGGTGCGCATGCGGCCAGGGGCCATGCAGTCAGGTGCCCATGCGGATAGGTGTGCATGCGGCCAGGGGCCATGCGACCAGGAGCGCATGTGGCCAGGGGCCATGTGGTCAGGGGTTGGTATTGAGATCCTAACAAACTTATTCTAACGCAATTATGGATTGAGATCCGATAGCAATTATGGATTGTCACGCCCAGTCCCAAAATATGTAAGACTAGGAATACGTAACACGCCCAGCAGTATGTATATGAACTCCAATATATGAAAATCATATACACACAATAAGTCACACACAATCTATATCTCATCCACAGCACAAATAATAAGTAGAAATAAAGAGCTGAATAATAACTGAATATCAAGATGAGTATCAAGTCTGATAGTCGGTGGAAACAAATCCACTACAAAACGACTATACTGCAGTAGTAACAAAATCTTTAAACAGTGGAAATAATCACAGCTACTCTGAGGGTAAGACCTACTCAGTCTGGTAAGTAGAGTCAGGTCCAGGTCCGTACTCCTGTGGATATTCCTGCTCGTCTATATTTGGAAAGGGATCAGGTCCTCAGAGGGACGTAACAAGATACATAATAACATGCCATTAGTACTAAAATAATAAACATCCAAAGGGTCGCCTAACCGTCTAAGTGAATGCAGTTTGAGAACAACTTTGAGCGTATGGGAAGTGTAGGCTAGACATATGCTGACGTAATTCACCAATCGTGACAACTGGCTAGTATATGCCACATATGCCCCCCAATACAAGGGCGCAATTATATGTAATAACGTCCTACTGCTATAAAAAATGGGAAATCTGTATAGTATATAACGTCCATATCACTCCGAAGAGTGTGGCATCCGTAGTAAATATATCAACCATATCACTCCGTCGAGTGTGGCATCCGTAGTAAAGGAAGTGGGGTATCCCATACGCCTACTAGTAGTCCTCCCCGCCCAATGCTTTAAGCATGCCACATCCATGACACGGTAAAACTTCTAAATAACTGCCAGGTCTACTAGCATACAAAGTTTCTATCAGCAGTCATCCCTAACGCACGGCTCATACGTACAGGAGGCCAGACCTGTCACGCAGTCCGTGATCTATATGAGACTCACAACTCGTGTAACAACTGTGTCCGGGCCAATGAATCTAATAATGCTCCATAAAGATAGGGTGGTCTCATGAAGTAGGTCAAAAAATCTACGTAAACAAACACTTATATAAATAGAAATAAATATGCATGCATCAGCTGGAATGTAAATAATAGTACAATGGCAAGGTATACTTGCCGAGCAAAGTTCTGTATTGTGCAGGCGTCCAATACTGTGTTAAGTTTAGTGAAGGAAGTGGGGTTAGTGTTTGGGAGAGTAGTAATATATATAGGGAATAAGAGGCGGTGGGGAATATTTAGTGGTTCCACAAAAGCCACCGCTGCTGCTGTTTCTTTCCTTTTTTTGGGTTTCGGTTGAGGGGTGTTTAGTAATACTAGTATTTAAGAAGCGATGGAATAAGCGGCTCACAGCGCAAAGAAGCAAAAGCAAAGTTGGTTTACTATTTCTGTTGTTGATATTTTTCTCCTAATGGGTTGTGGGTTCCAGCGGGTAGTGGGTTTAGGAGTTGGGGTTTGGGTTTTGGGTAGAGATCCAATAGAAATTTCTTTCTAATTAATTAATTATATATATATATATATATATATATATATATACATAGAAAATTCTGTAAATAAATTTGGTGCATACGGTAAAGCCAACAACTGTCCAAAGGGTCTCCTACATGGAATAAATTAGGAAAAATTTATAATGGCTCCATAAATCCTCTAAATGCTCAAAACACCTCAAAATAAAATCTAATAAAATCTATTCTCTCTATTTAGCTCATAACTATAGGTTAAAATAATTAATACGATTTTCAGAATTAGGGGTCTTACATTCTATCCAACTTATAAAAAATTTGTCCTCGAAATTATAATAGGGTAGGGTCTCTCTATCTAATCTATCTTGATAAAAGAATTCACCTCATGTTTAATAATACAATTTTTACCCAACTTATAATTTATCCATCTATCACTTAAGGCTATATATCCAAAAAAATTATTCCTCGAATTATTTAATCATGTTATTCAATCCTCAAAGATTATAAAAAATATATCACCTATGATATACCCTTAATTACGGGGAGTAATCATCAGATAATGTGATTAGCCTATAGGGTATATCTAGTACTATCTGTATATCAAACTTATACCAAGCATGAGGTTTCGTCTTTCCGAAGTAAGGGAAGACGGAGAGAAATAATCAAGAATTCCAGGTGAAGGTGATAGAATACAAGTATAACGTTCAAGGAGTTTTAAAGACTTCAATTGGAAATCGTCAAGGCAGTTGTGGGTTGAAATCATATTTTGGAAATTCCTATTTACATGCTCGTATCAGTATAGTTATGTAACTGATGCGATATGCCAGACATATCTAGGGACAAGTATATTTGTCTACTAGTCAACTATATATCTCAATCCACGTAAAGTAGTATTGCACTATGTCTAGCTAGACCATAATACACTAATTTTGATTAGATAATTTGTATTAGTGTGGTTGATCAGGCCCCAATAACACATATGTCATGAACAAGCTCGATAAAAGATTAAGCTTGCAAAACTAGGCTGTAACAGCAGCATAAGTCAAGGTAGTTCAGAAAATAGGAATACACTAGATTATGATGAGAGATGTTACAAAATAGTTCATGTTTATAAAGAAGATAAGACTTATCCAGTCTTTACAGTTGTCATACCAACTCCTGTAACGACATGCCCAAGAAATGAAACTCTGTCGAAGAAGAACTCATATTTACTGAGCTGGTTTTGGTGCTGGAAGTGCTAGCCTCTGTGCTGGCGGTGGAAGTATAAATGCTTATTGCATAGGACAGTCTTTCATCATATGCTATTCGGAACCACATCTTATACATTGTCCTAAGCGAGTTCGACAGTCCCTCCTAATATGTCCGTGTTTCCCACAATGATGGCAGTGGGGCTTCTCTGGGATCTGGTATGGTTCTGCTCGGTGCTAGTACTGCTGTTGATAAGCTAAAGGTTGTCTGGTAGGTCCTCATTGTTGTGTCCTCAGCTGGCCTCCATTTCCTTTGCTGATGGTTTCTTGCAATCTGGCTTCTGTCAGTAATTTGGCGTAAGATATTCGGGACTGGGAGGTAGTGTAGTGTTGTAGCTCCTGAGTTAGTCCACGATGAAACCTCTTAGCCTTAGCCAAGTCATCTGGTATCAAGGCAGCGCCATATTTACTGAGGTGACTAAACTCAGCATCATACTCATCCACTGTTCTGTTCTCTTGCTCTAGGTGGAGAAATTGATCGTACAATGCATCTATGACGGTGTCCGGGAAGTACTTCCTTTCAAAGCACTCCAGAAACTACTCCCATGTCTGGTATTTACCCAGCTAGCGCTCCATGGATTCCCACCAGTGATAAGCATTACCATCTAGAAGCGTCCTTACACCCGTCATCCACAGCTCTGTAGGTAGCTGTGATGCTTCTAATAATTTTTGAGTGTGAGTGATCCAGTTGGTAGTTTTCTCTGGGCTCTCAATGCCTTTGTACGACTTTGGACCCATCTGTATAAAGTCTTTTACTGAACCAACTTTAGCTCGAGGTACTGGAGCTAGGGTTTGAGCTGGTACTGTAGTCTTTGCAGCCATCCTTTCAAGTGCTGCTAGGAACTCTTGTCTTTGTTCTGCTGCTTTCTATCTCTGTTTCTGTATCATTATCTGGAAGAATTGGAACAGTTGTGCCTGGCCATCCTATGGTGTCGATGAGATTGGAAGGTTCTCATTAGGTGGAACGAAAAGATCAGATGGAACTGGATTGTGAATCTGTTCATCTGATCCCGAAAGTCTAGAAATTGTTGAGGTTCCTCCTTGAGTCTGACCATTGACTCCAGGAGTTGTGTCACCATCGGTGACAGTACATCCCTTCTGCATATCCATCTCTCTGTAGGTGATGTACACAACGTTTAGAAGAAGTACAGGAATCAAACAGGATGCAAGCATTACATAGAATGTAGAAGCATGAAATATGCTGGAGAATGGTCCGCGTATTTTACAGTCAAAAACCCCCAACATACATGAAGTCCTCTCTACGTAAAACAGGGCTTCAAAGTAGTTGGCATAAAATAGGTTGATAAGCTTTCTGCGTAAAATAGAGCTTCAAGATAGTTTGGCGTAAAGTAAGACTTCAGAGTTATCTGGCATAAAGGTAGGGATTCAAGCTATCCGCATAAAATAGGGATTCAAAATTGTTGGCGTAAAACATGGCTTCAAAGCTAACCGCGTAAAAGTCTGCTATTCTTCCTGCGTAAAGTCTGCGTAAAATCTGCGCGTAAAATCTGCCTATAAAAGATCTGTGCGTAAAATATATGGTGCGTAAAGACTGCCTGCGTCAAGTCTGCATAAAAAGTCTTCATAAAGCTCGTAAAAAAAGGTCTGCGCGTAGAGGGTCGCTGCGTAAAGTCTTCGTAAAAATCTGTCTGCATAAAGTTTGTAAAAAGTTCCGTGCGTAAAAGATCTACTGCATAAAATCTACCCGCGTAAAATTTGTGCGTAAAAGGTTTGTGCATAAAATCTGAAATACGTTGCAGCGAAAAGTCTGTCTTGGTAAAATCTACGTAAAGGTTTTCGGTGTAAGGTCTGCGTAAAAAGTCTCCTGCGTAAAGTTTGAAATTCGTTTTGCAGCGTAAAGTTGTACGAGGAACTCATGAGTTTGTCAGTCAAATCAGTAAACCTGACATCTGACAAAAGTACTGCACGATAATCGAGAGGACGGCTATGATAATATTTTTGCACAGAGACCCAGGTTGTCATTTAGTAATATATTTGATATAAGTCATTTTTACGCATGTAAGAGGAAAGAAATGGAGTCTTCTGAATACGATGTCTATTCTACATGGATAGAAATGAGCCTTTACGCTCAAGTCTGAAATGAGTTTTTATGCTCAAGACAGAAATGAGTTTTTTTTTTTACGCTCAAGAGAAGACAAAATCAACAAAGATGAGTTTTTACGCTCAAGATAAGTCAAAATCAGCCGCCATGTCAAAAGATATTTCTTGCACGGGGCTCGAGGCATATCTCTACATTTAATGCACGAGATTTGGTCATGGCTGGAAAAAGCGAAGGCTGTAACAAATACGCTCATATCACCATCCTTACATTTTACGCCAAATCAGGCTATTCTACGATGGTTATCTATTATTTATGAATCATCAAGTTTACGCTG
This sequence comes from Iris macrosiphon, assembly GCA_036927795.1. Lineage (NCBI taxonomy): Eukaryota > Viridiplantae > Streptophyta > Magnoliopsida > Asparagales > Iridaceae > Iris > Iris macrosiphon. The sequence continues at coordinate 12,080,547 of JAYESA010000010.1, read as the reverse complement.
GGGTAGTTTCCTAAATGGCTTGTATGACGTGTCATACGCAGATTTAGAAGTCTAAGGGAACGTGGGTGGCAGTTATCATAACCGTAGCATAAAGTAGGCAATCTTCTTCATAGTTTGGCTTTTTACGCCAATAAGTCAGTCATTTGGCTTTTATGCTAACATGAAAGTTATTTGGTTGATCTTCATAAATAGAGGTCCCTGGTCACAGCGTAAAGGGTTTTTGGCGTAAAACTTTGTTTTATCCAAACATAGGATGGTTGAAAGGAAGAATGAGATTTTAGTCAAGTGTGGATGAGATCCTTATACTCTATTCCTATACGCAGGCTTGTTTGGTACAGTTACGTAATCGAGACAATATATTCTTGACCTGCATGGGCCACCACTAAAAATATGTAACGCCCCACTCCCAAAATACGTAGGACTAGGAATACGTAACACGCCCAGCCGTATGTATATGAACTCCAATATATGAAAATTATATACACACGTACGCTGTATATGAATATGCATTCCACCAGTGGTAATATACTGTCATAGCAAATCACACACAATCTATATCTCATCTACAGTACAAATAATAAGTAGGAATAAAGAGCTGAATAATAACTGAATATCAAGATGAGTATCAAGTCTGATAGTCGATGGAAACAAATCCACTACAAAACGACTATACTGCAGTAGTAACAAAATCTCTAAACAGTAAAAATAATCACAGCTACTCTGAGGGTAAGACCTCCTCAGTCTGGTAAGTAGAGTCAGGTCCAGGTCCGTACTCCTGTGGATACTCCTGCTCGTCTATATCTGGAAAGGGACCAGGTCCTCAGAGGGACGTAACAAGATACATAATAACATGCCAATAATTACTGAAAAATAAATATCCAATGGGTCGCCTAACCGTCTAGGTGAATGCAATTTGAGAACAACTTTGAGCGTATGGGAAGTGTAGGCTAGACATATGCTGACGTAATTCACCAATCGTGACAACTGGCTAGTATATGCCACATATGCCCCCCAATACAAGGGCGCAATTATATGTAATAACGTCCAACTGCTCTGAAAAATGGGAAATCTGTATAGTATATAACGTCCATATCACTCCGAAGAGTGTGGCATCCGTAGTAAATATATCAACCATATCACTCCGTCGAGTGTGGCATCCGTAGTAAAGGAAGTGGGGTGTCCCATACGCCTACTAGTAGTCCTCCCCGCCCAATGCTCTAAGCATGCCACATCCATGATACGGTAAAACCTCTAAATAACTGCCAGGTCTACTAGCATACAAAGTTTCTATCAGCAGTCATCCCTAACGCACGGCTCATACGTACAGGAGGCCAGACCTGTCACGCAGTCCGTGATCTATATGAGACTCATAACTCGTGTAACAACTGTGTCCGGGCCAATGAATCTAATGATGCTCCATAAAGATAGGGTGGTCTCATGAAGTAGGTCCAAAAATCTACGTAAATAAACACTTATATAAATAGAAATAAATATGCATGCATCAGCTGGAATATAAATAATAGTACAATGGCAAGGTATACTTGCCGAGCAAAGTTCTGTATTGTGTAGGCGTCCAATACTGTGTTAAGTTTAGTGAAGGAAGTGGGGTTAGTGTTTGGGAGAGTAGCAATATATATAGGGAATAAGAGGCGGTGGGGAATATTTAGTGGTTCCACAAAAGCCACCGCTGCTGCTGTTTCTTTCTTTCTTTCTTTCTTTGTTTTGGGTTTCGGTTGAGGGGTGTTTAGTAATACTAGTGTTTAAGAAGCAGTGGAATGAGCGGCTCACACGCGCAAAGAAGAAAAAGCAAAGTTGGTTTACTATTGCTGTTGTTGATATTTTTCTCCTAATGGGTTGTGGGTTCCAGCGGGTAGTGGGTTTAGGAGTTGGGGTTTGGGTTTTGGGTAGAGATCCAATAGGAATTTCTTTCTAATTAATTATATCTATATATATATATATATATATATATATATACATATCTATACATAGAAAATTCTGTAAATAAATTTGGTGCATACGGTAAAGCCAACAACTGTCCAAAGGGTTTCCTATATGGAATAAATTAGGAAAAATTTATAATGGCTCCATAAATCCTCTAAATGCTCAAAACACCTCAAAATAAAATCTAATAAAATATATTCTCTCTATTTAGCTCATAACTATATGTTAAAATAATTAATAAAAATAATTAATATGGTTTTTAGAATTAGGGGTCTTACATGGATTGAGATCCTAACAAACTTATCATAATGCAGGCTCGCTCGGTAATGTAATGCAACTGAAATGATTGACATCATACTTGAAGTCTCCAAGAGCCTCGTCAAGTTTTATGAGGTTTGGAGTTCATTTGGTATTTCGTGTAGCCAAACACATATAAGTTTCTATAAGTACATGTGGTATGTCGATGTAAGACACTCTCATAACTTATTTTGAGAGTGGCATGGCACGTGTATCTTAGCACATTGTTCAATGCTACGTAACTATTGGATTGTTGGACAATAACGTCAACTGAAAGCTAAGGTTGTGCAACGATCTTTCTTATTGTCCTAGAGTAGTTAGCATGTTTGGTTATTGATTAGAATATATTTAACAGGGCATCTTGGATCTTCTACTCTTCCAGCAGAGGACATCGGACAGACAACATCGTAGCCATAGACAGCAGGCAAGTGTACCTTACCATGATGTATCACAGTTCTATGCCTTAATTATCTTATTTAGTTATTATAGTTATTTGATATGGTTGATGTGTGTGTTTATCCTAGAGCCGTGAGACATTGCTTAGCATCCGAATAATATTCGGGTATCGAGGTCATACGCGGAGTCGAGTAACATTAGAGAGTTAATACCACAATCCTATTTTATGTGCTTGTATCCTTGCACGTCAGATCGTAGGACACTTGACACTATTTTATGTGACAGAATCCTTATTAAGGTATTCATGGTGATTCTGTGTAGGATTACATGACTCATGATATAAGACTTGCATATTATATACATATATCATTATGACTCGTTGTACTAGCTAGAGGTCCTAATCTTACGTGTTATGGACATGAGACATCGTGGACATGAGACGTGAGGTTATATTGGGTGGGAAGAGAGACACCATACTATAGGCTGATAATGTTTATATATATATATATTATGTTACTGGAGGTGCCTTAGACTCTGTCCCAGATCTTTGGCATATTTACTTGCCCTACGAGATATTACTTGCTGCTATGGGCTCCCCGATACAGAGCCTGTAGTAGTTTCAGCCTGAGTACGAGTAATGTTCTCATGTGCATATCACTTAGATGGTTACAGTAGTTTACCCTTGAGTATGTGGCATTATACTATTTTACTTTGGCATGATATTTCTTCTACCTTGTTACGTCCCTCTGAGGACCTGGTCTCTTGCCAGTTTTACAGCATAGACCATTGTAGAGCCTCCCTGGAGTTGCTGATTTTGGTTGCTTTGCCATGTGGACATTGGTACCAGGTACTTATATTATTTCTACCAGAGTTATGCTATTTATTTATATTATTGATTCATCTACTGATGTAGCCTAGTTTTTATAGACTCATATTTCTTTCTCGAGTCTATTCGAGCTTGTGTGTTACTGGGCGGCCGACTTTAGCACATGTAGCTCATTCTTGATATATTCTATTTATTGTGGATTAGCCATAGATATTTATATTTACTGGATTATCAAGATAATGAACATTATATACAGCTTATACGTATTTGAGTCGAACCAGAGTCTGGTCGAATATGTAGCTGGCATGTTACGTATTTCTAGTCCTACGTATTTTGGGACTAGGGCGTGACATATTTTTGTGGTGGCTCATTCAGATCCTGATTAAATTATTTCGGTTGCGTTACTGTACCGAGCGAGCCTGCTTTAGGATAAGTTTATTAGGATCTCAATCCACAATTGTTATTGGAACTTCTTTTAAATTCTAATTTTGTCCTTGAACCTCAAATTTATATTCATTCATACTTCCTTTGAACTCTTATTCATTGATTCTCGTCTTTCCCTATCTCGGAGAGATGAACACTCGTTCGCGATAATTTTTCCAAAAGATTCTCGTCAAGACGAAGAAGACGTATTTGGTAGAATATTTGTAAGAAAAGGGGTACTTGAGTAGAAAAGATTATGGTAGATGATTTATAGATATTAGATTTAGAATAGATTAAAGACATGAGAATTGACATTAGCAGTAGGAACCTAAAGTAAGGAGTCTATCAATTGCCATAGATTAGAAGTGATGGGATACTATTAGATAAACCTTTTGGACAACTGTGAGTCATTTTATGTGAGGGTATAATATTGTGTTTTGTAAGATAGTTTGATCTAAGGTGGGTATGCTTTTCGACTAGCAAATTTGGTTTAGAGGTTATACAATTGATGAAGATGAGAATTGTCAAATTCTGGTGCTTTAAGGCTTAAACTTCTATATTATTTGAAAATCTTTCGAGGGCACCTGACCGCATGCGCCCCTGACCGCATGGCCCCTGACTGCATGCACTTCTGGCCGCAAGGCCCCTGGCCGCATGGGCACCTAATCGCATGGCCCCTGGCCGCATGCGCACCTGTCCGCATGGGCACCTGACCACATGGCCCCGGGCCGCATGCGCACGTCCTCATGGGCACCTGGTCGCATGCGCACTTGTCCACATGGGCACCTGACCACATGGCCCCTGGTCGCATGTGCTCCAGGCCGCATGGCTCCACGAAGCATGTGCCCGAGCAAGCAACCGTGCATGTAACTCGTGCATAAAAGGAGCACATGAGCGCCATGCGACGATGCTGGCATGCTAAGTGCAAAATATGCCAATAAATGCCAATTTGTACCCTTTAGTCCGAGTCTGAGTCCGAGTCGCTAAGCCCCTTTGGGGCTTAGCTCCTAAGCAAAACTTTCAAAATAAAAGTCGACCCACATGGGCCACCACCCCATGTGCATATATCAATACTAAGCAAAGTTATATATTAAGATATACACATTGGTGGTTTTTCAATGTGCGACCTGCATGGGCTACCACAAAAACATGCCACACCCCAGTCCCAAAATATGTAGGATTAGGAATACGTAATATGCCAGCTACGCATTCGACCAGACTCTGATCCGACTCGAATACGTATAAGCTGTATAATAAGGGTAACTATCTAAGAATACTAAAAATACCTATGTCACAATACACATAAAGAATAAAATATCAAGAATGAACTACATGTGCTAAAGTCGGTCGCCCAGTAACACATAAGCTCGAATAGACTCGAGAAAGAAATATGAGTCTATAAAAACTAGGCTACGTCAGCAGATGAATAAATAACCATAACTCCGGTAGAAATGATATAAGTACCTGGTACCAATGCCCACATGGCAAAGCAGCCTAAATCAGCAACTCCAGACAGGCTCCACAATGATCTATGCTGCAAAACTGGCAAGGGACCAGGTCCTCAGAGGGACGTAACAAGGTACAAGAAACAACATGCCAAAGTAAAATAGTATAATGTCGCATACTCAAGGGTAAACTACTGTAACCATCTAAGTGATATGCACAATAGAATATCACTCGTACTCAGGATGAAACCACTATAGGCTCTGTGTTGGGGAGCCCATAGCAGAAAGTAATATCTCGTAGGGCCAGTAAATGTGCCAAAGATCTGGGACCGAGTCTAAGGCACCTCTAGTAACATAGTATATATATATAAACATAATCAGCCTGTAGTATGGTGTGTCTCTCCCCACCCAATGTAACCTCATGACTCGTGTCCACGATGTCTCATATCCATAACACGCAAGATAAGGACCTCTAGCTAGTACAACGAGTCATAATGATATATGTATATAATATGCAAGTCTCATATAATGAGTCTTGTAATCCTATACAGAATCACCATGAATACGTCAAGAAGGATTCTGTCACATGAAATAGTGTCAAGTGTCCTACGGTCTGACGTGCAAGGACACAAACACGTGAAATGGTATTTTGGTATTAACTCTCTAAGTGACGTTACTCGACTCCGCGTACGGCGTCGACACCCGAATCTTGTTCGGACGCTAAGCAATGTCTCACGGCCCTAGGGTAAACACACACATCAACCATATCAAATAACTATAATAACTAAATAAGATAATTAAGGCAAGAAACTGTGATACATCATAGCAAGGTACACTTACATGGGTCTGCAGTATGTAGTTGCAAAGTTGGTCCCGCGTCCACTCCTCCGGAATCCAATTGACCTAAATAATAAATTTTCTACTTTAAGTATCTAATCAAGAATCTTATAACCGCAACTAATTTGTATAATTTATTATAAACCATTAATATCCAAGTTCAACCTCATCCTAACATGTAAATTCTTGACACAACAACTTACACGTTTTACGAGATATCTGAAACTAGTTTCATGGTTTACGACTTCCAAAATTCACGGTTAAGTCCCCAAGCGAAGGACATGAACATAAATGACAATAAATCATGTAATCTTGATTTAAATCATATTTATATTAATTTTTTAACCATTAAATTCCAGAATTGATAAAATAATCATATTTCAAGATTATGGCTACTTTAAGTTGACTAGTTTTGTCCGAAACTTGTTCGGAGCATTGCCAGTCCATTAGTATGGATTATATTTATAAAAAATTATTTTATATCATATTTTATTCTATTTTAATCTCAGAAAATAATCACCTTTTATTTCTTCCAAAATAACCCATATTTTATGGGCAAAACTATGTCACAAAATCACCCGAAACCTAGGCTAGTGACCCTTATTTTTAGAGTTCAAAATTTTGATAAAAATACCATAAAATAATTCTAAAATACTTATTTTACAGTAATAAACCACCAATAAATTCAGTTTTAAGAATTAATAACAAGGCCCCCAAGAACCGTGTCACAAAGTCTAAACCTAGCCAAATTGTTGTCCAATCTATCATCAATCTAACATAAAATTTCTCATAAATTTTTATGGTAAAAAAGATGGCAAGGGAGGGTTCTAGAATATTAAACTTACATAAATCTAAGAGAGTCATGTCATAGAGATTTGAGAAGAGAAGTTTGAATCCTTACCCGAAAGCTTTGAAGGTTTGGATGACGGTGCCTCTTCTTGTTCAAGAACGCACCTTCTTGCTTGTGCTTGCCTTGCTTCTCCCTTCTTGATGGGTTGATGATGATGGAAATGGGTTCTTGATGGGTTGATGATGATGGCAATGGGTTCTTGATGGGTTTGATGGCAATGGTGGATCCTTTATGGTTGTTTGGTGGAGATTGGGTGGAAGGATGATGAAAGGTGGAGCTTTGGAAGAGAGGAGAAGGTTTTTGGTGAAGGAGATGATGGTGTGTGGGGTAGATGACAAGAGGAGCTGCTCTTACACGTGACGGAGAGGGAAGGGGTCGGCCAAAAAGGGGAGAGAGGATTTAGGGTTAGGATTTTGTGATAAGGGGGTATATATATAGGCTTTTAGGATAGATTTAAACGTAGGAGGGGGTGTTCCTAGGGCTTATAGGGATCGGCCACCAAGGGGGCTACTCTTGTATAAAATTATGAAGAGGGGGTGGGTTGTTATGGTTGGGATTTAGTTGGTTAAGATCTTGGGTGGTTAGGTAGTTAGTCAGTTAGGTAGTTTGCCAACTATGATGCCACAGATGGCCCTTTCTATAATTAGAACTCTATAAATAGAACCATATATATATATATATATATATATATATATATATATATATATATATATATATATATATATATATATATATATATACATGGGGGTATTTGTGTGCACTATATGACTAAATGTGTTTGGTTTGGGTCAAGTTCTAGTCAAAAGGAGGCAGTTTTACGGTAACTGTGGTTCTAGATGTTTGAGCATGAGGGAGGTCAAACAAATGTAACATCCATGTCCCAAATATATTAGGCACAATCAAGATTAATAATATAAATTTTGTTGGGAGAAAAAAGATTGTGCATTGCTTAAAATATCCAAGCCATGGCAAAATGCCATATATAAAAGAAGGATTTAGAAATTAATACTTTAATCCATTAAATTAAATTAAATAATTAAAATAAATTAAAAAATGCCAAAATAATCCTATTCAAAAATGAGGGGGCTTACATGCGGCCAGGAGCCCATGCGGCCAGGGGCATATGCGGCCTGGAGCTATGCGGCCAGCAAGTTAGCTTGAGCGAGTCAAGTGTGGATGGGACAGGGACTGTTGTTGGCGGCTCGGTGCGGCGCTGTCTGCTCTGTGCAATACAATGCGCAGACGGCACAGGCGGGTCGTGGATCTCTGTACCACGCAGCTTTAGCGGCTGCAGCTTTCGGCGCCTGACGGCACTGTCTGCTCTATGCAGTACAGCGGCGCAAGCAGCTCATGCGGCCTAATTTTTTTCACAGGCCGCATGGAAGCTGAAATCCTCTTTATATAGAGGCTCTCCTCTTTCATTTAGTGTATTGAAAAAATTTAGAATGAGAGAAAAACCTTTAGCACCAGCAGGACCTGCGACAGTTTTTAGCATCCTTCCAAATGAATCTTCCGAGTGATCCGAAGGAGACCAAGAGCGTTCCAGAATTCTCACTACCAGAAAAAGTCAAATTAGCGACGTCTAAAAACGTTGCAAAATAACAAATTTACGTCGCTAATTTGGTTTAGCGACGTAATTAGCGACGTTATAAAGTTGTCGGAAAAACCCAAGTCGCCAAAAAAAAAATGTCGCTAAACGTCGCTATACCGACGTTTTTAGCGACTTTACTGTGTCGCTAAATGTCGCTAAATGTCGCTAAATGTCGCCAAAAAAAAAGTGTCGCTAAATGTCGCTAAATGTCGCTAAAAAAAAAATGTCGCTAAATGTCGCTAAATGTCGCTAAACGTCGCTATACCGACATTTAGCGACGCCAAGTCGCTAAATAGCGACGTTTATTAAAGTCGCTAAAGGTCGCTGATTAGCGACGTCTATAGCGACGTTATACCGACGTCTTAAATGACCTGGCTATACTGCCATGTCAGCAATTGGCGACGTATAGCGACGTCTTTAGCGACGTCATTAGCGACGTCATTAGCGACTTTTTACAGCATCGCTAATTAGCGACGTAACTTAACGTCGCTAAACGTCGCTAAACACGTCGCTAATTTTAAAAAAAATAAAAAAAATAGTGTCCAGAAGCAAACACCTTACCAAAAATACCACATTGGTGATTCCCTGCAGTTTTAGCCTTTCCACTGTGGACAACTGTCGGATCGACGACATCCAATGGGCTAGTAGTACTCTCGCTGTCACTACCACTTTTCCAAGCAAGGACATTTGTGTAAATTCACCATTTTGAATAATTATGAATTTAATTAATCTGCTGAGTTTTTAAACTATTTACATATTGTTGGTGATATTTGGTTTAAGGTAAAAACCCTAGAACTCATTAGGACAGACCCTAGTGAGTCAACCCTAATTGTAAACCCAGTTCTAGTGAAACCCTAGAATTTAAATTTTAGGATGAACCCTCAAACCCTAGCAGGCCTAAACCTGAGTAAATTAGGTTCTGCATGACCTAACATAGGGGGTTTAACCTAAAGCTACGCATGGAAACCCTAAAACTAGCTTAATATAAAAGGGAACCCTCTCTTCCTTCATGTAGAAAAGAGAAACCCTAGCCTCCATCAAGAGAAACCATCTCCTCACCCAATTTTCGAGATTTAACCCTAGGGCTTCCATCTTCCTCCTCCAAAGCAAGGAAAGCAAGGAACGTGGGCCAAGGAACCTTGGGGAAGAAGAACTCCCATTTGAGAACCCATCTCTATAGGTAAATTTGAATTTTTTATCCTTTAATTTCTGTTTTTCTGTCGATTGTTGGCCATTAGGGAACCCTTGCTGTGTAGTTCGATTTTTAGGATTTGGATTGGGTTTTGGTGACCAACATGGGGTTTTCCCCAATTATCAGGAACCCTAACCCTAGGTATTGGTATGTAGACTGATTTCATCACATATGTGTAGGTTAAACTCGATTCTTAGGGTTTTGATCGGGAACTTAGGGGTTGTATGTGAATTCGTTTATGCCCTACATATGTATGATGAAATGTTATTAGGAACTTACCTATCTAACTTATTTAATTTCTGCATAGTTGATATATGAATCTATATGTATATATATATTGTGTTGTAAATAGGTTATGCAGTCGGGTTTGGTTCTTGGGTGTATCAGAAATTAGAGTTTAGTTGACTGTAGGAGAGCAGGGGGCGTTCTTCTCAGTTCAGTGAGCATCCTAAATTCTATTGTTGATCGAGTATCAGAACTGTGCACAGTCGGGCAGTGTGTGGCTGTGTATTTGGAGAGTAAAACTGTGTTTTTCCTGTGTGAATCAGCATGTATGCAGTCGGGTTTGGGACTGTTCTGTGGCTGAGTAGCAGAGTAGGGAAATAGGAACTTGTGTTGTGTGTGTAATTCAGAGAATGAGAGATTTGGGCAGAGTGTAACTAGTGTGACTTTCCTGAGTGTGTGAGCAATGTGAAACTAGTGTGCTGTGTTCACAGTGTGAGATGGAGGTTGTAGGAGTGTAGTATAGATAAGGGTGTATCATTCACTGATACATAATAGTGTGTTGTGAGGGGTGAGGACTAGTGCTCGAGTGTGTATTCATGGGAGAGATAAGTGTATATGTTATGTGTTGGTCCTTGAGTGATATTCAAGAGTGAATGAATATGGGTAAATATCCTATTGGAACTAAGGTGCAGGAGTATCTGAGTATCAGTATAGTGAGTGTTCTCAGTTATATGTGAATTCTCTGTGTATCCTTGTGTGTGTGTATTGGGTTAGGATATAGGGTGTGGCTCAGTGTTTATGTATTGTGTCTGTGTATTAGTCCTAATGGCCTAGTGTAGCTTGTGGTAACCTGTGTCCCAATGTCTGTGTATCAGCATTTAGTAGTGTATCAGCAGTTGAGGGTTTTCAGTTAGGCTTCCTGTGTGTAACTCTGAGAGAGGGGAGGAAATATGTATAGTGTGTATCCTAGAACCTAGTGCACTGTGTGTGTGTAGTTGTTAGGTTCAGTGAGGGGTATGTGCTGTGCTGTGCTGTGTGTTCCTATCTATGTGTGCCTATGTGTGTGTACTAGCACTGAGTGTGTTCAGTATTTGAACTGTGTCAGTGTGTGTAAGTGTATCAATATGAGTTGGGTGCTATATTCCTGAGTTCACAGTTAGATTTATATCTGTGTGCAATTTGGGGTTAGGAATTAGTGTGTGGGTGTAGTTGTGTCTGTGTGTGTAGCTTATGTTGCCTGTGAGTGAGTGTAGTGTGTCTGCCTAGGAGTACCAGTATGTATAGGAGTATATAAACTGTGACTGTATCAGTGCACAGTAAATGTGTTAACTGTGTATCAGTGCACAGTATGTATAGCAGTGAGGTCAGTGGTGTGTAGTTAATGTGTGACTGTATCAGTGCACAGTTAAATGCCAGGTGAAAGTTCAGCCTAGAGATTTGGTTAGGGCTTCTGCAAGAGGATCACAGCAGCATCAGTAAGAGGCAATTTCAGTAGGGTACTTGAGTGAAGAGATTAAGTTAGTATGGGTAAGGGTCATGGTTCATGTATTTCTGGCTATAACTAAGGTAGTACTTTTATACTTATGAATAGGAGTATATAAACTGCTAGTATTTAATATAGCTATATTAAGACCAGTGGTATCTTAAAAGACTTTGCATGATAGGGTTAACCTAATATTATGTAATATCTTATAGATAGCTATGTACTAATGTCTAGTATAGCTAAAAATGACTAGTTTAGTTAGGTTTTGTCCAATATGGACTATTATGATGTATATGGACTAGCATTAACTAGTTGACCTAAATTGGACCAGTAAACCTCAGAATTGACCTAGAGGCCTCATATTTAATTAGTTAAGCATGTTTATTTCTTTAATTCAGTATCTGACATTAATATTCCATAAATAGGTCATTGTGATCCCACTTTGGACATTGATCCTCACACCTTGCTCAGGACCACAGGCGAGTACATTCTCTGATAGTTTTCATTGTTGATTACTTCTATAAATTGTAGTGTATTACATACTTGATTCCGACACTGTGGATACACGGGTTAGCACCCTAGATCCCCATCATGAGGAGTCGTGATTGGAATCCATCGTGCTAGCTGGGGGATGGGGAATTATTAGTAGATTATGTGATCATATCCAAATCCTTTACATGCATCATAGCTCACCCCACTTCTCACGTTGGGTGCGGCCTGACCATCTTACATGCATCATAGCTGTTATATATGATTAACCTGACCACTACATGCATCATAGCTAACCATATGGTTAGCCTGACCTACAAGAATCATAGTTAATCATATATAACCAGCCTGATCAAGTCCCAAGCCGATCACATGATAAACTGATAATTCAAACACTTAGCTAGATGTCTACTTTATTCAGATTCACTTGTTCTAGCATTCACTGTTATTGTTCATTGCTAGATGCTCTATTGTCTATTTCATTTCTCCTGTACTTCTCATTTTCAGCATTTATTTCCATCTTGTATCTCTTACACTGTTTATAGACTTTGTCAATTTAATGAAACTGCTGTTAGTGCTTGTGCTTCGCTCCAATCCTGACTGGGTAAACATTTTCAGAGGACCTGGAGGACTTTTGCCCCACTCATTACGGACCAGGATTAGAGGGAGATTTCACTCCAGAAATCCCAGAGGAGTTGCCTATTCTAGAGGAGAACTTACCTGCCTGTTCTTAGATTACTTTTTCTGCACTTATTGTTTTAGACTGAGACTGAGTTGTATTTATTTATTTTGTGACTTTGTGAGGTCATTTAGACCCAGATTTTGAGTTGGTTTTATTGTGGATGTTTTATTAGAACTCTTTTCTATTCCCATCGTGCCATTATTTCTTATAACTTGTGATTGAGTATATCATAGAACTGTGGATTATTATCTTTGTCCTCCGTGCGGAGTTGAGACTATTGACAGGATATACTATGTTTGTGACCTAGACCGCGTTCTACCGCCGATGCTGCGGCGTAGGCTGGACGTACCCACGACTCATGCCCAAATTCCGGGTGCGGGTCGTGACACGTTTTTAGTGGTGGCCCATGCAGGTCTAGCTTCGTAAGTTGTGCGGTATCGTGGTAGTGCGATAACTTAGTTGTACTACTGCGAGCCTGTTTTAGGAAATAGGATTTAGGCCGAGGATATGCTCAATCACAATTAGGAAATTCTGATTCTTATGACATTACTCTTAATGATTTTCCTTTAGAAATTTACTGTCCTTCCTTGATGATATCGTATCTATTGCTTTAATTGATTCTTTCGATCTGTCTTCAGGATGCCGAGGACCAGGTCCCAGAGACTCGGAGCAGCAGCTTCAGAGAGGTCTGCCACCTCTCGCCCTGCCGGACAGGCATCCGCAGCACCTCCTACATCTCCAGTACATGTGGGAGTGTCTGCAGCATTCGGGGGTCCTCCACCACCAGTTCAGAGGGTCCCCACAGCTACGACGGCACCACCACCACCAGTTCAGCATCCAGGAGGTGTGCCCGTCGATGGGGCACAGATGTTCGCCTTGATTCAGGGCATGGTCGATGCCCAGAGGACGTCGGCAGAGGCCCAGAGAGTGCAGGCTGAGGCACATCAGGCTCAGACAGAGATGATGAGGGTGAACATGGAGAATGCTCATCAAGTGGCTCTCCAGGCTGTGGAGAGAGTTACTCAGCAGCAGCAGCGTCCTGATCAGCACCACCAGAGGCCGGGCACCATTGTGGATTTCAAGAGGATGATGCCTCGGGAGTTCAAGGGGACAGAAGGGATACTCTACGCCGATGATTGGCTAGAGGACATCGAGAGGAACTTGCGCTTGGCACAGCTTCCGGAGGCCCTCCAGATCGAGGCCGCTGGCAGCCAGATGTTCGACATTGCCTTGACGTGGTTTCGCACGGAGCCGAGACTCTTGCGCAGGGGACTCACTTGGGAGGATTTCAAGGAGCTCTTCAAGGAGAAGTTCTTTCCTGATGTTGCCCTGGGAGCTTTGGAGAGTCAGTTCCATGACTTAGCCCAGGGGAGCTCGTCCGTCGATGAGTATGCCGTGGAGTTTTCCCGCCTGAGCCGCTTCGCGCCATCGATGATTAGAGATCCGGGGGACAGGGCCCAGAAATTCAGAAAGGGGCTGACAAGGGAGATCAAGTCTCGCACGTCGGGACGTCGCACAGCTACCTACGAGGGCATATTGATGGATGCCCAAGTAGCCGAGGACGACTTGGGCCTCAGGCCCAAGAGGGGACGCGATGGTTCCGGAGGAGCAAACAGTAGTACGGGACCGGGCAAGCGTCCACACTTTCAGCAGCAACAGCAGAGACCCTTTCAGCAGCAGCATCAGGCACCAGCCCGAGGGCAGGTCCAGCAGCAGCAACAGAGACAGAACCAGCCCGCCATCCAGTGCGCGTACTGCGGGAAGATGGGACATACTAGAGATATCTGCAGGAAGTGATTAGGCTCATGTCTATCCTGCGGATCGACGACACACCAGCTGAAGGATTGTCCTACCTTTCGTCCAGGTCAGGGTGGAGCAGCCGCCCAGAGAGGATCAGACAGGGTACCTACCGTACCAGGAGGCCAACAACAGAGGGGACCACTTCCACCACAATATCAGAAGTTCGCCCAGCATCAGCAGTAGAGAGGTGCACCCCAGGGGCGAGCATACGCCATGGCAGTCGAGGAGATCGAGCCAGCAGGAGACTTGATCATAGGTTCGGTTCTTCTCGATTGTATTTCCGCATTTACCTTATTCGACTCTGGCGCTTCCCATAGTTTTGTGTTTGTATCTTATGCACTTCGACATCATTTAGACACAGAACCATTAGCTAGGACTTGCAAGATCATGACTGGTGGAGGTATTATCCTAGTCCGTGATCACTGCAAGGACCGGAGAGTGTCAGTAGGAGGCCGAGAGTTGAGCATGAGCTTACTTGTCATGCCACTTCCGGGGTATGATATTGTACTCGGAATGGACTGGTTGAGTAGGCATCATGCTACTATAGACTGTTATAGAGGCAGAGTATTATTTAGACCACCAGGAGAACCGGAGTTTGAGGTCGTCAGAGGAGCAGCGGAACAGAGCAGGGGCACATTTTGCGGAGCCAAGGCAGAAGAAGAGGAGTTGCCACATCCTCTGATAGCGGATTTCCTGGATGTATTTCCAGAAGAGTTGCCAGGCTTGCCGCCAGACAGAGATGTTGAATTCTCTATAGACTTGGTTCCAGGAGCGGAGCCCATTTCACAACATGTCTATAGAGTCAACAACAGCGAGCTGGCAGAACTGAAGAAGCAAGTTGAGGAGCTGCAGGACAAAGGCTTCATCAAATCCAGTTCATCACCATGGGGAGCTCCGGTATTGTTCGTACCGAAGAAGGACGGCACGGTGCGTATGTGCATTGATTATAGAGCATTGAACAATATCACTATCAAGAACAAGTACCCGCTGCCGAGGATAGATGATCTTTTTGATCAGTTGAGCGGGGCGAGGGTATTTTCAAAGATAGATTTGAGGTCAGGCTATCACCAGGTGAAGGTGAAGAGAGAGGACACGCCGAAGACAGCTTTTCGGACCAGATACGGCCAGTTTGAGTTCATGGTGATGCCATTTGGTTTAACCAATGCACCGGCAGTATTCATTAACCTGATGAACAAGGTGTTCCACCAGTACCTTGACAAGTTCGTGGTGGTGTTCATCGACGATATTCTTGTGTATTCCAAGACCCCGGAGGAGCACGAAGAGCACCTGAGGTTGGTCTTAGAGACTCTCAGGAGGGAGAAGCTGTACGGGAAACTCTCTAAGTGTGAATTCTTCCTTGACAAGGTCGAATTTCTTGGGCATGTGGTATCGGGTGACGGAATCTCGGTTAACCCGCAGAAGATCGAGGCAGTGGAGTCGTGGGCTACCCCCAGTTCGGTAGCTGAGATCAGGAGTTTTCTCGGGCTAGCAGGATACTACAGGAGGTTTGTACAAGACTTCTCCAAAATTGCAGCGCCAATGACCAGATTGACTAGGAAGGATGTGGATTTTGTCTGGACGGAGGAGTGCCAGGCTGCATTTGATGAACTGAAGAAGAGGTTGACAACAGCTCCAGTTTTGACGTTGCCAGCAGGGACAGGTGGTTTCACCATCTACAGTGATGCTTCAGGGAAGGGTCTGGGATGTGTTCTTCAGCAGCACGGGAAGGTAATTGCCTATGCTTCCAGGCAGTTACGCCCTCATGAAAAGAACTACCCCACCCACGATTTGGAGTTGGCAGCAGTTATCTTCGCTCTAAAACTGTGGAAACATTACCTGTACGGAGAGCGTGTGGAGATCTTCACAGACCACAAGAGCTTGAAGTACGTCTTCACACAGAAGGAGCTGAACATGAGGCAGAGGAGGTGGTTAGAGTTGATGAAGGACTTTGACATTTTATTGCAGTACCATCCAGGGAAGGCCAACGTAGTCGCCGATGCCTTGAGCAGGTATCCGATGGCTATGTACTTGACGACTGACAAATATTTATTGGCTGATCTGGAAAGCTTGGAAATTGAGGTGTTAGTTCCCGGTACCGAGATTCAGATGTGGGGATTACAGATACAGTCCGAACTGATGGACAGGATCAGAGCTGCGCAGTACGAGGATGAGGCTCTGAGGAGTATCAGGGCACAGGTTCAGACAGGATTGTCGGACGACTTTACTATCGCAGAGGATGGTTCCTTACGGCACGGCACGAGGATGTGTGTGCCGAGCGGGGAGCTGCGCGAGGAGGTTTTGCAGGAGGCACACCGCTCTCAGTACTCGATGCATCCCGGTGCCAACAAGATGTACCGAGACTTGAGGGAGCACGTATGGTGGTATGGAATGAAGCGCGAGGTAGCACGCTTCGTATCTCGGTGTCTAGTGTGCCAGCAGGTAAAGGCAGACCGGCAGAGGCCAGGAGGTTTGCTTCAACCTTTACCGATTCCAGAATGGAAATGGGAGCACGTGACCATGGATTTTGTTTCAGGGCTTCCACGTTCTCCAGGAGGGAAGGACGCGATTTGGGTCATCGTGGACAGGTTGACCAAATCAGCCCATTTCTTACCTTTCAAGGTGGGCACGTCGACAGAGAGGCTAGCAGAGATGTACGTGCGACAGATAGTTAGACTTCATGGAGTTCCGGTGAGCATCATCTCGGATCGGGATAGCCGTTTTACTTCCCACTTCTGGAGGAGTCTGCAGGCTAGCTTGGGCACTCAGCTCAAGTTCAGTACCGCATATCACCCCCAGACAAACGGGCAGTCTGAACGGACTATCCAGACTCTCGAGGATATGCTACGCACTTGTGTTCTAGATCTCGGAGGTTCTTGGGAGGATCATCTGCACCTGGTAGAGTTCGCTTACAACAACAGCTACCAGGCCAGCATCGAGATATCCCCATTTGAGGCTCTTTATGGACGGAGGTGTCGTACACCGTTATCGTGGGACGACGTTGGAGAGAGAGCCTTGCTAGGACCAGAAATGGTCGTGGATGCAGCAGAAAAGGTAAAACTCATCAGAGACAGACTGCGAGTGGCGCAGGACAGACAGCGGCATTGGGCCGACAACCACCGTAGACCCCTTGAGTTTCAGGTATAGATTGTTACTTTCTGGTTTGTGTTGTTGTTTAGACTGCGTGTTGAGACTGTTTTGTTTTAGGTTGGCGATCTAGTATTCCTACGGATTTCTTCGACGCGTGGCACGATTCATTTTGGTAGAAGCGGGAAGCTTAGCCCACGCTACATCGGACCCTTTGGCATTCTTGCGAGGGTAGGTGCAGTGGCGTATAGACTGGACTTGCCGCCTGCATTGGAGGGAGTGCATGATGTGTTCCATGTGTCGCAGCTGAGACGGTACGTGGCAGACCCTAGTCACGTACTTGACCACTCGGAGATTGAGGTTGGTCCAACGCTCAGCTACCCCGAGCAGCCCGTAGAGATCTTGGACCGCAGAGAGAAGGTGTTGCGGAACCAAACCATTCCTTTGGTTCGTGTTGCATGGAGACATCACTCTCCAGGGGAGTCGACCTGGGAGAGAGAGGACGAAATGCGCGAGCAATACCCGTATCTCTTCTAGACTTGAGGTATAATTCCTTTTCTGATTTCATTCTTGTACTAGTTAAGTCTAATTTCGAGGACGAAATTTCTTTTAGGAGGGTAGACTTGTCACTACCACTTTTCCAAGCAAGGGCATTTGTGTAAATTCACCATTTTGAATAATTATGAATTTAATTAATCTGGTGAGTTTTTAAACTATTTATATATTGTTGGTGATATTTGGTTTAAGGTAAAAACCTTAGAACTCATTAGGACAGACCCTAGTGAGTCAACCCTATTTGTAAACCCAGTTCTAGTGAAACCCTAGAATTTAAATTTTAGGATGAACCCTCAAACCCTAGCAGGCCTAAACCTGAGTAAATTAGGTTCTGCATGACCTAACATAGGGGGTTTAACCTAAAGCTACGCATGGAAACCCTAAAACTAGCTTAATATAAAAGGGAACCCTCTCTTCCTTCATGTAGAAAAGAGAAACCCTAGCCTCCATCAAGAGAAACCATCTCCTCACCCAATTTTCGAGATTTAACCCTAGGGCTTCCATCTTCCTCCTTCAAAGCAAGGAAAGCAAGGAACGTGGGCCAAGGAACCTTGGGGAAGAAGAACTTCCATTTGAGAACCCATCTCTATAGGTAAATTCGAATTTTTTATCCTTTA
Organism: Iris macrosiphon; assembly: GCA_036927795.1. NCBI lineage: Eukaryota > Viridiplantae > Streptophyta > Magnoliopsida > Asparagales > Iridaceae > Iris > Iris macrosiphon. Next base: position 12,061,814 of record JAYESA010000010.1, on the reverse strand, counting down.
ATTTCTGTTTTTCTGTCGATTGTTGGCCATTAGGGAACCCTTGCTGTGTAGTTCGATTTTTAGGGTTTGGATTGGGTTTTGGTGACCAACATGGGGTTTTCCCCAATTATCAGGAACCCTAACCCTAGGTATTGGTATGTAGACTGATTTCATCACATATGTGTAGGTTGAACTCGATTCTTAGGGTTTTGATCGGGAACTTAGGGGTTGTATGTGAATTCATTTATGCCCTACATATGTATGATGAAATGTTATTAGGAACTTACCTATCTAACTTATTTAATTTCTGCATAGTTGATATATGAATCTATATGTATATATATATATTGTGTTGTAAATAGGTTATGCAGTCGGGTTTGGTTCTTGGGTGTATCAGAAATTGGAGTTTAGTTGACTGTAGGAGAGCAGGGGGCGTTCTTCTCAGTTCAGTGAGCATCCTAAATTCTATTGTTGATCGAGTATCAGAACTGTGCACAGTCGGGCAGTGTGTGGCTGTGTATTTGGAGAGTAAAACTGTGTTTTTCCTGTGTGAATCAGCATGTATGCAGTCGAGTTTGGGACTGTTCTGTGGCTGAGTAGCAGAGTAGGGAAATAGGAACTTGTGCTGTGTGTGTAATTCAGAGAATGAGATATTTGGGCAGAGTGTAACTAGTGTGACTTTCCTGAGTGTGTGGGCAATGTGAAACTAGTGTGCTGTGTTCACAGTGTGAGATGGAGGTTGTAGGAGTGTAGTATAGATAAGGGTGTATCATTCACTGATACATAATAGTGTGTTGTGAGGGGTGAGGACTAGTGCTCGAGTGTGTATTCATGGGAGAGATAAGTGTATATGTTATGTGTTGGTCCCTGAGTGATATTCAAGAGTGAATGAATATGGGTAAATATCCTATTGGAACTAAGGTGCAGGAGTATCTGAGTATCAGTATAGTGAGTGTTCTCAGTTATATGTGAATTCTCTGTGTATCCTTGTGTGTGTGTATTGGGTTAGGATATAGGGTGTGGCTCAGTGTTTATGTATTGTGTCTGTGTATTAGTCCTAATGGCCTAGTGTAGCTTGTGGTAACCTGTGTCCCAATGTCTGTGTATCAGCATTTAGTAGTGTATCAGGAGTTGAGGGTTTTCAGTTAGGCTTCCTGTGTGTAACTCTGAGAGAGGGGAGGAAATCTGTATAGTGTGTATCCTAGAACCTAGTGCACTGTGTGTGTGTAGTTGTTAGGTTCAGTGAGGGGTATGTGCTGTGCTGTGCTGTGTGTTCCTATCTATGTGTGCCTATGTGTGTGTACTAGCACTGAGTGTGTTCAGTATTTGAACTGTGTCAGTGTGTGTAAGTGTATCAATGTGAGTTGGGTGCTATATTCCTGAGTTCACAGTTAGATTTATACCTGTGTGCAATTTGGGGTTAGGAATTAGTGTGTGGGTGTAGTTGTGTCTGTGTGTGTAGCTTATGTTGCCTGTGAGTGAGTGTAGTGTGTCTGCCTAGGAGTACCAGTATGTATAGGAGTATATAAACTGTGACTGTATCAGTGCACAGTAAATGTGTTAACTGTGTATCAGTGCACAGTATGTATAGCAGTGAGGTCAGTGGTGTGTAGTTAATGTGTGACTGTATCAGTGCACAGTTAAATGCCAGGTAAAAGTTCAGCCTAGAGATTTGGTTAGGGCTTCTGCAAGAGGATCACAGCAGCATCAGTAAGAGGCAATTTCAGTAGGGTACTTGAGTGAAGAGATTAAGTTAGTATGGGTAAGGGTCATGGTTCATGTATTTCTGGCTATAACTAAGGTAGTACTTTTATACTTATGAATAGGAGTATATAAACTGCTAGTATTTAATATAGCTATATTAAGACCAGTGGTATCTTAAAAGACTTTGCATGATAGGGTTAACCTAATATTATGTAATATCTTATAGATAGCTATATACTAATGTCTAGTATAGCTAGAAATGACTAGTTTAGTTAGGTTTTGTCCAATATGGACTATTATGATGTATATGGACTAGCATTAACTAGTTGACCTAAATTGGACCAGTAAACCTCAGAATCGACCTAGAGGCCTCATATTTAATTAGTTAAGCATGTTTATTTCTTTAATTCAGTATCTGACATTAATATTCCATAAATAGGTCATTGTGATCCCACTTTGGACAATGATCCTCACACCTTGCTCAGGACCACAGGCGAGTACATTCTCTGACAGTTTTCATTGTTGATTACTTCTATAAATTGTAGTGTATTACATACTTGATTCCGACACTGTGGATACACGGGTTAGCACCCTAGATCCCCGTCATGAGGAGTCATGATTGGAATCCATCGTGCTAGCTGGGGGATGGAGAATTATTAGTAGATTATGTGATCATATCCAAATCCTTTACATGCATCATAGCTCACCCCACTTCTCACGTTGGGTGCGGCCTGACCATCTTACATGCATCATAGCTGTTATATATGATTAACCTGACCACTACATGCATCATAGCTAACCATATGGTTAGCCTGACCTACAAGAATCATAGTTAATCATATATAACCAGCCTGATCAAGTCCCAAGCCGATCACATGATAAACTGATAATTCAAACACTTAGCTAGATGTCTACTTTATTCAGATTCACTTGTTCTAGCATTCACTGTTATTGTTCATTGCTAGATGCTCTATTGTCTATTTTATTTCTCCTGTACTTCTCATTTTCAGCATTTATTTCCATCTTGTATCTCTTACACTGTTTATAGACTTTGTCAATTTAATGAAACTGCTGTTAGTGCTTGTGCTTCGCTCCAATCCTGACTGGGTAAACATTTTCAGAGGACCTGGAGGACTTTTGCCCCACTCATTACGGACCAGGATTAGAGGGAGATTTCACTCCAGAAATCTCAGAGGAGTTGCCTATTCTAGAGGAGAACTTACCTGCCTGTTCTTAGATTACTTTTTCTGCACTTATTGTTTTAGACTGAGACTGAGTTGTATTTATTTATTTTGTGACTTTGTGAGGTCATTTAGACCCAGGTTTTGAGTTGGTTTTATTGTGGATGTTTTATTAGAACTCTTTTCTATTCCCATCGTGCCATTATTTCTTATAACTTGTGATTGAGTATATCATAGAACTGTGGATTAGTATCTTTGTCCCCCGTGCGGAGTTGAGACTATTGACAGGATATACTATGTTTGTGACCTAGACAGCGTTCTACCGCCGATGCTGCGGCGTAGGCTGGACGTACCCACGACTCATGCCCAAATTCCGGATGCGGGTCGTGACACTCGCCTCCTCTGCTGCAGCATCCCCCTTTGAGCCTCTTGTGGCTCGCACGGTGCCCGCCTAGAGCCTGGTAGGAGTGGAAGCTCTTCTTGCAAGAGGCACACTCGTATCGTCTCTTCCCCAATCTAGCACCGTAACCATCTTCATCACACAGACCAACATGATTCAATCTAGTTAATTATATAATCCAATTAAATTAAAGACCACAAGAAGCATTGTTGAAGTATCAATCCAATTAAATGTAGATATGCAAGATAACTATATAATCCAATTAAATTAACTAAAAAATTAAAGACCACAAGAAGCATCATACATCATGCCTATTGTTGAAGTATCAATAATTCATAATATACAATCGCATCCTAAATAATAATAAAAATAACTATACTACTACGGATCTGCAGGAGGCTGACCACCGGCGTGCTTGAAGGATAAGAACTGCTCATACTCGTCCCGTGGAATCGACACCGATGTCGATGGAGAAGGCAGTGACGTCGGTGGAGGCCGTGCCCGCTCCAAGTCTGCGAGTCGCTGGTTGTAAGAATCCAGGGTAGATAACAGCCTCGTACTGCTATCACCCATTGAATCCTGCATCCTCGTCAGCTTCTCGCCCATCGATAGCTGTGACGCCTGCAGCTCCATGATGTTGCGATCATTGGAGGCTCTAATATCATTTGTCAATTCCCGTAGCTCCGTTATGCTACGGTCGAGCATATCCAATCGTGCGATGAGCATCGGATCGTCCGCCTACGGCTGGGATCGGGACTGGTCCTCCATACTTCGCAGCAAGTCGTCACGGAGAGACGCAATCTGACGGTCAACGGCCTCCTGGACGGCCTCCTGGACTCTGGCCGACGACTGCGAGGGCTGCGACTGCGAGGGGTGTGTGGAATGCGCAGCTGTCGGGGAGGCCCTAGATGACTGCGTCGCAACCAGGGCGCCATAGGAGCCCGTACCGTAGTACGTACCCCTCTGGAGACCACCAGCTGCGGTCACCCACAGGTCGTCCGCCGACGAAGATGGACCGGGCTGCGATGAAGTACCAGCCTCTCCAGGTGTAGGTGCACTAGCAGTCGCCCGCTCACGAAGCCTAAGATACTCGGCCTAGAAAAGGTTTGGAAACTCGATAATTGCCTAAGTTATATTAAAATAAACACAAAGTAAAGTAATACTTACATAGGTCTGTGAGGCCCTCTCATCAATGAGATTTTCGTCCTTGCGATGGGTGGCCAAGAAGACGGTCACCATGTTTGCATCCTCACCCCTCTGTACCTGTTAAAAATATATTATTTATTACTAAACTTAAATATTTTTTCCAAGTACCATTTTATGGTACTTATATTAAAATAATATATTTTAAAAGAAAAAATATACCAAACGACGGAAATGTTTCGTCATCGGAATCGAGCCACCACACCACTTGGCAGCATTCTGCCTAGCCGCCTTGGCCTTCTTAGACCTTTCCTTGTAGCTCGGATCGTCGAATCTAGCCCTCATCGCAGTCCCTTGCTCAGGCGTGATCCAACCTTGGATCGATTTTCCAGCACGATCACGAGCCTTCTGGTCATCCAGAGCATCTCGGATAAGCTTGGCGGCAACGGTAGGAAAGAGCCGCTCGATCAACTCGGCCCGGTGCGGAGGATAAAAATACATTTGCTACAATAAATAATTCATTAAGTTAGCATCACGAATATGCATAAATTAGAGAATTTATTTAATATACTTTTACCTGGAAGTGCGCAAACCAGAACGCCTTCCTCTCCTCCGGAGCCTCAGAGTAGTTGATCCAAGGGCCACCGTAGTTGTTCCTCAAAAATTGGCCCAGGCGTCTCTGAACCGACGATGGACGATATCTATACAGAGATAATAATTTAGATTACTGAAAAAGTCAATATACGATGAATAAAGAGAAACACAAATATATACTAAACCATCTAATTGACTTACTTTGTACCGTCGGCCCAAATCTCTGTCCTCGTCTCCTCCGGTGGTGCGCATGGAGGATCTTGTTGATGCTGGGACAACGTCGGCACGACCTCCTCGACATGCTCATCTGTCCCCATGGTTCCGTTAGCAGGAGGAACGCTGGACGAGGGTGTACTATCACGCCAGGAACTACTCGTCCCAACAGTCGGGCATGTTTGTGATCGATATACTGGAGTACTGGGCGACGATGATCCGAAACCAACAGTAGGCAGTACCGGAGTGGCACTCTGTCTACCTCGGGACCTGCCGAATCCTCCGCGTCGTCCTGTCATATCTGATAACAACATATGATGAATATAGAGAAACACAAATATATACTACATTCTACAGTCGAAATGTGATACATATCTCAAAGCATTATACAGTCAAAATATAATACATATATTCGTTAATGGGTACATCTACTTCTACATGCAATATTTACAGTCAAAATATAGTTACATTCTACATGCAATATTTTTTATTTTCAATCATCTTCAGAAAATTCATCTTGTTCGCCTTCGTCGTCCTGCTCTTTCTCTTCCTCGTCTTCACTTTCATCTACTTCGTCGTCCTCTTCGGATAATTCTATATCTTCTACATTATTACTCGTGTAATGAGTAACTTCCGTTGAGTCCACATCTACAATATTTGTTACAAGAGGTAGATCGTCCTCCTGATAAGCTATTTCGTCAATGTCAAAGGTATTTCTAGCTTTAGTCTTGCATACTGCCCACCAATCCGACCTCGCTATCCCCCGTCTATGATAAGTTGTGAAGTACACGAGCTGAGCCTGACTTGATAGGACAAATGGTTCGTAGCCTTGATATCTACGCTTGTAGTTTATATCCACAAGGCCATGCTTGTCAATTTTCCAACCTTGATCTTGAATCGGATCGAACCATTCACACCTGAATATCACGATATTAGCAGGTTCTGTGCCATAATTATATGTCAACTCCACAATCTCTCGTAAGATGCCAAAAAAATCATTGCCCGGATTGACGTCTTTGTAGTTTGAAGATTTCATACACAAACCATTGTTTTTCGTGGAATCAAGATCCAGAAAGCTGTCTCTGATAGGAGCATTTGTTGACTTGAACCTGAACCCATTCACACAGAAACTTGGCCATATTTTTACGGCAGTAATTGGTCCCTTGGCTAGAGTCCTAATAGATTCAGTCTCGGGTGATATTAGACGATCGACCTAAATACCAAAGTAGCGATAGTAAGTTATTTGTTTTGCAAGTGCAAAAATAAAAAGTAATTACCAAGCATCTTACATATGCGCTCAACCAAGAAGGAAAATGGCATCTCATATCTTGTTCTACTTCTTCGTCTGTTATATAGGGTCTAACCGACCTCAACTCAACATTATATGTGCTGAAAAATAATGAAGCAACTGTTGATTAGTAGCATAATAGTGTCTTATACTATTACATTGAGATGATGTAAACGTGGACGTATTAATTACTTACCCCTCTAGCTTCTCCACTTCATCCTCGTCGCAATTGAGTAATATATACAATTGAGCAGCCCTTAGCTCATCGTCATTCAAATATCTCTTCTTCATTTTTCCCGAAGGCTTTCCGGATGCATTAATACTTTGAGTATTGCATCATTAGATTCCTGATATGCGTCGTCGTTTCTGGGAGCTTTCGTCCTATTAGTAGCAACATGCGGCTTGAAATACGTCGAACAAAAGTTTGTAATCTTCTCGAGAACATAAGCTTCACAAATAGAGCCTTTAACCCGTGCCTTAATTTTCACCTTTCTCTTTAGGTGATTCAGATGGCGCTCGAAGGGGTACATCCACCGATAACCGACATGACCACCAACACGTGCCTCATAGGAAAGATAAATTGGCAAATGTTCCATAGAGTCGAAGAATCCAGGAGGAAACACCTTCTCGAGCTTACATAGTGTTACCGCAATGTCCCTCTCTTGCTTTTCTAGACGATCGACGAGCAACTTAGTACAACAAAGATCTCTGAAGAATATGCTCAGCTCTGTCAATGGGTCCCAAACGACCTGCGGTAAGAATTTCCGAAATGCAATCAGAATTAACCTCTCCATGAATACGTGACAATCGTGGCTCTTCATACCTACTAGTTTGTTCTCCTTGAGGTCGACGCATCTTTTCAAGTTCGACACGTACCCGTCTGAAAACTTTAGACCCTGAATCCACCTACAAAGTCTACCTTTATCCTCTTTATCCAGTGAGAAAACTGACTTAGTTTGCTTTAACTTTCCATTCCCCTCCTCTATCAAATGCAATGCAGGACGTCTACATATGTCTTCTAAGTCCAACCTGCCTTCGAATTATCTTTCGTCTTCCCCTTTACATCCATTACAGTATTAATTATGTTATCAAACACATTCTTCTCGATATGCATGACATCAAGGTTATGTCTGATCAGATTGGTGCTCCAATATGGCAGATCCCATAATATACTCCTCTTCGTCCAGTTATGGGTGCGACCAAATTCGTCACACTTGTACCCCTTAGCAGGCTCTTCGATAGCACTTGGTAAATCTTTTACCTCTTCCCATATCGTGCATCCGGGCCACCTTGGCGGTGGATTGGCCTTCTCCACAACTCCCGCACGAAAAGCATTCTGATTCCTCCGGTAACATTCCATAGGCCGGAAAGTCGTTGATGGTCCACATAAGTGTTGCCCTCATCTGAAAATTCTGCTTTCTAGAAACATCGTACGTGTTAGCACCGACTTCCCACAGCTGATTCAACTCATCTATCAAATACTGTAAATACACATCGATGTTCCTCTTCGGATTGTTCGGACCCAGGATAATAACAGTTAGGAACATATACGGAGTCTTCATGCACATCCAAGGCGGTAGATTGTACGGAGTGACGATCACAGGCCAACACGAATACTGGAAGCCCGAAAGTCCGAATAGGGTAAAACCGTCAGAGCAGAGCCCCAATCTAACATTACGCGCTTCCTCGACAAAATATGGATACTCTCGATCAAAGTGCTTCCATGCTTCTCCATCGGATGGATGATCCAATACTCCTTCGATCTGTTTTCGTCTATGCCAACTCATGTTTTCTTCAGTCTCCTTAACCATAAACAACCGCTGCAACCGCGACGTCAAAGGCAAGTAGTGCATCGAATCGGTAGGCTTCCTTGCACCGAAAGACTTTCCTCTAACAGTGGCCTTGTAGCGATCAGCACCACAGAATTTGCATGCATCTTCATCCTTGTCGTCTTTGTAGTACAACATGCATCCGTTGCGACATGCATCGATTTTCTCGTATCCCATCCAAAGCGATCTCACCATCCTCTTAGATCGGTAGAAGTCTTTAGGCAACTTTGCACCCTCGGACAAGATCTCTATAATCAAATCGAGCAGTCGATTATAGCATTCTTGCGACATGTTAAAATCGGACTTGATGCTCAATAATCTTGTAACCACCTCCAACGGTGAATGATCCTCACAACCAGGATATAGTGGAGTCCTTGCATTCTCAAGCAACTCCATAAACTTTGCAACATCGGCATTCGGTGCCTCCTCAGCTGCATCATAATTGTCCGAATTAAAACTAGGTCCCGCCGTATCATAATTGTCAGGATTGAAACTAGGCCCCGCCGCATCATAAACCATGTTCACCAACCCGTCGTCGTAAGCATCGTGGTCTTGGACATCCATATACGGCTCCACATAGGGCTCCGACTCCGATGCCAGAGATACAAGTTCTCCGTGCGCGGTCCACTGATAGTAATTCGGCGTAAAGCCCTTCGAGTATAAATGATATGTAACTTTCACTTCTGGATGATATTTTCTGTTGCGACATCTCACACACGGACACTTAATTTTGGTACCGTCCATGTACTGAGGGAATGCCTTGGCGAACTGCAGGAACTGCTGTACACCCTCAATGAATTCATCCCGTACACCGCACATGTCATCAGGATGACGGTTGTACATCCACGAACGATGACGCAGATAGTAATTTATATCCATTTCTAGATACTTCTGCAAAAATGACAGTATGTATCATATAAATCATTACATACAGTGGTTTATCACCTAACTTCATAACTTAACCGTACTATAAAAATTATATCTGATATAATACATACTTTCATTTATCAAAGTCTAAAATAAGCAATATTCAAAACAACTAAAAAGAGGCCAAGTCTCTTAGTTTTTTAATATTTTATACTATTGGTAAAAGCTTGGGTTCTTTACTGTATACAATGCTTACTAGGACATATAGTTACTTAGCTAATTATTAACAAAATCAAGTATATCAGTAAGTAACTATTTAACTACACTAACTATGTACTAATTTAATACAAAACTGATACCCTTAACTTCTACCCAATAACTCATGCTAACCCATCTTAAACCAACTAACCAATACCTGGACACTAAGCTAACTAAAACTAGTATACATAGCTCACTAAATGCAACTGAAAACGGATACTGATACAGTGGGACTTGTTGATACTTACTGATACATGGTTGCTGAAATGACACAGTGCTGATGGTTTTCCTCTTCGGTTGCCTGCTCACTGTTGCAGACCTCCTTCTCACTGCCGACTCGAGCATGCCATCCCTCTTATTCTAGATACCATCTTAGTACACTCCTATCTAACATCTCTAAACATCACTAACCTACATATCTATATATACCCTATTAACACTTGACTTTATACCTTGCCTGCATCAACTCCTACAATTGCCTGTACTGATACCTCACACAGTCCCTAATACGTATCAGTGTATAAGTACTGATGACTGATACCAAACTGAAACTGAGATGCACTAAGGCATGCCTCTGCAGTGCCTAGGGACTGCCCCCAAGCCTAGCTGACAAGCACCATTTGGGTGCACTGCTGCAGTGCCCCATGCCAGAGCCCCAAGTCTGTAACCAAACTTCATTTGGTCTCCTCCATGTACCAATACTAATAACAGATAATATACTAACTGATAACTCCATATACTAACACTTCTAAAGTGTATCACTTGCAGGTAATAACCCTACTACAACTGTCACAATCCCTCACATCTCGAGCTCAGTGTCTGTGTCACTGTCTGTGTCCATGTGATATTAATATCTATGTCCATGTCAAAAAACCTAATCCTAAACCTAAGGTCCTTATCAGTGTCTGTGTCAGTGTGTGTGTGTGTCGTGTCTGTGTCTGTGTCTGTGTCTGTGTCACCATCTGTGTGTGTGTGTCGTGTCTGTGTCAGTATCACATGTGGAGAGAGAGAGAGAGAGAGAGTTAGGCTTTACCTAGAGCTCGAGGAAGAGGAGGGGGATGCCGGAGTAGCCGCGGGGGAGGTCGACGGAGCAGGCGGTCGACGGAGCGGGGGGGGGGGGAAATTTTTTTCGTTTCAAAATTTTGACAGTTGGGAAAAAATGGAAACCGAGCCCTAGTTAACCAAATTTTAGCGACGTTTAGCGACGTCAAAGAATGACGTCGCTAAATTAAATTATAGCGACGTTAAGGTCGTCGCTAAACACGTTGCTAAATATTTCTAATATAAACGTCGCTATTTGGGTCGCTAAACGTCGCTAACTTAGATATATTAGCGACGTTTAGCGACCAAAATTGAACTTATAGCGACTAATCTTATAAAAACTGAATATAAGTCGCTAAACGTCGTTAAATGTCGCCAATTAGCGACGTCTACCGACGTTTTACATGGAGTCGCTAAATTAGCGACGTTTTCACTTGGAGTCGCTAAAATACGTCGCTAATCCCGCTTATTCTAGTAGTGTCTCGTATGAATTTGCTGGATCATGAGGGCAGATCGTTGTATATTGCGAATCTTGCCTTGAGCTCTGGTGGTTTTGATCACCCCAGCAAGAGTTTCCTTCTTTGTATTTCTGTTCCTGTTCTCGTTATTCTCGGTGTAGCGTCTGCGAACGTATAGAGAAGAACGATTTTCTGATTCTTGTTGTATTTGCATTTTCTTTGGGTTATCAATTTGCAATATGTTCCTTGTTTAGTGCTTCTGTGGGGTTGTGTGTCACTGTAGAGGAACTCTTGTGTGAATTCCAGTGCACCAACTTCTCTTCTGGAGTTTGTAGAGACGAATTCTTGTGTGAGTCTCTACTTTGTGGCTACCTCTTCTTCTTTGATCTGACATCGGGACTAACAAAATGATGCTGAATGAATTGGGATGAATATGTTTGCAAAAAGTTATCCTTTACATGTATTTTAATTGAAATATTTAGTAATCATCGAAGTGATCAGAAGCTTCTCAAATATACAAAATTGAGGTCGAGATGTGCGGAAATGGACTGCTTTATCCAAAGTAATTCTCTACATATAAAAAAACACTTATTTTAGGTCGAAAAATGATTATGGTGTCTCGATTTAAAATTATGTTGTTTAACAAGCATATTTAAACTTTAGGAGCCGGGGAGAATGATGAATAATTTTTGAAATTATATATCTGTAATTTCTAAGAATGTATTAAATATTATTCCTTAATATAATCTTAAAGTAAATGAAAGACAAATAACTTTGTGGGTGGACATATAGCAGTGAAATTGAGGTAAATTGAGCGGTGTATATTGTGCTATAGCAAAACAAATTAGATGCAAAATGTAATAGCAAATCGGAACTCCGAGACTGACTTTGACTAGTAATTCTAAGGTACGATTATGTTTATTAGTGTTGCAAGAATAACTTATATATAGTTGTTTAATCCTAAAAGATTTTAGGAACAACTTTTAACCATTATTATAATTCTACAGTTTGGGAGAACTTTGACATAATATCAGAGAAGTTCATCCATGTTCAAATCCTCTTGTAAGTTTGAATCCTCTTTACGCTCATTTTAAATGAATTTTATAGAAAAATTATACAGCGTGGTGAATCCAGCTATATAATTCCTAATTTAATATTTGACTTATGGAGACGTGTTAGAATAAATATATAATTCAATTAACTCTACTGTAATCTAAAGTTTTGATATAGTGTCGTAGACTTTATACAGTGTACACTGCTAATGTTCCTTTTCAAATCTTCCTCTCTCGCTCTCTAATTTCTGAAAGAGAAATAATTTTTGATTTAATTTGATGTGGGCAATCATTTCCAGCGTGCATCTATACCATTGCAATTGATATCTTGCCTCTCGCTTAATATTGGTGAGGTCGACCAAGAATTACAAATGATTGCCGAGATAAAATGAGGACATCACATGTGAAAGAAGAATATATGTATCTTAGTTTGGGAGATTCATTGGAACTATAAGCTATCCAAAAATTTCAAAGAACATAGCATAAATAATACATACGAGAAACTTTTGAAAATTCTTTTCCGTGATTTATTTAAAATATGGAACCAAGTAAAAGTATCAAACAAAATCTAGATTAACGAATTGGGCTAGTTTGGCTCCATAGATTCAAACGGTGTATGATAGTTTTAAAGAACGACAGTGCTACATGGACCACGGATTGGCCCACTTGGTCCGCACAATTGGTCCACGGTCACGTGTCGATTGCGGATTGGAGGAGGGGGCAGCATTTATTTTGGACGTTGGTTCCGAAACACTGGAGGGGGAGTTGGACGAATGGAGGATGATACGTCGATTGCGGGCCAATCCGCGATCACCCCCTGCGGTCATTTTAGCATTTTCGTTTAAAGAACTGAGAAATGCTGGTTGGATTCGGAGGTGGCATAAGAAACAAACTAAACCATGCTCGCTCACCACTACCTATGCTGGGATTCAACAAACAATGAGTTACAAGTAAAATAATACAATCTTATACAAAATGGTAGGGAAGAACATATCTTAAATTTGAAAATTAAGGAGATAATAAATATTGAACTTGAGACCTCATGGTTAAAATTATATATATTTACCACTTGAACTACTACATATAACTACATAATATGATGTCTATACTTAAATGGAAGGAAAAGAAAATCAAGATTAAAGTGAGAAAAACAAAATCAGCAAGAAAAGAGGACAATGATTTATGTGGAAATTCTAGGAAAACCACAAGCATCAACTTCTACCATTTTCAGGTAGAGAATACAAATTGCAGCTCAAGTAAGCAACGCCTAAAACTTATATATATATATATATATATATATATATATATATATATAATTCCCACGACACTCTTCTACAAGTTAAATAGAGTGTATACCTAAATTAATTGTTAGGAAACTGAAACAATTTGAACACCAGACAGACATTTATAAGCTAGTACTCAAAACATCATAGCACATGTCTTTATCACAGGATGGGATTGTGAATTTAGAGCTTAAACAACATTTTGTATAATCTCTCAACAATGTCAACCGTTGATAAGGTTTGAATTTCTGTATAACAAATGGAACTGTAGTTACAAATTTTATGTCATAGATAAATACGGTGTTGTTTGGTTCAAGTTTTGGTTTTGGGTTCTTTATCTATGTTTGACAAGTCTGGAATTGGTGGTGGCGGTGGGGTTGAAGAAGCGGTTTTTGACAATTGTGAAAATGTAAAACTCAATGTCCCAATTGAAAATATTTTTTTTTTCTAGAAATGTTACTTGGGTGCATTAATTTTTTAAAATAATTAACGGTAATACCATCAACGACATCAGTTTAATTTAAATAACAATAGCTTCGTGAAATTAATGAAAGAATATTTATTGAAAATTAAATAAATTAATATTTCCAACCTAGCCAAACAAAGGTATTAGATTGTTGAATTTATGTTTCATGAAAAAGTAATGAAAAGTGTATTCCTAGAAAAATTAAATATTCAACCGAATTCGAGTGGCTCTTATGGTTAACGAGGAGTGGTATAAGATCTTGACTGGATGGCAGAAGATCAGTAGATCGAGCCACGGGACGTATTATTCTTTTATTTATAAAATGGTGGAAGTTGAGGAACAATGGATCCAAAGACATATAATGCAGTGTGCACAAAGTCTCGAACGTTATGTCGGAAATTTAAAAAAAAAAAAAAAACATTCATCCAAAGGTCACCTAAAGGTTGAGAGATGTAATGTTAGAGAATTCGAAGTAGGGAGCCCAAGGATAGCAAATTACATAAAATTACGTACAAAAGTGGGAAGAATTTACATCTCCCAGGAAATTTTACTCTTATGGAGGTGCTTTTAAGCTTCAAATGCATAGAAATAATGCAATTGGCCGGTTGTTAATTAATTGTTTTGATCTTTTTGAACAGTTCTATCATGTTGTGCTCACAGGGCACAAAAGGGATTACATGTCCTCTAATCAAAGGACACACAAATTATGAAACATCACCTAAGAATTTATGCCACTTGTGAACAAAAAGTCCCACCCATTCTCCCTGCACTCACACTCTCTCCCAACAGCCACAGGTGACTCACAGGTGTGAGCACATGTTCTTTTCCATCTACATGGCCCCTTCCAGTTGGTCCCATCAGTGTGGGCAGCACACTGGCACTAGACCTGAATCAATTGTAGTCACCAATAGACACACGGATTGGATCCAGCTGAAGTGCACATACTTCGTTTCAACAAAAACTTGTTTGGATGCTTGTAGCTCAATGTAAAAGTATAATTTTTAACATGTTATAATACAATATATTTGTAATAAAAGTGTAAATATATTATGTTTTAAAATATGTTCAGATACATTTTTTTTTTGTCTTCCACAAGTAGTGAGGAGTTTCAAACCACATTGTTTTGGATGACAACATAAAAATGTAGGCGAGAATTAAAAAAAGTAGAGAGCGTAGCCATCTGAAATGGAGTTGCAATTCATTTTTCCTGCAACTAAAAAATGAAAAAAAAAATGACACTTTCAGTTGCAATGAAATAACATATCACACCCACTCGCAATAGAGTTAAAATATCAATCCAAACTCGAAAACTGTCTCCATAATGGAACAGTTGCGCGCAAGGTCTCGTTTGGTTCGTGGAACTGAAAGGAAATGAAATCAATTCCTTACTCATTTTCTTTTCTTTAAAAAATTACAATTTGCATCCTCTTTTTAATTTCCAGTGTTTGGAAAGGCCAAAAAAATTGGTGGAAGAGAAAATGAATCTCTAGGGTGGAAAAGTGAATCTCTAGGTGGGTAGAAAAAACGACTTTTTTTTTCCTGTTCTTCTCTCCCTTGGAAATCATTTTCCTTTTCTAAACAATTCTTTGACATTCAAACATAGAAAATAATTCATTTTTCAAACATTTTCTTTGACATGACTGAAACATTGAAAATAAATAACTTTTTTTTCCTAATATTATTAACAATTTTTTTTGGACATCCAAACATAAAAATATATATATATATATTTTTCAAATATTTCCTTCAACATCCAAACATACCGAGAACAAACCACATTGGCCTAAAAGTACAATTTTGAAAACTCTTTCAATGCACTTTCAACGAACCAAACAACTTCCAAGTGTAGTTTACCACGCTACCCAATAGTAATAGTACTTCATGGTTGCTCAACTATAAATAGGCTAGGTTGCTCATCACTCGCCATTTCCTTCCTCTCTCTCTCTCTCTCTCTCTCTCTCTCTCTCCAAATCAAAACACTAGAAATAAGGCTCAATCCACTCCCTACGAGAAAACAGGAGGAAACCCTAGTTTCCCTCTAAACCCTAATCCACCCTTTGGATCTCTCTTTATCCAAACTCACTCGACATATAAATCCATGATTTCAAGATATCATCAACTGCAGTGAGTCTATATCTACACTTCTTGAAAAAAGAAAAAAAAATATGGATCAATGGAGAGAGATGGAAGGGAAGAGACTCCATGACCCCTATACTCAGGCCATGTCCGGCCAGCGCGTAGTGATGCGCGTCGAGGGGCCTATCATAGTCGGCGCGGGCCCGTCCGGCCTCGCCGCAGCAGCGTGCCTCAAGGAGAAGGGGATACCGAGCACGGTGATCGAGCGGTCGACGTGCGTCGCCTCCCTGTGGCAGCTCAAGGCCTACGACCGCCTCCGCCTCCACCTGCCCAAGCAGTTCTGCGAGCTGCCCCTCGCGCCCTTCCCCGCGCACTTCCCCACGTACCCCACGAAGCAGCACTTCGCGTCCTACCTGGAGGCCTACGCGAGGGGGTTCGGGATACGGCCCGCGTTCGGGGAGGCCGTCGAGAGCGCGGAGTACGACACCGGCGCGGGGGCGTGGAGGGTGAGGACGGTGCGGGAGGGGGACGGGAGGAGGAGGGAGTACGTGTCGAGATGGCTGGTGGCGGCCACGGGGGAGAATGCGGACGCGGTCGTGCCGGAGGTCGACGGCATGGGGGAGTTCGAGGGGGAGGTCTTGCACACGAGCGCGTATCGGAGCGGCGAGGCGTACGGAGGGAAGAGGGTGCTCGTGGTCGGATGCGGCAATTCGGGGATGGAGGTCTGCCTGGACCTCTGCAACTACAATGCTCGCCCTTCGATTGTCGTTAGGGATACAGTAAGTATTTCATTAGCTAGCCCTAGCCCTAGCCCTAGCCCTATGCAATATATATATATATAACCCTAGTCAATTTATTTCTTGGAACACAAGACTCAAATTAAGATATCTATTCTAGGCAAGGACGGAACCAGAAATATTTCTTAGATGGGACTGAAGCAGAGAAATGTCATTACAAAACAATATAGGGATTTCGAGCCTAGGTCTATACAACTGTTATGCGCCCACGTCTGTACAACTGTTATGCAAAAATATGTATTTTTCAATAAAAACAACATAATGGACTGTTGGGATTCGAATCCAGATATGTACGACCACATCACATAGTTCTCACCGCTAGACTACAGGTCTTTCATGTTACCTTAGTAAAAAATATTTCATTTTAGTTTATTTAAGTCCGGACTGCAGTCCGGGTCATCCCAGCTTATGCTCCGTCGGTGATTCTAGGATAAAGTGCAACAAATCCTTTGGATTTATACTTTTGGCAACAACAAAAAAATTAATAGATTTTTTATCAATTAATTAAGCTCTCATATTTTTTTGTAATTTAGTCAAATCATCATCTCCATTCACTAGTTACAATTTGAATGCTATAGCTAAATTTTGATTGAAAAATTGTTTGAAATATTCAAAATACTCAAGCACGTGATCATTAAAGATTGCGACGATCTTATCTTCCTTTTGTGTATAGATCTTATCATCCTTATGTATATAGGTTTAAAATACCTCATATTTTATCATTCTTACCTCCTCATATTTTATCATTCTTATATCCTTCTAGATATAGTTTTAAAATACCCCCTACTTTATGATTCTTTTTATTTTTTTCTCATGTTTCACTCCATTTTCACTTTGTTTCATACTTGTACATCATTAGTTTGTTTTATTTCCTGCTTAAATAATCCAAATAAACCTTGTCGATGGTAAATTGGCTGTCTATTGAAGGTCCATTGACGTCGTCGTTCAATTTGGGTACAAATTGCAAAACTATAAATTTTTGAGGGGTTTTTTTTTTTTTAAGTGTGAAAATGTGAATCCGGGAGGGAAATTTTTTTTTTTTCTTTTCAATTTACCCATTTATCCTATCATAGTGATCATCATTGATATTTCATTTGGCCCTTCTTTTTGGGTCATGGTTCTTTGACAAAGGAGGAAGATTGCTGAGCATTACATTTAGATTGATATAAAATTTATATTTACATAATAAATGAATTATTTGACACACGTTTGTGCTTCTAATGAGTTGAAGTTTTCCACAAATTGTCCTACATTCTGTTCTCATCCTATTATACATAGATCCTAACATTTATAAAATAAAAGTAAGACCACATGTAATAGGGTAGGAGCAGACTATGAAACAGAATTAGTGGGACAATAATCTATTCCAATATTCTGTTCCTACCCTATTACATGTATAAAATAAAAATAAGAAGACTATGAAACAGAATTAGTGGGATGGCAGATATGGTGCCCGTGCCAGTAAAGCAACAAATGCCAGTAAAGCAACAAATGAGGTTTAGGCATGCGAAGAAAAAGATTCCCTGTGTATCTTTGCAAATATTTCATTGTTCAAATACTCTTCATGCCTGCCGAAGACTATCCCTCTCCTTTCTTGGGAGTTAACCGCACGCTTGCTTACTTACTCTCTCCTTTTTTCTGCACTCTATTCTTTCTGTTCTCTATGGACAGATTCTGTGTAAAATGAAAACTGCACTAATAACATATCAATCGAAGTGCACAAGTGCATGGGACCCCAAATTAAAGTCTTTATACTGACATATTGAAATCTAAACTAAAAAGAAAGTATCAACAAACAAACTTTGCCACTTTCATTCCCATTTGCAATTTATCAAAGTATCGATAGATAATGTGCTGCTCATGCTCGTTCTTTCTTTCTTTTTTGGTTCCGGAAGGTGCATGTTCTTCCACAGGAGATGCTCGGCATGTCGACTTTCGGGCTGTCCATGTGGCTGCTCAAGTGGCTGCCAGTGCGGACCGTGGACCGCCTGCTGCTCTTCGTGTCGTGGCTCATGCTCGGGGACACCGCGGGGCTCGGGCTCGAGCGGCCCCTGCTCGGACCGCTGGAGCAAAAGTCGATGTCGGGCAAGACCCCGGTGCTTGACGTGGGCACCCTTGCCAAGATCAGGTCCGGACACATCAAGGTCTGAAAAACGAATGCACCGTTGCTTTTCTCTAAATTTCTCTAATGATATTTGCTACTCCTTACCGGTTCTTCTCCTCCGATGATCAGGTGCGCCCCGCGATAAAGGGATTGACACGACACGGTGCGGAGTTTGTGGATGGCGGATCCGAGGACTTCGACACCATCATATTGGCCACCGGCTACAAAAGCAACGTACCCTCTTGGCTAAAGGTACGTATGATCAAGGATTTGCACTAGCTCTATGTAGAACACTATCATGTAAAACTTTTAGCCGGAGGAATTACATAAGTTCATGCCTATGTAGAGACCATTTTAAGATGAGTCACTAAATAAAATTTTGGGCAACAAAGTGACCAGAGGCCTCTGATATACGAAGGAGAGGTGCAAAGTATGATACTGATCTAAGATGAAAGTTGAGGGATATATATATTTCCAGAATTTATATTTCATACACCAACCCTCGGAATTGAGAGTCTCTTGTACGATCGTCACTTAATCATGTTAATATGGCTAAATTATTCTAATGGCATTCTAACTATAATGTTTCAATATTTTTTATATCTTAACTTTTCACTGTTCGATTTTGAAACACTATATTTCAATTTTAAAGTACATCGAGACTACTTCAAATGAATATATGACAATAAAAGTATTCAAATTGTGCTTTTGTACTGTAAGATATGCTTTTAAAGTAGTTTCTATGTGCTTCAAAATTGACGAAAGATTCTTCTAAAAGGTAATTTATGAAATTTGTGCGTCAAAATCAAACAGTGGAAAGTTACGGTTTCAAAAACCTATTAGGATAGCATGTTAATAACCAATCACAAGTACATTGCACTGTAGTGGTATAATCTCAAGATCCGCAGGAAAGGGAGATGTTCTCGGAGAAAGATGGTCAGCCGAGAAGACCATTTCCCAACGGCTGGAAAGGAAAGAGAGGGCTATACGCCGTTGGATTCACGAAGCGTGGGCTGCTAGGGGCATCGATGGACGCAAGGAGGATTGCCCATGACATCGAACAATGCTGGAAGACCCAAGGAAAGCAGTCATTTCCTTGTTGCCCATCAAAGTTTTCAAGATCAATAAAAGATGGGAACTGATTTCCTTTCTTTCTTCTTTCTAACGGAGAAATTATTCAGTAAGCTGGATTTACCATGAGTCTCGATTCTCCATTATTTGTGAGGATGGGAAGGAAAATCAAGGTTGTCGCTGCATGCACTTGAGGATGGGAAGGAGAATCAAGACTGCGACTGCACGCACAGGAGAATCAAGACTCATGGTGAGTCCGGCTCACTGAATAATATGCACTCTCTCATCAAGAGCGTGGAGTAAAATTAAGTTTCATGGTGAGCCCAACTCACTGAATAATTTCTCCTTCTATTGACCTTTCCACCGATTACAATTTACCAACAATGTAATTTTGAACAGGACTCCATGCATGATTGCATTGCGTGGCCAGTACATTATTATTGTTTAACCTTAAAATGTACAGTTAGGCTGGTTATTTGTATATATATATATCCTGTTTGAGTTTTCTTCACTATTATAGCAATCTGATCTGACCTACAGTGAGCTAGTGAGAAAGAGTGATCAGAGAGCTCAGTCTGTGGCTGTAGTTAACAATATCTATGAAAGGAAGAGGGTTTGAATGAATGATTTCATACAATTGGTTTGTTCGTCTAGTGGTGAATCTCGTACTTTGATGTGATGGATATTCTTCCCATAACATATGTTTTCCTATAAGAAACTTGGTAAAAATGAAGTATAAGAAAAATGCTTTTATATATATATATATATATATATATATATATGCCCTCTTAGTTCATCAAATATATTGCATTGGACCACCATTACTGTAGACCAGATATGTTGTTCTACTATTTCTGTCATATATTATATTTTTACTCTATTACATATAGATTTCAATTAATATAAAATAAAATCAGAATATGTGATAGAAATAATGAGACAGTAGATCTGCACTATCATTACTAACTATCATATGCTTATTTTTGTAGTGGATGGATTGGTTCTAGTTCCCTCATTACAGTACACGTTTCTTTCTCGGCAATGGGCATTAGCATATTATATATGAAACTCCTCTATGGAAAAAGGAATAATTAGTCTTATTATTTGAAAATATTTCATGAGAGGATATATGATTGCACCCTTTTGGTTCCTTCCTTGCTCGATCTAGCTCTTCTAGACAAACCTGCTAGTTAACTGATGTCTTCAAAATCTCAAACTATTAATTAGAAACGAGCCGACATTATATATTAAATCTTTGGATTAATTACGATTATTATTTCTATATTTTATGTTTATTATATAAAACATTTCTATTTTAAAACTAATTATACAGGGTATCCATCTTCTTTAAAAAAAAAATAAACAACATGATAATTAGTGTTATAACTTTCTATAAAAAATATAAAATATAAAAATAATTTATATAATTAGTTAGAAAGTAAGAATATTTCGTATAATAAGTATAAAATATAGGAATGGTCACGTAATTAATCCTAAATCTTTAGTATATCATTATAGCCAACATAAACAATTTAACTGGTGGAAAAGAGATTTGAATGTCAAGCTTCATTCTTTTGTTCTGATGACATATTAGTTGAGCAATGTTTTCCTTTAAACAAAACCTAGATATGTTTGCATGGAGATGATCTAATATAACCATGACTACACGGAAATGCATTGGCTACAATTATATTTATGTGATTCTTATTGATTTTGATATTTCATAGTGCATATTGGAATTCTGTTTAATGTTCTACTAGTATTATGTACTTGCATTTGTACGTTATTCCATAAAAACTAAAAAACACTTGATATAATTATTCTAATATTTATTAAAACTATTTAAAAAAAACTAAAAAATAATTGTATTAATTATTCTAAATTTATTATTATATTAATATTATTCTATTATTCTATATATTATTTTAAAGAGTTTATTGTCGAAATGGTACATGAAGAATTTAGTATTTGCCATTTTCATGATCGAACATTTTTTTAGTCGAAATGGTGCATGAGCTTTGCATTTTTGCTCAATTAGCGTCTGAAGTAAAAAAAATTGATATTTTTGAATAAAAATCGATAAAAATGAACATATGATGGTTACGTGTCATATTTTTAATAGTTCTTTTGTCAAGCTTTTTGTTTTGGACTATCATTTTCAGAAGAATATTAGTGTTCGAAAAAAAAATTACGGATAAAAATTGTTAAAAATAGAAGTTCAAAACCAAAAACTTGACAAAATAACCATTAAAAATATGACACGTGATCATCACATGTCCATTTTTATCGATTTTCATCCAAAAATACCAATAAAATTTACTTAAGGCACTAACTGAGCCAAAATGCAAAGCTCATGCACTATTTCGGCCCAAAAAAAAGTTCGATCACCAAAATGACAAATACTACATTCCTCATGTACCATTTCGACAATCTATTTAAAAACTATTTAGAAAGACCAAAAAATTACTTCCGTAATTATCTTTTTGTCCCTATTAACTTTAATAAATGATTTAAATATAGTATATAGATGCAAGGGTATATTTAGAAGGAAAAAAAATTTAGAATGAAGCTCAACTTTTCTCATTATATAGTAGTATAGATAAACATAGTTTATTTTAAATTTTTATCGGGACACTACAAAACTTACTCGGGACTAGCCCAACACAGTTGCTTTTATTTACAAATTTGCCACCATAAAAAAATTATTAGGGGTCGTCCACCACATAATACGTATAAAAGCAACTTCTTCTCCTTTTTTTTTTCTCTTTTTCTTTTTTTGCTTATTTCCTCTTCCAAATTTTAAATATGTTAGTGTTTCATGTTTATGCATAGATTTCATCTAGGGACTAAAATTTGATTTATGATTCATTTTGGGCGTGATTTTTGAAGTTTCGAACATATTTTAGTGTTTCGAACTTGTGAAATTCACCCACAGTCGCGACGGAGATGATGATGGTCTGTCAAAAAATTTGACAGTACTCCCTATAGCCGAGATTGTCAAATTGACAATCCTAATAAAAATTTACTGGAACCTAGGACTGTCAAAAAAATGACCTTCTGGCTTTAGTACGACTGTCAAAATATTTGATAGTCCTAATAAAAACTTACTGGAATCTAGGACCGTCAAAAAATTTAAAGTCCTTCAAGTATTCAGTACTGTAGAAAATTTCTACAATCCTGACAACATAATGGACTGTGTTGTCATGACTGTAGAAAATTTCTTGGTCTTCCTAACATGTGACTGTGGCAAATTTTATTACTTCGAATCCCTAAAATTGGTTTGAAAGTTCAACAAAGTTAATCATAAACCTATTTTAAGTTACTAGGCTATGATATTTTGAGCATTACAATGATTGGGAAGAAGATTTATCAAAATAAAATAAAAAATACAAACCTTAAAATTATAGATGGAGAATATGGAGGAACAAGATTGGGAAGATGATTTGTGGTAGATTGGAAAGAAAATAGGGTTTTAGAGGAAATGGAGGCGGTGGAGAAGGAAAAAGTTTAAAATTTTAAAGAGAGAATCATAGAGAGAGAGTGAAAGTTAGAATGATTGGGTTTCGGGGGATTTCGGGGGATGGACAGCCCCTAGTAAGAAAATGGTTGTTCCGAGTAAAAGTTTTTCTAAACTGGATTAGCCACAATCCTGAATAGTCCCGAATAAGTTTTGTAATGTCCCAATAAATAAATAAATAAAAATTGTTCACCCACCAAACTATGGTAGATATTTATTGTTTCACTCAAGAATTATTACGTGTCATTTATTTTCTAAATTAAAATTACTTTGAAAATGGTTTAGTTAACATTTACACTAATTTTGATTAGTAATTTGACACGTAATAAATTTTGAATGAAATTATGAACATCTATTCTAGTTTTGGCAGATGAACAACAAATATAACCCATATACACACCTAACAGGAAACCAATCATGAGGGCCGTTAATATATCGAATATTTGGGCCCTTGATAAAGGCACTACAAAAAAAGACGGGCTGGCCCATTTTTTTATTAGTTTTTTATTCAAAATTTTACTCAGGACTAGTCTAAATATTTATTAGGACTGTCAAAATTTTGACAGTCCTTCCAATATGTTGGACTGTCAAAATTTTAACAATCCTAAATAAAGTATGCAATTCAATAGACTTTCAAAATTTTAACAATTCAACATATTGGAAGGACTGTAAAAAAATTTGACAATTCTAATAAATATTTGGACTAATCCTGAAAAAAAAAATTTGAGTAAAAAACTTATAAAAAAATTAGGTCACCTCCGAGTATTTTTTTTTTTTTTTTTTTTAAGTGCCTTTATACACGGCCAATATTTGATAGCTTAACAAAGACAGCTGAGAGCTGAGCAGAGCTGCGTGTGAAGGGGAGGGGACAGAGTAAGTGGCATCTGAATCTATAATAAAATCATGATCAGTTTCTCTTTACTGAGAGACAAAGGAGAGTTGCATCTTGATCCGCTGCATCATCACTATGAGAATCCATACCATGTGAGATTCAGAGAGCTAATGATTGAAGGCATGGGATATATAGTCGAGTGGCGGTCCCAAATAAAACTGATACATTATACATCAATTTATACTCTTTTCTAATCTCCCCACAAATAGAGAGAGTGACCCTTCGAGAGAAGGTAAGGCTATAAGTTTGAGTTACATAAACAGTTCTCCACATAAGATGGTACTGTGTACTTTTTTAACTCTACTTACCATGGAAAAACCAATTTAAATTGTATGCTATTTTCTTGTTTTTTTTAGTTTGTTTATTATAATTACTTTAAATAAATATAATTTTATTTTTTTGAGTTGATTAAGAATTTAACTTATTATCTCTATTATTATAATGCGGCTTGGAAACAGCTCAAAAAATAGTCGTCTAAGTCGCTTATATATCCGCCATCTTACATCTTACATACATAAAATAATGAGACTTCAAAACGACTCAAAAGTGAACCGTCTAAACCATATGTATATCATCATCAATTAATTATCTTTTAAAAATAAATATTATGTAAAAAATTGTTGAAAAAAGTTAAATTTGTTATAAATAACACTATAAGAATTTGAACTCAGCCAACCTAAGATATTACCCCCCACCTCAACCACATAAGTTACAAGAGATATTTGTTTATAATTAGATAATATTATGTAACTAACCGTTTCAAAACTCTTTATGAAAAGTAGAAATATATCCATAAATAATTATAATTAAAATATAATCAAATATATAACAAATTCTAATTAAAATATAAAAATATATATAATAAATCTTAATATAAATATATTTAAATATTTAAATAATTTTATATTAATTTTAGAAAAAAAAATATTTTACGTACAACGCACGTGAATTTACTAGTTAATTAATAAATAATTAATCCTTAAAACTAACTGCCACCTACCACCGTATGTATATCCTCATGTAATTAATATTTTTTAATCCTTATAACTAACTACCATCGTATGTATATCCCTCACTTAAACAAAAACTTAAAATCCTAATAGCTATCTGAACATATATCCAAATTTCTGCAAAAAACAAATTCTAATTTAAATATATTCAAATTATATTTAGACTATTTTAATATAATTTAAACTTTTATCTAATTTATAATAATATTAATTTTTATCTTTTTTCATATGTGCATTGCACGTAAATATGACTAGTATTATAGATAAATACATTTAGAGGTTTTTTTTTATCTTCTTTTGATTGTTTTTGTTGTTTATAATTTATTTGTAAATTCACATATATCAGACATTGAAGAATGAATTGAGAAGAAGTTGTGTTTAAGTTTGTATGGTACAATATCAAAATTTTAGAATGGATCTCTTGTCTTCTTCTCTGCCTCCGAAGTCGTCTTCTAGTTAGGTCTCAAGAACAGAAATCCAGCTTTGAGATCCAATGACACCCACATGCGCCAATCCATAGTTGGGTGTTTCTGTTAATTGTAACTCGGTTTATATTTTTTGCATTTATATTAAAATTATTTGTGACAAATTAATAGTAGTTAATTGTTCATAAATTTTTTCTAGCTTTCGCGTCCACTTTTTTCCCCCAAATTTTCTACTTTTATACTAATCATATTTTCTTAGGTCTTTGTGTCACATCAAATTGGCATCAGAACCCAGGTTTAGAAATATTTTATATGTAGGTAAGATCCAAAAAAATATCTACAAAATTTCTTGCAACAAATTAGTGCATTAATCAATACTGAATATGACAAGATAGATAATTTGATAACTAACATACGTGAATGAAAAAGTTTTTCGATGAATTTTTCATAAGCAGTCCCAAGAAGCACCTTGCCACTGTACAAATTATTTACATTTCAGTTGATACATGCATATTTGATTCTGCTTATATAGATGTTTATTTGGTATATTCTGGACCTATTTATGAGACCACCAGTTCTATGGAGCATCAGTAGGTTCATTGACTGTGACACAGTTGCTACACGATTTGTGAGTCTCATATAGACCTCGGACTACGTATCGGGTTGGCTTCCTGTACGTAAGCGTCATGCGTTAGGGGTAACTGCTGATAGAAACTTTGTATGCTAGTAGACCTGCATGGGCCACCACCAAAAATATGTCACGTCCCAGTCCCAAAATACGTAGGACTAGGAGTACATAACACGCCCAGCCGTGTGTATATGGTTTCCATATATTGGAGTTCATGTACATACGGCTGGGCGTGTTACGTACTCCTAGTCCTACGTATTTTGGGACTGGGACGTGACATATTTTTGGTGGTTTGTAAGTCATGTCGTTAATAAAATAGACTTTATCATCTCTTTTGGTATATGGTTCTTCTTTTTATGCAACTCCATTCTATTACGGGGAATAGGTAACAGTCGTCTCATTCATAATTTTATGTTCTCTATAGAACGATGTGAATTCATGATAACGATATTTATCGTCTCGGTCACTTCTGAGACTCTTAAGTTGTTGACTTATTTTTCGGACAGCTTCTGTCTTGAAATATTTAATCTACCCCAACTACAAGATACTAACCCGAAGTATATATAAACACTTATATACATTAACTGATGCATAGTAGAAGATCAACATTGTAGTGCCCCGCTCCAGACTGCGCACTATGTGTAGGCTTATGGCTAGTTTGACTCAGTCAAAATTGAGTATTGGGAACCTATCGACATATAATCGATCTAGACGAATGCATAGAGAATTTTTCCAATTCGGGGTTTGACTTCTATTGGAATGATTTAAATACAATGGATTGTGTCTTAGCGAATAAATTCTATATAAGAGTCTTTTCTAATAATATTTTATTGTAGTTTTCTTTGGATGTTTTTTGATGTTTAGTTTTGATGAATGTACTTTCATGGTGGTTTTCGATGATTGTTTATATTGTCCACTTTCATCAATTTATGCATTCATTTTGAGAATTCTAAGAGAGAGGAAAGATAGAAGAAGCGTATTGATTCGATGTTGGTGTCATAGCAGGAGGACACGTAGTTGAAATTTGATTATTGCGAAGCAATTCTTCTTCTCTCGATGAATTCTCTTTTCGGTGGGTGGTTATGGTCATTCTCTTATATTCCTTTACATCTTAACAAAAAGCTAGCTCTTTGTATCTTTGCAACGTTTCTTCGATCGATGATGCCTAGTAGTATGCACTAAATAAATGAAAGCCACATGCATGTTATAACACTATGAAATCGGAATACTGAATAACTACGTAATTGTCTAATGCATCTATGCACGAGATTTTATATAGTAAGAGTTTCGTATGAGAAACGAAATGGATATAATGTATTACCACAGAATAGTTTAGGACCAATCGATCAAAACACTGAATAACTGTAACTGTTAAGTGCATCTACGCATAAGATTTATGTAGTAAGAGCTTCATATGAGAAGCAAAATAAATGTGGTATGGTACCACAGAATAGTCGAAATGGTTTGAGACAAATGGATCACCAATCGAAACAACATAAAATGGTGAGAATGAATTAAAATACTGTTTGTGGTATTTAAACGAAAGAATGAAAGTGTATTTCAATGACGGGGTTTGTGCGAAACCCGCGCCCTTTGGTTTACAAACAAACTTGTACAATGTAATCCTATACGAGGATGTGGGAGTACAATTTATTTAATCTGGGTATAAATTGCTATAGGTGTCTGATCTGCGGTCGATCACTTTAGCCCTTGGACCACGCGATGTTGAAGAAGTGCCGTGGAAGACAGGTAGCAGCTTCGAAGGTTGCAGGAGAGGGTGGATGCACGATGCCGAAGTCGTCGATCCCCGCTCTTTGCCTGAGCTCCGGGCTCTCTCTCTCTCTCTCTCTCTCTCTCTCCTCCTTGTTCGATCTTCTCCGACTGTCGACCTTGGATCTGGTATTGGTACTCTTGACCGAATTTTTCGACCTGGGATCTGATATCGGTTTCTTGACCAATTTTTTGACCTTGCTCCCCATTGACAGGGGCCTCTATTTATAGAGTCTTTGGTGACAGTGACCACTCCGTTGGTATAGCAACCGAGGAGTGGAAAGTACAGCACCCTTTTACACAACGGTTTAAAGTAACCAATGCCTACGTGTAGATGATCTTTTGACTGAGCGGATGACGTGGGTCCAACTAAAGGGACACAACACGTACGGTTGCTACTAAGATCACGGCGTAAAAGCCACGCGGGTAGGTATCTATTGTGTAGAAGAGGTTGGCGTAGAAGCCAAATGTCCGTCACCATGGCATAGAAGCCAAGTAGGCATAGAAGCCGAACAGGCATAGAAGCCGAGTAGGCGTGGAAGCCGAGCAGGCATAGAAGCCGAACAGGCATAGAAGCCGAGTAGTCGTAGCGACTGAGTGGGCGTGGAAGCCGAGTAGTCGTAGAGACTAAGTGGGCGTGGAAGCCGCTTGAGCACAGATCCTGAATGGGCGTAGAAGCCGCTGTATATCGTGCTGATATGGACGTCTTAGCCGGAATTACGGCTTTTGAAGATATAACCAAATCTCTTGCAGGGATTTGCCATCACCTTATGCATTAAATGCGGAGGCGTATTTCGAAGGTCTGCAGGCCTTCTGTGCACCCGTCGCAGAGACGTGTCTTGAGAGAAACTGTCACCGCTCTGTGCAATTAGACGTGGAGACGTGCCTCGAATCCCGTACAAAGTGCAGCTTTTGACGTGGCAGGCGGTTTGTCTGCTGCAGAGCATAAAACAGCTCATGTTTGCCTGTGTAAAACAGGGCGGCGTATTCCCTTGTACGCAAAAGAGCGGTTTATGCTGAGGGGACTCCGGTAAACGACGGTTTGGTGATATTTTACCAAATCCTCTGCATTAAATGGTGAGATTCGCCATCATACTGAGGGATGTATCCCGAGAGGTCTGCCATCGTTTCCAGCCATCGTCTGGGTAGCCGTGCATCACCTTTTGTCAGGAGTCAGAGGTCAGATTCACTGCGTGACTTGACAGGTTCATTTCGGGGAAGATGAAGCGTTCCTCGTACGCTATCACGCTGCTTTGAGAGCGGTTGAGTTTTACGCCATGGAGGCGATGAAGAACTCTGTTTCACGCTGGAGCGGCCTAGACGTACTGCATTTATGCGGATGGTCCTTTGAGCTTTATTCTTCACGCTGTATTTTAGCGGAGAAAACTCTGTCGTACGTCTGATGGCTCTGAAGGCCTCTGCTTACGCTGCTCTATATCAAGAGACTGTGTAGCTCTTCCCAGCGTATTTTTTATGCTTCTACATGACCCCCTTCAGAGATTTTAAATTCCTTGGAATTTGAAACGCTTTGAACGAAGCATGAATGGCCCCTCGTAACTCGAAACATTTCTGAGTGGAGCGTTGAAACGGTCGGTGCAGACTTTATGGCGGATTTATGGGGGACCGCTGTGATCTCTTTTGCCTATAAAAGGCTGGGGGAGTTAGCCTGTTCTCCCCACATCTTCATCACCACGCAGAGATGATCACCGGAGTTCGCCGGGTCGATTTGAGGAAGAAGGAGATCATGTTCTTCCAGCGTGTAAGGAGCCGAAAAAGACGGCGTCTTCGAGCAAGTGTCCACTGCAATGATGGATCATGGAAGGATATCTTAGCCTCCCTTGCTCGGGATAATCAGCAACTTTGTATGGCGTTGCCCCAGGAAAGAGGAAGAGTCGTATTTGACCACGGCGGCTGGCATGCCGCGTCTTCTCTCAATGCCCTCCGGTGACGAGAGTCAGACAGACTCGTTCTGTCCCGGATTGATCGGTGCACGGAGCATGGGATCTGCAAAATCTATGCAGGCCCAGTTCTGTATCCGCCCGCCGGTGATCATTGCCATGTCGGTCAGTTTGCTGGAGCTGACCGAGATGGATGAAGAATTGAAGCCCAGCGAGAACCTGTCAGAACAGCTTCTGGGCGATCTTCAGACGACGAGGGGGTATCTCCTTTGTAGATGGAGTTTCCCTCAGATGTAATCATGAAAATGAAAAGAAAACCCTTGTAGATTGGATTTTCCTCATATGTAATCATGATTTTGATCTTTAATAAAAATTGTCTTTCTTCTTCATATGATCATCTTGCCATATGTTGCTGTGAAGTCTGAATATGTGCAGCTTCAACACGTCTGAATCTGTACGCCGACTCTGTAGAAAGAGCGCTAGGTCGTGTCCTTTACGCATAGCGAGTAGTTCATAGAACGTTGTAGAGCATTTGGAACATCTTAGAACTGTCCTGTTGCTGGGACTGAGGAACCGCGTAGAGCTCTAAACTTCTGATAAACAGAATTTTTGTTCAGTCTTCGACTTCAAGAGTGACTTCTCGAAAATCCCTTGGAACAGGGTCGAGGAATGGTTGTCAAAAACTGAGTTGCCATCTTTTGATAGACGAGGTATTCAGACTGGAGTTTGGACGAACCTCCAATTGACCCGAGAAGAGTAATTTCTCAATGTTTGAACTCTTGTATATTTCGGGTATTTGGGATACGTTGAGGCCAAGGAGGAGTATCTTCTGTGTGAACTCCTGTAATTGACCATCTTGGGGACCGTTCGAATATACGGAAAGTCGTGGAGCGAGAAATCATCAGTCTGTAGCCTCCGGGCATAAAACACCGTCGAGCGTGAAATCATAGACTTGTAGTTCCTGTGCGTGAAGTCATAGATTTTGTGGCCTCTCGAGCATAAAAGCTACTGAGCACAAAGGCATCCGGGCCAAAAAACCTGACTTGTAGCTGTCGAACGTAAAGTTGTAGATTCGTAGCCGTCGAGCGTAGGAAGCTCCTTTAGCGTAGAACTGTATATCTGTAGCCTGTGAGCGTAAAACACCATCGAGCGTAAAATCGTAGACTTGTAGTCCCTGTGCGTGAAGTCATGGGTTTTGTGGCCTCTCGAGCATAAAAGCTACTGAGCACAAAGGCATCCGGGCCAAAAAACCTAACTTGTAGCTGTCGAACGTAAAGTTGTAGATTCGTAGCCGTCGAGCGTAGGAAGCTCCTTTAGCGTAGAACTGTATATCTGTAGCCTGTGAGCGTAGAACACCATCGAGCGTGAAATCGTAGACTTGTAGTCCCTGTACGTGAAGTCATGGGTTTTGTGGCCTCTCGAGCATAAAAGCTACTGAGCACAAAGGCATCCGGGCCAAAAACCTGACTTGTAACTGTCGAACGTAAAGTTGTAGATTCGTAGCCGTCGAGCGTAGAAAGCTCCTTTAGCGTAGAAATGTATATCTGTAGCTCCTGAAAAGAAAATTTCTCCGAGCGTGAAGTCTTGCGGATCTGTTGCTTCTGAGCGTAAACTGAGCGCCATCGAGCGTGAGATCATCGATTTTGTATCTGCTGAGCGTAAAGTCGTAGATTTGTGGCCTCTCGAGCGTAAAAGCTACTGAGCACAAAGGCATCCGGGCGTAAAACCATAGACTTATAGCTTGCGAGCGTAAAATCGTAGATCTGTTGCTGTCGAGCGTAGAAAGCTCCTTCAGCGTAGGACCTGCTGAACCGTCTTTGCATGAAAAACTTTTCGAATTTGCTGACTGTCCGTCTTTCAAGGTTAGTGGTCTGACGTGGCATCCAATCATAACCCATTATTTAATTTTGTGAGATTTGGTTAGGGTCTCGAGGAGTCCGTCTGAGGATTCGAAGAGTTGGCCCGAACTCTATATATATCCCAAGTTCTCTGAGAGAGAAACTTTTTATCCGTCTTCTGTGAAAGAGAGCTTTCGACTGTTCGAGTTTTTCTTCGTTCCCTCAAATCTTCAGAAAATGGCGTCGAAACAAACCTCCTTCGCTAAGGGAAAGGGTATAGGTTCCTCTTCTCATTCTTCCGCCCCAGCGAGGGAGTCTTTGGTCGGTCAAGGCGAACTTCCTTCTGAGCGAAGTGTCCCGCCGACGAGCAGTGCACCCGGTCTTCGAGGTAAAGCCTTCGGGGTGACAAAAATGACGAAAAATCTTTCGCACACGTTGAACGTGACCGCGCTAGGTCGTCTTCTGTGCTGATAGTCTCTTCTTGAGGAAGATGATGCACGGAGGCATTTTCATCTTTTACGCCCACATTTCTAATGTGTCAGCGTAAAGACTCCATATTTTTGTAGTTCTGAGCGTAGAAGCTCTGGCTACCGAAAATTGGGGTATATCGTAAAATTTGAATTTTTACGCTTGTGGGGGGGACCTCCGGCGTAAAATTGCCAGATTTGCACAATCCTGCGTAGAGCACAGACTGTTGTTTCTTTCGGTCCGTATTGTCACGCCCCAGTCCCAAAATATATGGAACCAGGCCACGTGGCAATAGCCAGCTGACACATCTCCGAGAATATCCCAATTTAATGGATCCACGAAGAGTGCTACGCTGTCCTATGATACTAACATGTCCAATATCAGTCAATAACAGGTAAACTAATCTCATCCACAATATAAAGAGCAAGAAACACTAAAATAAACTGCTGGTTAATAATACCCGTCTCAAGATATCATAGTACAACCAGTGATGTCTGGTGGGAACAAACCCACTACTATGACGAAATAAAGTACTGAAATGAGATATAAAAGAATGACTAGGGCATCGACTGGAAAGATAATGATGCACCCAATCTAGGCTGAAGGCCTACCAACTGGTCACGGAAACTCTGACGGCTGCACCTCCAACTCCTCGGCTGAAGCGAATCTCGTCTCCTGTCCTGGGCCGTATACTGTGGGGTAGTAAGCCTCGTCTAAATCTGGAAAGGTACCAGGTCCTCAGAGGGACGTAACAAGATACAAGAAAACAACATGCTATATATGAATACTGAATAAAATAAATACAATAAAGGTGTGCTAGCCATCTAAGTGAGTGCAATGTGAGGACAACGCTGGTGCGTATAGGTAGGTGTAGGCATAACGTCCATGCTCCGAAGAGAGTGGCATCTGTACAGTATATCGTCCATATCGCTCCGAAGAACGTGGCATCAGTATAAAGGGAAAGTCATTGGATCCGAGGCTCCTCCGAACTACGGCTCCAATGCGGGTACCCCATACGCCTACTAGTTGTCCTCCCCGCCCAATGTAGATACGCAAGTCGACTACTCGACGTGCATACCATGTAACTATATGCCAAGTCTCTAAATTATAACCTGAACTAAGTACTAACCGTGATGTAGGACGTACGCAACGATAGCTAGTCGAGTGCGCAAGCCTACATCCCAATATAATTATGTCTCAGTGTGCGTGTAAGGTGTCAGGTCCTGGAAGATATCAACGTATCCTCCTAAGGGGACGAGTCTACTAGTGACTAGGCCAAGTATACTAAATCACCGACGTACACGTCGAATGCACCCGAGACAACTCGGACGCGCACAGTTGTATAATTTACAAGCAACAAGAATACAATACAACAGATGCATTTTTAAATTAGACAGTAAATATAGCAAGGTATCTTGCCTGTGTCCTGAAGCGGGGAATGCCAAA
Organism: Iris macrosiphon; assembly: GCA_036927795.1. Classification (NCBI taxonomy): domain Eukaryota; kingdom Viridiplantae; phylum Streptophyta; class Magnoliopsida; order Asparagales; family Iridaceae; genus Iris; species Iris macrosiphon. Next base: position 12,028,118 of record JAYESA010000010.1, on the reverse strand, counting down.
AGCTGGTTCCTGCAATATCTCCTGGCGGATCCAAAGTTCCTAAACACAAAATATAATATAGCAATCTAATATCAGTCACTAAGAGATACACAGGTAATTATAACGTTGTTCCTAGGTATTGTTGCTAGTTTACTGCGGACCCAATACAGCGTCACATGTACACGTAGCTAGGGTATACAGTGTTCTGTCTTTGGTCCACGTTCATCTTGCCACAATAATTTACCGAGTTAAGGTTTGCTAATGACTTCTACTCTACTTGGAAATATGTCTTTGATTTCCTTACTCAACAGGCTAGATTCATGCCCAGGGTCCAGGTGAAATACTGGTCGTTGATGTCAGGCTTCAAGATTGGAGCATTCACTAATTATTAGATGAGTTCTAATTTCTTGCTAAATGTCACCTCCATAAATATAAGTTAGGGTTAAATAAGTTGTGTCCAGAATATGACTCTCGCAATGACACGATACTCACATATGAACTCGACACAAGGGTACCGGTATTTACCTTGATGGCGGGCGAGGCTCTTCTCGTCGTCTGACCGTCTTCCGGTGAGTGGAACTTCGGTGTGGGTCGGCGAGCAACGTCAGCGGCAACAGCTGAATCCGCAAGAGCAGGGATCGCAGCAGCAGTAGCCGCTCCGGCGTTGGCGCTGTCGGGTGGAGTCGCGCAGGGGCGGTCGTCCAGACGCGGGGTCGGCGTTGGCTCGCGGCACTGCCTGGCCGGAACCGACGGGCTGGGGTGTGCGCCGGTCGTGGGGGTTCAGCGGGTTTGGGAGCAGCTTGGCCGAGGGTTTCGGCAGATTTGGGGGCAGGGAGAATATTGGTTTATTAGGGTTTTGCATGGGGGTTGGTATTTATAGGTGTTGATGGTGAATATGGGCTGCCTTGCGGGTGGGCTTGTCTTACCTGGTTGAGGTTGGTCCATGTAGCAGTACAAAGTGGCTTGGTCGGCTTGTTTGAAGTGGGATTGATCTCGAGTTTAAATTAAATTAGTAATTGCAAGGTGTTCTCTATGGTATGTTGCATAGCTAAGTCGAAACGAAATAACGAGTATCTATTTTTGCACAATGGTCAGAGGGGTAGTCTGGTATGTCTAAAAGATGTTCGTGACATTGGGTTGAAGGTACATGCTAGTGTGGCTTTCCAACCTCGTAGCCACGACGGGGTGAAATACGACCTATAGTTGTTGCACGATAATCCTAATTAAATCTAATTATCCCTAGTCTCTAGTTTTAAATTCCAAATAATTCCTAAATTGGTTGAGGGGGTTTACAATCTACCCTCCTTAGAGCATTTCGTCCTCGAAATTAAAACATACGCATGACAAGAATTACTGACCGAAATAAAATGCTAATACGTACCTAGTCCTTCGAAGAGGTGGGGGTAACGTTGTCTAATGTCCTCCTCGCGTTCCCAAGTCGACTCGCCTGGTGCATGATGCCTCCATGCAACACGCACTAGGGGAATGGTCTGCCCTCGTAGTACCTTCTCACTTCTGTCTAGAATCTCCACAGGCTCCTCTTGGTATGATAAGCTCGGGCCGACTGTGATCTCGGAATGGTCAAGCACGTGACTGGGATCCGATATGTACCTCCTCAATTGAGATACATGGAAGACGTCGTGGACTCCTTCCAAGGTCTGCGGTAACGCTAATCTGTAGGCAACCTCTCCGACGCGTTCTAATATGTCGAATGGTCCGATGAACCTCGGACTCAGCTTCCCTCTGCCTCCGAATCTGATAGTCCCTCGAGTAGGTGAGATCTTTAAGAATACGTGATCTCCAACCTGAAACTCTAAGGGTCGGCGGTGTGCATTCGCCCAATGCTTATGTCGGTCTTGTGCTGCTCGAAGGTGTCCTTGGATCTTCTTTACCTTCTCTACCGTCCGAACAACCAACTCTGGTCCGAGAATCTGTCGCTCGCCTATATCACTCCAGCATACTGGAGAACGACACTTCCTGCCATACAACGCTTCATAGGGAGCCATCTGAATGCTCGCTTGATAGCTGTTGTTGTAGGAAAACTCGACCAAATGTAGGTGGTCCTCCCATGATCCTCCGAAGTCAAGCATGCACGCTCTCAACATGTCTTCTAACGTCTGAATGGTGCGCTCCGACTGGCCATCTGTTTGGGGGTGATACGCTGTGCTAAACTTTAGGCGAGTACCAAGGCTCTCCTGCATACTCCGCCAAAAGTAAGACGTAAATCTCGTATCCCTGTCAGACACAATGCTAACTGGCACTCCATGTAGGCGCACAATCTCCCTCATGTAAATATCTGCTAAAGCCTCCGTCGATTGCCCAACTCTAAAGGGTAAAAAGTGTGCGGACTTGGTGAGTCTATCCACGATTACCCATACTGCATTGCGCCCACTAGGACTCCTTGGGAAGCCTGTAACAAAGTCCATAGTGATATGCTCCCATTTCCACTCCGGTATAGGAAGTGGTTGAAGCAATCCTGCAGATCTCTGGTGCTCGGCCTTGACTTGCTGACACACCAGGCACTTGGCCACAAAACGTGCTATCTCTCTCTTCATTCCGTGCCACCAGTAGTACTGTCTTAGATCTCTGTACATCTTCGTGCCTCCTGGATGAATGGAATAGGTGGAACTGTGAGCCTCTGTCATCAATTCCTGCCGAAGTTCTCCATTTGGAACATAGAGACGATCTCCGCATCTCAGTGTTCCGTCTTCATGTATCCGCAGTCCTGTCTGTAATCCAGCCTCGGTCCTCTGTCTGAGCCTCTGAAATCTGGCATCTGTCGGCAAGGCAGCCTTGATTCTCTCCACTAGTGTCGATTACAATTGGAAACTCGACAACTGTCCGTCTACTCCGGGTATGACAACCTCTATACCCATCTGCTCTAGATCTCTCAACAGATGTTGTTGGGTAGTCAAGAAGAATGCCATAGGTCTTCTGCTCAATGCGTCTGCTACTACGTTGGCCTTTCCCGGGTGGTACTGTAGCTCAATTTCGAAGTCTGTCATCACCTCGAGCCAACGTCTCTGCCTCTGATTAAGATCCTTCTGAGTGTAGACATATTTCAGGCTCTTATGATCCGTAAATATCTCCACTCTTTCTCCATATAGGTAATGCCTCCAAAGCTTTAAAGCAAAGATCACCGCGGCAAGCTCCAAGTCATGGGTGGGATAGTTCTTCTCATGTGTCCTCAACTGTCTAGAAGCATAAGCTACAACCTTTCCATGCTGCATCAAGACACATCCTAATCCTTTCCCGGACGCATCGCTGTAGATTACGAATCCTCCGGGTCCAGAAGGTATGGTCAAGATAGGTGCTGTAGTCAAACGTTTCTTCAGCTCATCGAATGCCTTCTGACACTCCTCTGTCCAAGTGAACTCCTGCTCCTTACGGGTCAAGCGGGTCATTGGCTCTGCAATCTTCGCGAAGTTCTCTACGAACCTCCGGTAATATCCGGCAAGTCCTAGGAAACTCCTCACCTCTGAGACATTGGTAGGGGTTGGCCATGTCTCTACGGATGAAATTTTCGCCGGATCTACTGAGATACCGTTTCCTGAGATGACGTGTCCAAGGAAAGCGACACGATCTAGGAGAAACTCACACTTGCTCAGCTTGGCATAAAGTCTCTCTTTCCTCAGTGTCTCTAACACTAGTCTCAAGTGCTCTTCGTGCTCCTCGTGGCTCTTCGAATACACCAAAATGTCGTCGATGAAGACTACCACGAATCGGTCTAAGTATTGGTGGAATACTCTATTCATCAAGTTCATAAATACAGCTGGCGCATTCGTTAGTCCAAAAGGCATCAATAAGAACTCGTAGTGACCATAGCGAGTCCTGAATGCTGTCCTTTGAATGTCTTCTCTTCGCACCTTCACTTGATGATAACCCGATCTCAAGTCGATCTTTGTGAACACTACTGCTCCTGTCAACTGGTCGAATAAATCGTCAATCCGCGGCAGGGGGTACTTGTTCTTGATAGTCAAAGCATTAAGGGCTCTGTAATCAATACACATACGTACTGTTCCATCCTTCTTAGGCACAAACAATACTGGTGCTCCCCATGGCGATGCACTAGGACGGATAAATCCCTTGCTCTGCAACTCCTCCAATTGTAGCTTCAGCTCGTCTAACTCCTTCTTCGCCAATCGGTACACATTAGAAGATACCGGTGCTGCTCCTGGTACTAGCTCAATGGTGAACTCCACGTCTCTATCTGGTGGTAAGCCTGGCAATTCTTCGGGGAAAACATCCTCGAATTCTGCAACTATAGGTGGGGGCGCAATCTCCATAGCCATGCAAGTTCCAGCTGTCTGTCCTACTCCTTGTTCGACGGTCCCTCGCATGTACTCGAACTCCGGTTGATCTGGCGGTCTAAAAGTGACACTTCCCTTCCGGCAATTCAGTATGGCGTTATACTGGCTTAACCAATCCATGCCTAACACAACATCAAAGTACGGCATAGGCAATACCAAGAATCGCGCTCTCATCACTCTACCACAAACGACTACCGAGCACGTTCTAATAGTGCTGGTAACCGGCACGATACCTCCTCCGGTAAGAATTTTCCAACTCTTAGGTAAGGGGGAAGTCGCTACTCTATGCATTGCTACAAATCTACTAGATATAAATGACAATGTAGCACCAGAATCAAACAATGCTGTCGCAAGTAAGGATGCGACTAAAATGGTACCTGTGATTGCTTCTCCTTCTGTTTCCTCTTCGGTGGTTGCTAAGGCAAAGGCCTGTCCCTGTCTCTGTCCTCCTGCCTGCTGTCGGGCACGATCAAACTGTGCCTGCTGTGGGGGCAAGGGTGGTCCCTTCTGGAATCCTCCGGGTGCTGGTGGACGCTGGCCTCCTGGTGGGGGTAGTATCCTCGGGGCTGGTGCGGCTGGCCTCTGTCCGGCCTGTGGGGCTGCCTCCCTGCGCTGTGGGCAATCTCTGGCAAGGTGCTGACTGGCTCCACAAATCATGCATGTCCCAAGTCTCTTTCGGCAGTCCTTCTCGAAGTGACCTCTCTTACCACAGAAGTGGCAAGTCGGGAGTTCCTGGTGTGGATATGGTGCTGCTCTCTGCTGTGTCTGCGCTCCTGGACGACGGATGGGTCCTCCTGCTCCGGGCTGTACTCTAGCTGGCGTGGTCGTGCTGGAACGTCTAGATCTTCTGACAATGGCCTCCTGGATCCTTGCCTCTGCTAGGACCTCCTCATAAGAAATCCTCGCCTGTGCGGTGGTATATCTCTGTAGCTCGAAATTGAGGCCGTGGTGGAATCTCTGAGCCTTCTCTAGATCATTGGGTATCAGAACGGCTCCAAACCTGCTAAGGCGGCTAAACTCTGCGTCATATGCGTCAACGGTCATATTCCCCTGTTCTAGATGTAGGAACTGGGAGTATAGGGCATTTCTGACTGTTGCCGGAAAATACTTCGCATTAAAGTACTCTAGGAACTGTTCCCAAGTCTGGTTCTTACCTACACTGCGCTCAATGGAATCCCACCAGTGATGGGCGTTGCCTTTTAGTTGGGCCCTCACTGCGGTCATCCAAAGGTCTGGTTGCAGTTGTGAGGCCTCTAATAGCATCTCCGTGTTGGCGATCCAATCAGAGATCTGTTCTGCAGTCTCATTGCCTGAGAAGGTATCTGGTCCCATCTGTCGGAACCATCTAACGGTGCCACCTGTCGGGGCTGGTGGAGGTGCTGGTGCTGGTGCTAGTGTCGTGACAGGTGTCCTCTCTAGTACTGCCATCAGACTCTGTCGTAATGTCTCTGTCTGCTGCCACTGTGCTTGTATCATTGCCTGGAAGAACTGAAGCATCTGTGGCTGGCCATCTAGCTGCGGCATCTGGGGCGGATAAGGTGGAGGTGGTGGTAGTGGAATCTCTGGTTGTGCAGTAGGCGTCTCCTCAGATGTCGGCCTCTCAGTCTGCGGCATCGGTGTAGCTCCTGAAGTCTGGCCCTCACAATGCTGCGTGGGGATCGTCTGGGAAGTCTGTCCCTCAGGCTGCGGTGTAGGATCGCCCTACGATGTCTCGTGCCAATGTATCAGCGGGGTCTGCAACGGTGGTTGCCCTTGGGGTACCTCATCTCCTTGAGTGGTGTTGTCTGGTACTGCGGCACGGGGTGCTCCTCGTCCACTGCGCAAATTCATCTTGCTGCAAGGGATAGAGCTTCATTAAAAGAGTACGAGAACAAACAAACAGGATGCAGATATTTTAGAAGCAGTATGAAGCAAGTTCAAAGACGAAACAAAAGTGGATGAGACCTAACAAATTCTATCCTATTGCAGGCTCGCTGGGCATGTTACCATACCACAAGCGAAAAGTCGACCTGCATGGGCCACCACTAAAACCATGTCACGCCCCAGTCCCAAAATATATGGAACCAGGCCACGTGGCAAGAGCCAGCTGACACATCTCCGAGAATATCCCAATTTAATGGATCCACGAAGAGTGCTACGCTGTCCTATGATACTAACATGTCCAATATCAGTCAATAACAGGTAAACTAATCTCATCCACAATATAAAGAGCAAGAAACACTAAAATAAACTGCTGGTTAATAATACCCGTCTCAAGATATCATAGTACAACCAGTGATGTCTGGTGGGAACAAACCCACTACTATGACGAAATAAAGTACTGAAATGAGATATAAAAGAATGACTAGGGCATCGACTGGAAAGATAATGATGCACCCAATCTAGGCTGAAGGCCTACCAACTGGTCACGGAAACTCTGACGGCTGCACCTCCAACTCCTCGGCTGAAGCGAATCTCGTCTCCTGTCCTGGGCCGTATACTGTGGGGTAGTAAGCCTCGTCTAAATCTGGAAAGGTACCAGGTCCTCAGAGGGACGTAACAAGATACAAGAAAACAACATGCTATATATGAATACTGAATAAAATAAATACAATAAAGGTGTGCTAGCCATCTAAGTGAGTGCAATATGAGGACAACGCTGGTGCGTATAGGTAGGTGTAGGCATAACGTCCATGCTCCGAAGAGAGTGGCATCTGTACAGTATATCGTCCATATCGCTCCGAAGAACGTGGCATCAGTATAAAGGGAAAGTCATTGGATCCGAGTCTCCTCCGAACTACGGCTCCAATGCGGGTACCCCATACGCCTACTAGTTGTCCTCCCCGCCCAATGTAGATACGCAAGTCGACTACTCGACGTGCATATCATGTAACTATATGCCAAGTCTCTAAATTATAACCTGAACTAAGTACTAACCGTGATGTAGGACGTACGCAACGATAGCTAGTCGAGTGCGCAAGCCTACATCCCAATATGATTATGTCTCAGTGTGCGTGTAAGGTGTCAGGTCCTGGAAGATATCAACGTATCCTCCTAAGGGGACGAGTCTACTAGTGACTAGGCCAAGTATACTAAATCACCGACGTACACGTCGAATGCACCCGAGACAACTCGGATGCGCACAGTTGTATAATTTACAAGCAACAAGAATACAATACAACAGATGCATTTTTAAATTAGACAGTAAATATAGCAAGGTATCTTGCCTGTGTCCTGAAGCGGGGAATGCCAAAAGCTGGTTCCTGCAATATCTCCTGGCGGATCCAAAGTTCCTAAACACAAAATATAATATAGCAATCTAATATCAGTCACTAAGAGATACACAGGTAATTATAACGTTGTTCCTAGGTATTGTTGCTAGTTTACTGCGGACCCAATACAGCGTCACATATACACGTAGCTAGGGTGTACAGTGTTCTGTCTTTGGTCCACGTTCATCTTGCCACAATAATTTACCGAGTTAAGGTTTGCTAATGACTTCTACTCTACTTGGAAATATGTCTTTGATTTCCTTACTCAACAGGCTAGATTCATGCCCAGGGTCCAGGTGAAATACTGGTCGTTGATGTCAGGCTTCAAGATTGGAGCATTCACTAATTATTAGATGAGTTCTAATTTCTTGCTAAATGTCACCTCCAAAAATATAAGTTAGGGTTAAATAAGTTGTGTCCAGAATATGACTCTCGCAATGACACGATACTCACATATGAACTCGACACAAGGGTACCGGTATTTACCTTGATGGCGGGCGAGGCTCTTCTCGTCGTCTGACCGTCTTCCGGTGAGTGGAACTTCGGTGTGGGTCGGCGAGCAACGTCAGCGGCAGCAGCTGAATCCGCAAGAGCAGGGATCGCAGCAGCAGTAGCCGCTCCGGCGTTGGCGCTGTCGGGTGGAGTCGCGCAGGGGCGGTCGTCCAGACGCGGGGTCGGCGTTGGCTCGCGGCACTGCCTGGCCGGAACCGACGGGCTGGGGTGTGCGCCGGTCGTGGGGGTTCAGCGGGTTTGGGAGCAGCTTGGCCGAGGGTTTCGGCGGATTTGGGGGCAGGGAGAATATTGGTTTATTAGGGTTTTGCATGGGGGTTGGTATTTATAGGTGTTGATGGTGAATATGGGCTGCCTTGCGGGTGGGCTTGTCTTACCTGGTTGAGGTTGGTCCATGTAGCAGTACAAAGTGGCTTGGTCGGCTTGTTTGAAGTGGGATTGATCTCGAGTTTAAATTAAATTAGTAATTGCAAGGTGTTCTCTATGGTATGTTGCATAGCTAAGTCGAAATGAAATAACGAGTATCTATTTTTGCACAATGGTCAGAGGGGTAGTCTGGTATGTCTAAAAGATGTTCGTGACATTGGGTTGAAGGTACATGCTAGTGTGGCTTTCCAACCTCGTAGCCACGACGGGGTGAAATACGACCTATAGTTGTTGCACGATAATCCTAATTAAATCTAATTATCCCTAGTCTCTAGTTTTAAATTCCAAATAATTCCTAAATTGGTTGAGGGGGTTTACACGTATGTTCGTGCAAGACTTGTGATGACGTATTTTTCCTTGCACTTTTGTAGTTGACTTGGGTGAGTCTCCACTGGCCGAGGTGATGGGCTCCGCTGCTGGGATGCTGCACTCGAACTACCTGGAGGATCTGTCCCACGTGTCCTTCCCTATCTCCGGACCCCAGTACCCTGAAGGAAGGAGGGTCTTAATATCGGCTCAGGGCGAGCGAATGCTGCTGAGCATGATCAACGGGGAGCCTCTGACTTATATAGATGGGGAGCCGTACGTAAAGCCGACTTTCCTTTTTGGGGACATGATCGACAAACAGTCCCAGACGAAGCCTAAGAGGGAGCCCTGGGTCTTCTCAGCCGGGAATTTGGTTTTGTACCTGCCAACGATGCCGAGGGATTATCCCATCTCGGCCTTCTTCCACGCGACGCATCCTAGAAAGATGTCGTGGACGCTGACTCCTGATCTTCACGGCAAGCCGGGGAAGATCTTTCATCTGAAAGGAGCTGACCAGGGGTCATTCGTCAGTCGCCCCTCCGGCGTTGTGACGTTGTTCAGAGGACTGTGCCCAGGCAGTGTTCCAAGTGAGGATAGCTTGGTGATCCAGCCGGTCCAATTGCCGACCTTCTGCAACGACTTCATGGGTCGAGGTGGGGTATATCCCAAGGAGAATCCTCGATGCAATGGGTGGATCGCCCCAACGAACTCCCGATGGAGATGCCTAGTTGACTGGGCCTTGAAGCACTTCCAGAGAGAGTTGGAGGGTATTGGACTATATGCCGCTGTGAGTGCGACGAGCGTCGGGTTGCCTCCGAATCCCAATTTGTTCCTGGCGCTGATGGAGCGGTACATTCCACTCACCGGGACCTTTGCCACTCCACTGGGGGAGTTGGGGTTGGCGCTTCACGAGATGGCAGTTGTCTCGAGACTGCCGATGGGGGATACTCCATATGAAGAGTATGTTCCCACCAACCGGGAGTTGGGAGATTTGGACCCTCGGGTGGCGGAAGTATATCAGGAGCTGATGTGTCAATACTTCGCATGCACCGCCTTTTATAACGAGCCTTCTGATTTGGCTCACACCACCAAGTGGATGTCCTACCTCTTCTTCCACCGAGCCGGGGCCGCCAGGTCGGAGAAAGCCTCGGGTAGCAAGAATGAGCCCGTGAACTGTTTGGGCGTGCTTAGTGCCCAGGTTGTGGAGACTCTTATGGAGGAGGCTGAAGCTCCGGACCAGATTCTTGTTGAGGGGGTAGGAAAGTACCCGGAAGGCACCAAGGCCTGTAGTTACTTGAGGCGTTGTCGCAGGCCTTTGTCTAAGGAAGCCCAGCTGGCTGGTTTCCTCTCCATATGGTTGCGTCGAGTAGTGGTGCCAGGTACCGCGTCCGCGGACCGCATTCACCGAAATATCCTGTGGCCGGCAGTGCGCCTGGTGTTTGGGGCAAGACTGGGCTTGCTTCCTGCCATGGTGTGCCGTATACAGGCTGGCTTGAGAGCCATAACTGACGGATTGCTCGTCGACGAAGCTCGACGTGAGAGATTTCCCAGGGTGGAGTTACCATACCTATACTTGATGGGATGGTTGGTTCTCCACAATCCCCGGGTGATGTCTCCTGGGTCCGGTAGCAGCTCGGGGGGTATATTCTTGCTGAATTACAAGGATTCCTCCTGGAATGTGAGCACAGTTTTAGACTGCCGGCTGGTGTTGAACCTCGGCCACGGTTGGAAGTTCCTCTGTACTGCTTCCCCCGTGCATCGCAATCAATCAGGGGTGCGGCTTGAGGATTCAGGTGAAGAGAAGACCGACCTTTCCCCGGAAGCTTTTAACTGGTTGGTCTGTATTAGACCCTCCCATTTGCTGTACAGGAGCGAAGATCACTGCTTCTTCGAGCCCTACTTGCCTAGTCAGTTTGCCAGGCAGTTTGGGTACGATCAGCTACATATGGGCAATGTCGTTACCAGCTTTAGGCCCAGGGGCGGACTCATTGATGGAGCTAGAGGGTGGCGATATTTCCTTATGGGTTGTACGAGGGCAACCTTCATTGTGCCGGTTGTTACAACCTCCACGGAGCTTCGCATTCTCCATTCTTACGCCCAGTTTTACGTGGCGATTAACACCTTCCATCGTGATTTCGACGTGCGTGGAAGCTTTCGGGTGCCTTCTCCCAAGCCTGGGGGAAGAGTTGACGTCCCTTCGGTTTCTTCGGACGAAGGTGAGGAGTCTGGTACTCCGGACGAGCCTCTGGTATCGGTGCCGAGGTGCGAAGTGCCTCTGCCTGCGGGGGCTTTGGTAGTCCCTTCTGGGAAGCGACGGGCTTCTGCTCTGAAGGAGGTTTCTCTTCGCAAGAGGAGGAGGGAGACGGTTGCTCGTCCTCTCCGCATTCCTGGCATTGCGGCTCCTGGGAGTGAGCCTGCCTCTCCCTACCTCGGGGATGACTCCTTGGCTGGAGGTTCCTCGCCTTCTAGAGAGGTGCCTCCTACAGTTTCGGTCATCGATACAGGAGAATCCTCGTTAGAGGTGGCTGTGGCGGCTACTGCTCCAGGTAGCGGAGCGAGATTGCCTGTGTGGCCGAGGCAGATAGGAGAATCTTTCCCGAGGCCAGCAGCGGGCATGACTCCTGTCGTGTTAGTGAGTGCGTCTGGCAAGATTCCGGCCGATGAACTTCGACTACGTCTTGGTGGAGGCCTGACAGAACTCTCGGCGATGTCGGTCGGCCCACCTCCTTCTCCAGGCATGATGATTCGCATTGCGTCATTAAGGCGTGGTTTAGCTATATCGACTGCAGATCGTCGTATATGCCGTTGGCTCCGGGTAAAATGTTGTTTTTATGTCTCCTTTGAGAAAGATTGTCATCATACTGATATTGACTTTCTCGTCTTCTTCTCAGGGGATAGCGCCCACGGGGAGTATAGCGTTGAAGCGCATTCTGGTTTCGCTCGGGCTTCTGACGAGGAGGCGTTCGTCTTTGATGAGGAAGTGGCTTCGGGGGCCAGTACGCCTGGAGTAGCTTCGTCACCTCGAGAGGAGGATGAACACGTCGTCGTGACCTTGCCTCTTGTGAGTGTGGCGACGACTTCGACCGCCGTTACCGCACCTTCTTCGATCGTGCCATGTGTCGATGCGACGGCTGTGGCCACCTCGTCTGCAATCATCCCTGGAGAGGGACTTGCTGACATTGCGGGCGCTCCCGGCGTTCAGTCGGATCTAGTTGTGTTGACCGAGCAACATACCAGTCTTTTCTACACCAGTTTGAGAACGATGGTGTCAATGGTGTTAGCGAAGAGTCTGGATTTTGAGCGCCTGAGGAAGACTTCTCTTACTTCGATCGGGGTCATCAGGGAGCTCGGCGATCCTGGGGTAGCTGACGCCCTGGAGGCGGTGGTTAATGGGTTAGAGCAACCTATTAACGAATATTTGCAGCTGACTCGGGGTCTCGATGCTGATGTTCAGGCTCGGTTCGACCTCATGACTGCGCGGCTTGCTACGAAGGTGGAGAGCCTAGACAACTCTATCCAGAAGCATAAGCTGGAGGTGGATAGGAGAAAAGTTGTCGTGGAAGAGGCTCTTGCCGTTGAGACGCGGTGTCGCTCTGAGCATGAAGGGAATGCAGCGAGGGTCTCCAAGCTGAAGGAAAAACTCGCTCGGGCAGAGGAGTGGGCTTCTCAGTCGCTGGCAGGTCTAGACGTAGCATCCGGTCGACTGAGCACAGCACGACGGGAGCTGGACCGTGCAGAAGCTGCTCGCACGGGCTGTCTTCGGGCAAAGGCTGATTTGACCCTCACGGACACTCCCGAGGCACGGCTGGAGCAGGCTCGTGCCGACGCCTTGGTTCTTAGGAATGAGAGGATAGCTGTGCTGGAGCGGCAGATTCACAATCTGACTCACCCGCCATCATAATGTATCCTTTTCCCTTTTTTTGCTTGCCCAGATATAATTCTGCCTCCCTCTCGGGAATAAATAAAGGCGACTCTTTTCTGACTTTTGTGGACCCATCATTTCGGAATGTAAATGACCGATTTTGGTGAGAGTGTTATCAGAGATAGTATGGACATGATAGACTCCCGATAAACTTCTTAGCAGGACACATCTATTCACAGGTTATACGGACATGATAGAGCGTAACCCTACTAATTGCGTTTTGGAAGTAGTTTTGTCAGAATCGAGGGCCTTGCTATGTCCCACCCGAGCGGGGGATTAAGCATAGTACCTTTTCAGAAATTTGCCGTTGATAGGAGCCATTAACAGGTCTGCATTAGGCTGGGCTATCCTGTAGGCGCCGTTCGAGAACGTTGTCTCGATCACATAAGGGCCTTCCCACTTGGGTTGGAATTTGCCTTTACTTCTGTGGGTAAGAATCATCGGTCTTCTTACGGCTAGAACTAGCTCGCCGACTTTAAACACTCTTTCCTTCACTTTATGATTAAAAGTTTTGGAAATGCATGCTTGGTAAAGCGCGATGCGCTGTTGAGCTTGTAGGCGTTTCTCGTCTAATCCTTCAAGCTCTTGGAGCCTTAACAGGTCATTCTTTTCTCGAGTCAACTCACTAGTCACTGCTATCCTGAGCGACGGGATTTATATTTCGATGGGAAGAACTGCTTCGCTCCCGTAGACCAGTAAAAAGGGGGTGCAACCTGTAGGTGTCCGTACCGTTGTGCGGTATGCCCAGAGACATTCGCCCAGCTTCTCGTTCCAGTCTTTTTTTTTTGAAGAAACGAACTTCTTCAGGAGTTTGATAATGGTTTTGTTGAAAGCTTCTGCCAAACCATTAGCAGCTGGATAATATGCCGTAGAGGCAATATTATGTATTCGACTTTTATCGCAAAATTGATGAAACCCTTGGCTGATGAACTGAGGCCCATTGTAATGGATTATCCTTCGAGGAATCCCAAAGCGATAAATGACGTGGTGCTTGATGAAGCTGATCACGTCAGACGCTTTTACCTCAGCCAGAGGGATCGCCTCTGCCCATTTGGAGAAGTAATCCGTGATGGCCAGTATGAACCGGTGGCCTCTGGAGGAAGATGGGTGAATGGGACCGACGATATCCATACCCCATGCTTCGAAGGGCCAGGATGCGACCGTAGGATGTAGATATTCAGACGGTTGGTGTATGAAGTCTGCATGAACCTGACAGGCTCTGCATTGTCTTGCATAGCTGATCGCGTCTGTGATCATAGTGGGCCAGTAGTAGCCCATTCTCCTGATACGATCCTGTAGCTTAGGATCGGGCTGATGCGCTCCGCATACGCCGTCGTGAGCTTCTCGGATAATCTGCTGTGCTTCGTCGTCTGAGAGACATCTTAATAGCAGTCCGTCGTAGGTTCGACGATATAGGCAGTGTGAAGATGCATCGAAATAGAAGCATAATGATCGTCTCTTGACGGATATTGCTTCTTTGGGGTCCTCTGGCAAGATTCCGTATGCGACGAAATCTATGAAGGGACTTCTCCAGTCCCTCCCGAGGGGATCTGTGTTCACAGCGTGGCTGCGTTCTATGTGAAGGTTGTTCTTTACGCAGAATAAATCTCTGTTAAGAAGGATCACAGAATCTTGCCTTCTTATAGGGGTAGCTAAGTCCGCAGCTAGACTGGCCAGGGCATCAGCTTCCAGATTCTGAGATCGAGGTACATGCTCTAGGAAGAACCCTTTGAACGTCATGGCTATCTCGATTGTCGCTCGGTGATAGGGGATGAGGTCTGGATTCTGGACTTCGTATATCCCTCTGACTTGATTGACGATAAGCAGAGAATCACCGAAAGCTTCCAGGGTTTCGACCCCCAGCTCTTCAGCGACTTGGAGCCCGATCAACAGGGCGTTGTATTCCGCCACATTGTTGGAGCATGGTTCATTAAGAGATTATGCCCGGTAGATGACGAGTTTATCAGGAGTGACCAGGAGGATTCCTACCCCTGAAACTACGTTTCCCTGGGGGCCAGTCCTGGAGGCGCCGTCAAAGAACAATTGCCATGTGTCACTTTCCATTGCGGAGTTACATTCTGCAACTTCGTCGGAAATGTCTTCGTATAACTTGGAGGCCTCCGGGATCGGATGAGCAGCCAGGAAGTCGGCCAGCACTTGGCCTTTGATGGACTTTTGCGGGATGTACACCATGTCATATGGTGTTAACAGCATCGCCCAGGTTGCGAGTCGGGAATTAAGAATACTCGGCTTGCTCATCAGTACTCGAAGAGGGTTGATCCTGGAGATGATATGAATAGTCTAGCCGATGACGTAGTGCCGCATCTTTTGGATAGCGAACATCAGAGCCAGACATTCTTTCTCCACTGGGTTGTACCGGTGTTCGGCTCCGACCATCATCCTGCTGAGGTAGTAGATAGCCTGCTCATGCCCCTCGTCGTTCTTTTGTGCTAGAAGAGCTCCTAGCGAATGATCCATTGCTCGGACGTAGAGCAAGAACGGTTTCCCCATGATGGGAGGCACCAGAACTGGCGGACTGGTGAGGTAGCGTTTGATCTCCCCGAATGCTTGCTGACAGGTTTCGTCCCATACGAAGGATACACCTTTCTTCATGAGGTACAAAAAAGGCTGGCATCTTCCTGAGAGGTTGGATATGAACCTTCGGATATAAGCCAGACGACCTTGAAATCTCCGAAGTTCCCTCAGATTGCGGGGCGGTCGCATTTCTACGATGGCCTGGACTTTGTCAGGGTCCACCTGGATGCCTTTGGCGGTGATAACAAATCTCAAGAATTTGCCACTAGATACGCCCAGGAAGGACTTCGTAGGGTTCATCTTGAGTTGATGTCGGCGCATTAACTCGAATACCGTCCTTAGGTCCTGAATGTGATCATCCTTGAGGCGGCTCTTGACGGCTATATCGTCTACGTAACACTCTACTGTTTTGCGTAAATGTTCATGGAATATGTCGCTCATAGCCCGTTGGTACGTAGCCCCGACATTCTTCAATCCGAAGGATATGACCGTATAGCAATACACTCCCAACGGGGTACGGAAGGCAGTGTGCTTCTCGTCTTCAGGATGCATCTTGATCTGATTGTATCCTGAGAACCCGTTCATGAAAGACATACGTTCAAAACTGCAGGTGTTGTCGATCATGATGTCCGTGATGGAAAGAGGAAATTCATCCTTGGGGCAGGCCGCATTCAGATCTCGGTAATCGATGCAGATACGTACCTTCCCATTTTTTTTCATGACCGGGACAACGTTGGCGACCCAGTCGGGATATTGTTCTTTCCGGATGAACCCACAGGCTATCAGCTTTTTGACTTCAGCTTCAATGGCGTCCATCATGTCCGGTCGGAACCGGCGTTGGTGCTGCTTCACAGGCTTTGAGTCAGCCAATATGTTGAGTTTGTGAGTAGCCACCTTCGGGTCTAGGCCCGGCATGTCTCCATAATCCCATGCAAAGACGTCGACGTATTCCTTTATCAGCTGTATGATTTTTTCCCTTTCGGCTGATGGAAGATTGTCACTGATAAATATCGGCTTTGGCGAAAGCCACCCCCAACATCGATTTGGATAACTTCGTCTTTGGTTGGAGGTTCCCTTTGTTCGAAGCAGAATTCCCACTGTGTGTCCATTTACTGAGCCCAAGAGTCATTCTCAAACAGCTCAGAATCTCGTTCCTCTGCTTCTGAGGGATCTGTGATCACCATATTTGCTGATAGTGCTTGTTCGAGAGCATCAGGTGAGTCGGGGGGTGAAAAGATGTCCTTATCCGACGTGGAAGCCGTAAGGGAGGTGGCATACCCTAACCCGAAACGAGTTTGTTGGTAGCGGGGGTCGCCGCGTGGCGGCGTTCTTCTGCCTCTTCCGTAGTTGAGGCCCGGCTTTCGCTTCAAGTCGTAGCCCATGTTTTGCATGATCTTCAGCACTTGAGGGCTGTATCGGTGAACCTGCATCTTCCCAGTATCGTCCTCGAAAGGATCTTCCTGGATGGCTGGCTGATTGCGCATGCGGCCGAATACTATTGGACGCTGACTGCTGCAGGTGTAACGCCCCGCTCCGCGCCGGCGTTATGTATCAAGGTGAGTGGGCAGAACTTCGTTCTCTGATTCTTGCACGCCTTAATAATAACCTGAGTTTTTGCTTGCAATGTTTTCTTAAGAGAATGATAGAACCTGCCTTGCATGTTAATGAACGAACTCACCTAGCTTGTCTTTGAATCAATGCCTGCTTAACGAGAATCCTGAATCGCCTGCTTAGAGTGCATGAACATGTTCACTATCGTCTATGCTTCGAGAGAACCATACTGTGCCTGAACGTGTTCAAGTGATAAGTCGGATTGCCCCGCAACAATGAGTGTATTCTGATGGTTCGTCTCGTCTGCATACTAGAGTTTATTTGATAGTGTTCCATGCATTCGCACGCGGTCGGACAATGGCTATTGGTGGAGAGCTAAACTGCATGTGTCACGGCTGCTACCATGATAGTGCAAAGCAACCATGAGTCACAGCTGCCTCTAGCATCAGATAAAGAGTCATTGGTATGCTGTTCCACCAGCTGCCGATCCTGAGATACTCGGGGACCGCCCTGCATATAGCTTAGTCATTGTGTTGGCTTGGATAGTGACTGCCCCTAAGAATGTGCATTGTGTGTCTAGCTTTGCATCTGACCCTGGAGTCGCACGAGACACGCTGCGCACACCCTGAACATGAACGGTTTGCTTGCTTGCATATTCAATATGAAACTCTGTTTCCAAACATGTTTCCAAATAATATAATATGACTATGCTAGCGAACTGCATAAAATGAACCTAGGTAAAACTAGAAAGATCACTAGTAATGTAATATTTTATAACATGATTACTTAGTGCCTGTTTGAGTGAATGCATGTTTCTGTTCAGTTGATTTATCTCAACAGTACTTGTATAAAGTGTTGACCCCCCAACAGTTTACTTGCTTGCAGGTACTGGATCGTCCGAGGAAGCGATAGGCGTGCAACAGTCCCGAAGACCCGGAAATCCTGGTTTCGATTGTGCCCCGAGAATGCTATCGTATAAGGGGGCATAATGTATGGAACGAACGTGTGCCTTTGCTAAAGGAAACCCAAGTTGCCTCGATTGTCCCGAACACTCAGTTGGCTAATGCATTGCATTGCAACAAGTCCCTTTTCGCTGCTAACTCGATTGATGCGATGATAGCCAACTATCAACTTAAACGATTGGCCTTGCACGGGTGCAACCCCAGGCCCGTGCGGCATCACGTCCCCCGAAAGCTCGAACGGGCCATTCGCTTGGCTCCCTTCCTCCCTCGCACCCGCGGGACGGGCGCGGTAATTCGCGTCCGGCGCGCCGAGGCATGGTGATACGTGTCCGGTTCGTTAATCCCGGCCGTAAGGGGCGGGGCAGGGCGGAGCGACGGCCCGGGCGGGTCCGGGGCGTGACAGAATGGTATCAGAGCGGAATCGATTCTCTGGCCCAATCCGTTGCTATGACTCTGAGTCGATATGGTTTGCAAAGAGCGTTCCATACAATAAGTCCATAGATATTCTTAAAGTGCAAAATGTTTCCTGAACTTGAATTGCTTGATTGTTTCGATTGAGTACGGCGAGGGACGGCACTATCGCTACTCGGGATATCGAGAAGTTTATCCTTGAAGTTTCGAGGACGAAACTTTTTGTTGGTTGGTAAGTATGTAACGCCCCGCTCCGCGCCGGCGTTATGTATCAAGGTGAGTGGGCAGAACTTCGTTCTCTGATTCTTGCACGCCTTAATAATAACCTGAGTTTTTGCTTGCAATGTTTTCTTAAGAGAATGATAGAACCTGCCTTGCATGTTAATGAACGAACTCACCTAGCTTGTCTTTGAATCAATGCCTGCTTAACGAGAATCCTGAATCGCCTGCTTAGAGTGCATGAACATGTTCACTATCGTCTATGCTTCGAGAGAACCATACTGTGCCTGAACGTGTTCAAGTGATAAGTCGGATTGCCCCGCAACAATGAGTGTATTCTGATGGTTCGTCTCGTCTGCATACTAGAGTTTATTTGATAGTGTTCCATGCATTCGCACGCGGTCGGACAATGGATATTGGTGGAGAGCTGAACTGCATGTGTCACGACTGCTACCATGATAGTGCAAAGCAACCATGAGTCACAGCTGCCTCTAGCATCAGATAAAGAGTCATTGGTATGCTGTTCCACCAGCTGCCGATCCTGAGATACTCGGGGACCGCCCTGCATATAGCTAAGTCATTGTGTTGGCTTGGATAGTGACTGCCCCTAAGAATGTGCATTGTGTGTCTAGCTTTGCATCTGACCCTGGAGTCGCACGAGACACGCTACGCACACCCTGAACATGAACGGTTTGCTTGCTTGCATATTCAATATGAAACTCTGTTTCCAAACATGTTTCCAAATAATATAATATGACTCTGCTAGCGAACTGCATAAAACGAACCTAGGTAAAACTAGAAAGATCACTAGTAATGTAATATTTTATAACATGATTACTTAGTGCCTGTTTGAGTGAATGCATGTTTCTGTTCAGTTGATTTATCTCACCAGTACTTGTATAAAGTGCTGACCCCCCAACAGTTTACTTGCTTGCAGGTACTGGATCGTCTGAGGAAGCGATAGGCGTGCCACAGTCCCGAAGACCCGGAAATCCTGGTTTCGATTGTGCCCCGAGAATGCTATCGTATAAGGGGGCATAATGTATGGAACGAACGTGTGCCTTTGCTAAAGGAAACCCAAGTTGCCTCGATTGTCCCGAACACTCAGTTGGCTAATGCATTGCATTACAACAAGTCCCTTTTCGCTGCTAACTCGATTGATGCGATGATAGCCAACTATCAACTTAAACGATTAGCCTTGCACGGGCGCAATCCCAGGCCCGTGCGGCATCACGTCCCCCGAAAGCTCGAATGGGCCATTCGCTTGGCTCCCTTCCTCCCTCGTACCCGCGGGACGGGCGCGGTGATTCGCGTCCGGCGCGCCGAGGCACGGTGATACGTGTCCGGTTCGTTAATCCCGGCCGTAAGGGGCGGGGCAGGGCGGAGCGGCGTCCCGGGCGGGTCCGAGGCGTGACAGCAGGTAGGCGGGATTATGAAGATAGAATCTTCATGCGGTCCATACGTTGTGATGACGTTGGATGATGACGCTGCTTCCCAGATATGCGGATGGTAGGAGTCCATAGCTTCCAAGAACTTTCGTGCTATGGGTTTTACCTCGTCACGGGGAGCGGGTATATACTTGCTCAGAGGTGAGAATGACATGGCAATTGACGGTCAAAAGTTTATTCAGAGGTAATATGAACATGACAAACTTTGTGGGATGCAATTCTATCGGAGATGGAAGTGCGTATCTGCTCAGAGGTGATATGGACATGGCAGTTTTTGTGGACTTAACACCACTGGCGTACTTAGAGTTAAGTACGGATGTCAAGTGTAGACGACAATCGATATCAGAGGTAATATGGACATGACAACTGACGGTCGAAAGTTTATTCAGAGGTAATATGAACATGACAAACTTTGTGATTGTGACTTCCATCGGGGATGGAGGCACACATCTGCTCAGAGGTGATATGGACATGGCAGTTTTTATGGACTTAACACCACTGGCGTACTTAGAGTTAAGTACGGATGTCAAGTGTAGACGACAATCGATATCAGAGGTAATATGGACATGACAACTGACGGTCGAAAGTTTATTCAGAGGTAATATGAACATGACAAACTTTGTGATTGTGACTTCCATCGGGGATGGAGGCACACATCTGCTCAGAGGTGATATGGACATGGCAGTTTTTGTGGACTTAACACCACTGGCGTACTTAGAGTTAAGTACGGATGTCAAGTGTAGACGACAATCGATATCAGAGGTAATATGGACATGACAACTGACGGTCGAAAGTTTATTCAGAGGTAATATGAACATAACAAACTTTGTGATTGTGACTTCCATCGGGGATGGAGGCACACATCTGCTCAGAGGTGATATGGACATGGCAGTTTTTGTGGACTTAACACCACTGGCGTACTTAGAGTTAAGTACGGATGTCAAGTGTAGACGACAATCGATATCAGAGGTAATATGGACATGACAACTGACGATCGAAAGTTTATTCAGAGGTAATATGAACATGACAAACTTTGTAGGATGCAATTCTATCGGAGATGGAAGTGCGTATCTGCTCAGAGATGATATGGACATGGCAGCTTTGTGTAGGAAGCTTCGTTCAAAGATATCTCCCTTGTTTTTACACACATGAATCTTGCCGGAGCAATTTGTTACGTAAGAATGGAAATCCAATCGGGTAAGGGCTGTCCCCTCGTTCACAGATTCAGAGTGATGACCTTGGCCTCTATCAACTCCTGGATCTTCCTTTTTAGTACGTAGCACACCTTTGTGGGGTGATGTGTGTACCGATGGAAGAGACAATAATCTGGGTCATCCACTTTGCCAGCCCTCTCAGGACGTCTGATTTTGGGTAGGTGAAGCTTGTGCTCTTTCATCAACATATCGAAGATCTCAATAATGTCGTCTTCGCTGAAGGAGAAGGTTCCTTTTGGTATTCGGGCTCCTGATGTCCGAATTTCGTGGTCTCGCAAAGAGATGGTCGTTGTTGTATCGTCTACGGCTTTTGAGGGGATTCTACCCCTGGCCTTGGACGTCATTTTGTCCTGTCAAGGTATGTTACCCCCGGACATGCCGCGGTTCCTGGCCATAGAGACCGATTCATCAAGAACTGTCTCTGGTTGTTCAGGAGTGGACTTCGGGATTTTCGGTCTCTTGAGAGACGCGGCATATCCCAACCCGAAACGAGCTTCTTGATAGCGAGAATTACTGCGCACCGGCGTTCGCCTACCTTTCCCATAGTTGAGACCTTGTTTTAGTTTAAAGTCGTAACCCATATTCTGCATAATTTTTAATGCTTGTGGGCTGTATCTGTGGGTTTGTATTCTGCCAGATTCAGACTCGCGTGATTCTTCCTGTACGACTAGAGTGTTCCGCCTACTACCGAAGATTATCGGCCGCTGATCGTCGTGGGTGGGTGGGATGATAAAGATGGAGTCTTACTGTGCCCCACCTGTGATGACGATATCAGATGTTGACGTATCCTCCCATAAGATTTCCCCGCGTTTGATTGTTAGGGGAACTACAGGCTGCTTATGATTCCTGCCTTCGCGTTTCTGGGTTAGATAATCCCGTAGGTCCGAAGAATTTACAAAAGAGGACGACGACTTGTTTCTTCTGTTCCCATCAGTGGGTACGCGGAGATTGGGCACCCTGGCTTTCCCTATTCCACCTGTGTACAATAGGCTGGCCATCTGGGCGGCGGATAATCCCTGGGGAGGGGGCCTTCCCGTAATCTGAGCTCGTCCTGCGTCGTGACGCAATTTGGGGATCTGCTCAGACCGACGTAAAGCTGAAGAGGTCCTTAGTCGGCCATCGACTTCTCGCGTAATCCGGAGGGTAGGCAGATTCTTCTCTTGCTGGCGCAAAGGCCGAGAGGTTGAATATTCGCCTGCTTGCTTCCCCTCGCGGAGATCATCGCGCTCATCTGTTTTACCATAGAAGTCAGATATTGTTTCGCGCGTGGAGCGTGATCTGTTCTTCCGATTTGGCGTTGAGGCACCATAGGAAGTTTTGCCTGTACCGCGCGTAGCGGGAGACTGATTCCTACGCGTAGAGCGCAGTGGATACTCCTGGTTTAGCGCAGAGGCCTTGCCCGAAGTTTTGTCTATACCGCTCGTAGCGGGAGACTGGTTCCTACGCGTAAAGCACAGTGGATACTTCTGGGTTAGCGCAGAGGCCTTGCCCAAAGTTTTGTCTGTACCGCGCGTAGCGGGAGACTGAATTTTACGTACAGGGCACGGAGGGAGCGATGCTACCACCTCATTAGTCAGAGAGATCGGAGAGATCGGAGAGTCCACAGGAATGGTTGAGGATGTCTTGGGCATCCACACTTTGCGCAGCTTCCTGTTGTCTTGGACGGAGAGAGAGTGAGAGCTACCCCCGGTTCGAAGCATGTCTTCGTAAGCAGACTGGTCGAAATGAACGACCAGTGTCTTCTTCACGGTTCCTATAGATACCGCATCGCGTTGAGCAATTACTTCCTCGTCAGAAGAGAAAGACGTCCCCAGCAGAGTCGCAATCTTGTTTGTGGTATTTAAACGAAAGAATGAAAGTGTATTTCAATGACGGGATTTGTACGAAACCCGCGCCCTTTGGTTTACAAACAAACTTGTACAATGTAATTCTATACGAGGATGTGGGAGTACAATTTATTTAATCTGGGTATAAATTGCTATAGGTGTCTGATCTGCGGTCGATCACTTTAGCCCTTGGACCACGCGATGTTGAAGAAGTGCCGTGGAAGACAGGTAGCAGCTTCGAAGGTTGCAGGAGAGGGTGGATGCACGATGCCGAAGTCGTCGATCCCCGCTCTTTGCCTGAGCTCCGGGCTCTCTCTCTCTCTCTCTCTCCTCCTTGTTCGATCTTCTCCGACTGTCGACCTTGGATCTGGTATTGGTACTCTTGACCGAATTTTCTGACCTGGGATCTGATATCGGTTTCTTGACCAATTTTTTGACCTTGTTCCCCATTGACAGGGGCCTCTATTTATAGAGTCTTTGGTGACAGTGACCACTCTGTTGGTATAGCAACCGAGGAGTGGAAAGTACAGCACCCTTTTAAACAACGGTTTAAAGTAACCAATGCCTACGTGTAGATGATCTTTTGACTGAGCGGGTGACGTGGGTCCAACTAAAGGGACACAACACGTACGGTTGCTACTAAGATCACGGCGTAAAAGCCACGCGGGTAGGTATCCATTGTGTAGAAGAGGTTGGCGTAGAAGCCAAATGTCCGTCACCATGGCATAGAAGCCAAGTAGGCATAGAAGCCGAACAGGCATAGAAGCCGAGTAGGCGTGGAAGCCGAGCAGGCATAGAAGCCGAACAGGCATAGAAGCCGAACAGGAATAGAAGCCGAGTAGGCGTGGAAGCCGAGTAGTCGTAGAGACTGAGTAGGTGTGGAAGCCGAGTAGTCGTAGAGACTAAGTGGGCGTGGAAGCCGCTTGAGCACAGATCCTGAATGGGCGTAGAAGCCGCTGCATATCGTGCTGATGTGGACGTCTTAGCCGGAATTACGGCTTTTGAAGATATAACCAAATCTCTTGCAGGGATTTGCCATCACCTTATGCATTAAATGCGGAGGCGTGTTTCGAAGGTCTGCAGGCCTTCTGTGCACCCGTCGCAGAGACGTGTCTTGAGAGAAACTGTCACCACTCTGTGCAATTAGACGTGGAGACGTGCCTCAAATCCCGTACGAAGTGCAGCTTTTGACGTGGCAGGCGGTTTGTCTGCTGCGGAGCGTAAAACAGCTCATGTTTGCCTGTGTAAAACAGGGCGGCGTATTCCCTTGTACGCAAAAGAGCGGTTTATGCTGAGGGAACTCCGGTAAACGACGGTTTGGTGATGTTTTACCAAATCCTCTGCATTAAATGGTGAGATCCGCCATCATACTGAGGGACGCGTCCCGAGAGGTCTGCCATCGTTTCCAGCCGTCGTCTGGGTAGCCGTGCATCACCTTTTGTCAGGAGTCAGAGGTCAGATTCACTGCGTGACTTGACAGGTTCATTTCGGGGAAGATGAAGCGTTCCTCGTACGCTATCACGCTACTTTGAGAGCGGTTGAGTTTTACGCCATGGAGGCGATGAAGAACTCTGTTTCACGCTGGAGCGGCCTGGACGTACTGCATTTATGCGGATGGTCCTTTGAGCTTTATTCTTCACGCTGTATTTTAGCGGAGAAAACTCTGTCGTACGCCTGATGAATCTGAAGGCCTCTGCTTACGCTGCTCTGTATCAAGAGGCTGTGTAGCTCTTCCTAGCGTATTTTTTATGCTTCTACAAATACAAGTAGAGATTTACATTATTTTTATTTATTTATTTGTACAATGCATATATTTTATAGTTAAATTGTTCCCGCAATGGCATGGTCATGGACAAGATTTAGCTTTTCAATAAACGGTATCTGGGACACTAAAACTGAATCGACCTAGGAAAAGAACATTCCTCACGTACGAGGTATTGTAGGACCTTCACTAGGGCTACTCGAACTCGAAGGGCATGTCGCAATACTAGGTAATAGTCATTTATGATGTCAGATTCACCAATGATCTCATATAGATAGATTGCATGCTAACGAATATCTCATGTAGGGGTAGTAAGTATTTAAATCTCTGTTTTATGCAGGGAAGAGAAATTCAGTTGTGTCAAGAAAATCGCTTATAAGTGATATGATATATGTTTCCTTATTTTACTTTATTGATTATGAACTGTCAATCAATCCTAGTTCCAAATAAAAAAATCACATAATAAATTATATACTTCACATGACTATAATGTCGGTCAAGGTTAGTTGGGTTTAGTTTCACTCACTAGTGCATTCCCTAATGTTAGGGTTGCAACTCGGACGGGCTAAACCCGAGCCTGATCGGGTAAACACGATAATGTGTTGGGTTGAGATTGAAGATACTCGGGTTTGGGCTCAGATTCGAGTAAAAATATTTGAACCCGAACAAAAATCAGGTTGGACTCGGGTTCATGTGTCGGATTACCCAAAGAACCTAAAACATATATATATATATATATATATATATATATATATATATATATATATATATATATATATTTATATATATATATATATTTATATATATATATATATATATATATATATATATATATATATATATATATATATATATATATATATATATAAAAGAAAGTTTAAATCCTATATTTTTTCACCCAAACTCTTCAACTCCTTGTCCTAAATATCATTTCAGTTTGTATTTTATAATAATTAAGACTTGATTAATATTTGATTATCTGTTTAATATTACTCTTGTTTAAAATTATTTTAAATATCATATTAGAGATCGATAAACCCGATGGACCCGACCCAACCCGATCCTCCGGGCTTGGTCTTGGGCTACATATGTTGAACTCGAGGTCGGGTCGAGCTTGGGCTAGGCTTATGATTCGTCGATCTGGGCTCAGGTTGATCTCAAGCCCGACCCAACCCGCCCGAGTTGTACCCCTACCCAATATTGTGTTGATCCCCTGTGAGACCCGTCTCACAGTATCTGTATTAGTATATGGATACGTATTTTATATTATATATACTAAATTTTATTAGATCACGTGGAATCTCAAAAAAAAATTAAATTTGAACTTTACTACCGGACCGGTATACCGGCAGTACACTCTGGCATACCGGCGACATACCATTCGGCAGATATTTATTTTGCTTTTGAGATATTTTTGATATATTTTTGAGATATTTTTGTGAGATATTTTCGTGAATAATGTTTGATACTTTCTATTATCCATTGGTTTCTTGGTTTTGTTTTGAGTAGTCGAGATTAATTTAACTCATAACGTGGATCGCTAATGAGGCGGATCAGACGATCACGATTAAATCACCTCTTCTATGTAATACCCCGTTCCGCTCAAGCGGACTGCCGACTCAATCGGCAATAGTGCAACTGTCCCGACCCGCTTTGCCTCGAACGAGAAGCAAAGGATATCCAGACTTGCCCCTACAGGAATCCGGCTTGGACTTTCAGAGGCTCGCTCAGACGTATCGCTCTACCGAGGCGAATCATCGCTAAGGTGGGTGGCTACGGTGAACTTATCTTTGCTTAGCCAGCACACATAAAATCTGGAATGTTCATGCTAGTCGCTAGGTGATTCACCCCCTACATGCTAATAAATCCAACGCACCTAGCTAAGGAAATAATCCCAACTCATATTGCTTGCTAGAACATGGAAATGAAATAGTGCTTATATTTAGACCCTCGTATGCTAAGTCCCTTAACGGTTTCATCTCTCGGCTTACCTTCGGGTCCGAGCAACGTGCCTGCTTATGTTCCTTAGAAACGCATGCTTGTCTGCTAGTATATTACCGTATTTTCATCCAAACCCCGGGAGACTACTACGTAGTCGTTCCGTGCCTGAATGAACCTGCAAGTATCCGGGACCGTTAGGTCACCCAAGGCATCCCCGAACCAGGGGAATACATCAAGACAAGTTGATCACTGTACAGAATCATGATTCAAGCATCTCCTGTAATTGTGCACTACTGTACTACTGTTCTACTGTCCTACTGTACCACTGTACTCCTGTTCTACAGTACTCGAGTATCACGTGAAATTGAAAAAGACCCTGACCTGCATGTCGCGGACAACTCGGAAACGAGGCATAGTTCCACGGACGGTCTCCGGGGCACTGGGGCCGCTCCGATCCGGATGGAACTCCACTGTTTCAGCCAACTGTACTGGACGAGATAGTGTGCAGCGCCTACCGTTCTTTCGCTGCATACCATCCGCTCCATGGCTGAACTTACTGTATAGTCTACTGTACTAAACGAGATGGCTTGTAGCGCCCACTGTACTTTCGTTGCAAACTATTCTCGTTTAAGACTAGTGTCCTTTATGGCTATGCCAGCGACTCATGTTCATATAGATAAGTCATCCTCGCTTAGCGGCTATCCGCGTGCGAGTCACTGCATTGACTGAATGAACAACTGAACACCTGAACGATCATGTTAAAATGACCCTCGTGTTGCATATGCTTTGCCTCCTGAATGTTTATACATGCCTCTGCTCGAATTAACAATGTTGCCTCAATGTTTGCCTTGGACAGGGAAGGAGATGGTAAGTTGGTAAGTCTCGCCGTGTTTCCTCTCATGTTGCACGGCGCACTGCCCGACACGTTAGGCTATTCAATGTTTGCATGAAACTGATCCTAAGACAACTAGAAAGACAACTTAATAGTTGTGCACGGAACCTGTATTACGTGTTTGGATTTGTCGAGCGGGCGAGTAGCTTCCCCACCAGTGCATTCAATGTACTGATAATCCACTAGTTTGTATGCAGGGTACGGGAGAACCTCGTTCGGTGCGGACGCCTCCAACGTACGTGCTAAGGCGTGGAGATCACCCCAAAGCAACGGTACGTCCGGGACTGAAGCACATATATAAGACATAATATTGGAGCGTCGCCTGAATATCGCCTGTACAATCATTCCACAGTTGTAGCCACTTGGCACGCTTTTACTGTTTCAGAGAGAGAGGCTTGAGCGACTTGTAATCTCGGCTATACGCCGCCTGTAACACATGTTCATATCAATAAAAGAGCTTGCTTTACTTCAACTTGTGTTTCACTGCTTCCGCTATATTTTTAACTCAGAGAACTTGTTACCGAATCGCTATGCGTTCATGACTCCGCTGCACTCGAACAATCTGTGCGACTCTGTGGCTTAGAACTCTTGCCGCCAGCCAAAGAACCATGGCCTTGCACGGGCGCGGATCACGCTCGTGCGGCATCACGCCCGGATGGGTCAAAGCGATCATTCCGCGGGAGCGCTGGCGAGGGTGATTCTCGCCTAGCGGGAACGGCCGAAATAGCCTGCGGGAGATCGGGGCGTGACATGTTGGTATCAGAGCCTGGCTTCTACGCCTTTGGACTTTGATTCGATATCTCTGTTTTGAAAGCTCGTTCGTGGGTTATGTGCACGCTCTCTCTCAATGCCTCGATGGGATGTTCCAACAATAAGTCTAAATACTTTCAAAATGCGTTTTGAATGATATGATTGCTTGTCTGGTTGTATGCTGCGAGTGGCCTTTGTGCCAACCTGTGCGAACCCTTGAGAGTATCGCTAGTAGCTTGTCCGAATTTTACTAACTCTAAGTTTGGTTGAATGCATCTATTCGAGGGACGCCTTGAACTAGTGCACCATCCAAGACTTAAGAAAAGGTGAAACTCGAGTGCGGAGACTTCGCTATCACTAAGCTGGTTGACGTGTTCACGCTAGAGGGGCCCTTCGAAAGTGCACACGATGCAGTCTAAGCGATATGCTGATTTTGACGCTTGTGCAAGTGAATATCCAAATGAACAAGTACAAACGACTTGTCTAGGATTGTCTCAACCCTAGATTACTGCTTGTCCTTAGTAAGTCTCGAGGACGAGACTTTTTCTAAGTTGGGTAGGATGTAATACCCCGTTCCGCTCAAGCGGACTGCCGACTCAATCGGCAATAGTGCAACTGTCCTGACCCGCTTTGCCTCGAACGAGAAGCAAAGGATATCCAGACTTGCCCCTACAGGAATCCGGCTTGGACTTTCAGAGGCTCGCTCAGACGTATCGCTCTACGGAGACGAATCATCGCTAAGGTGGGTGGCTACGGTAAACTTGTCTTTGCTTAGCCAGCACACATAAAATCTGGAATGTTCATGCTAGTCGCTAGGTGATTCACCCCCTACATGCTAATAAATCCAACGCACCTAGCTAAGAGAATAATCCTAACTCATATTGCTTGCTAGAACATGGAAATGAAATAATGCTTATATTCAGACCCTCGTATGCTAAGTCCCTTAAGGGTTTCATATCTCGGCTTACCTTTGGGTCCGAGCAACGTGCCTGCTTATGTTCCTTAGAAACGCATGCTTGTCTGCTAGTATATTACCGTATTTTCATCCAAACCCCGGGAGACTACTACGTAGTCATTCCGTGCCTGAATGAACCTGCAAGTATCCGGGACCGTTAGGTCACCCAAGGCATCCCCGAACCAGGGGAATGCATCAAGACAAGTTGATCACTGTACAGAATCATGATTCAAGCATCTCCTGTAATTGTGCACTACTGTACTACTGTTCTACTGTCCTACTGTACCACTGTACTCCTATTCTACAGTACTCGAGTATCACGTGAAATTGGAAAAGACCCTGACCTGCATGTCGCGGACAACTCGGAAACGAGGCATAGTTCCACGGACGGTCTCCGGGGCACTGGGGCCGCTCCGATCCGGATGGAACTCCACTGTTTCAGCCAACTGTACTGGACGAGATAGTGTGCAGCGCCTACCGTTCTTTCGCTGCATACCATCCGCTCCATGGCTGAACTTACTGTATAGTCTACTGTACTAAACGAGATGGCTTGTAGCGCCCACTGTACTTTCGTTGCAAACTATTCTCGTTTAAGACTAGTATCCTTTATGGCTATGCCAGCGACTCATGTTCATATAGATAAGTCATCCTCGCTTAGCGGCTATCCGCGTGCGAGTCACTGCATTGACTGAATGAACAACTGAACACCTGAACGATCATGTTAAAATGACCCTCGTATTGCATATGCTTTGCCTCCTGAATGTTTATGCATGCCTCTGCTCGAATTAACAATGTTGCCTCAATGTTTGCCTTGGACAGGGAAGGAGATGGTAAGTTGGTAAGTCTCGCCGTGTTTCCTCCCATGTTGCACGGCGCACTGCCCGACACGTTAGGCTATTCAATGTTTGCATGAAACTGATCCTAAGGCAACTAGAAAGACAACTTAATAGTTGTGCACGGAACCTGTATTACGTGTTTGGATTTGTCGAGCGGGCGAGTAGCTTCCCCACCAGTGCATTCAATGTACTGATAATCCACCAGTTTGTATGCAGGGTGCGGGAGAACCTCGTTCGGTGCGGACGCCTCCAACGTACGTGCTAAGGCGTGGAGATCACCCCAAAGCAACGGTGCATCCGGGACTGAAGCACATATATAAGACATAATGTTGGAGCGTCGCCTGAACATCGCCTGTACAATCATTCCACAGTTGTATCCACTTGGCACGCTTTTACTGTTTCAGAGAGAGAGGCTTGAGCGACTTGTAATCTCGGCTATACGCCGCCTGTAACACATGTTCATATCAATAAAAGAGCTTGCTTTACTTCAACTTGTGTTTAACTGCTTTCGCTATATTGTCAACTCAGAGAACTTGTTACCGAATCGCTATGCGTTCATGACTCCGCTGCACTCGGACAATCTGTGCGACTCTGTGGCTTAGAACTCTTGCCGCCAGCCAAAGAACCATGGCCTTGCACGGGCGCAGATCATGCTCGTGCGGTATCACGCCCGGATGGGTCAAAGCGATCATTCCGCGGGAGCGCTGGCGAGGGTGATTCCCGTCTAGCGGGAACGGCCGAAATAGCCTGCGGGAGATCGGGGCGTGACATTCTATATATGAATCAATTTTCTCTCTCATCTCTCTTTTATTTCTTTCTTCACTTCTTTATTTCCTCTTCTTTTCTCGTGAGAGCTAGGAGCTTGGTCTTGAGGCCTAAGAGTGTGATTTCTGAACCCCTCTTGGTGGTGGAGTTGAAGGCTAAGGCTGAGAGCTTGGCTAGAGGCAAGTACATCTTGCCAAAATCTTGAACGACTTTACTTTACTGTAGTTTTCGATTTCCTTGGTAGTTTATGCTTAGAATTTTATGTTAGTAGTTTTGTTAAATATGTTTCCCAAGTGATTTCCAACCCTGTGCATGTTTTAGAATTTGTTTTGAGCTTGATTTTGACTTTTTCAATAGAAACCCTGATATTTATTGGTTACGTAACTCGGTGTCGAAAACGATAACCGGAATCACTACCAAAATAAGTCAAATCAGTGATGAAATTAACGACTCTTAAAGACAACATCGCTAATATTATTGAAATTAGCGACGTATTTAAAAGACATCACAATATGTCTATATCAGCAACATTCAGCGACGTTGAGCGACTACCTTTAGTATTATGAAAGCTGACATCGCCAACGAGTCAGGATACGTCATTATATTATTAATAATAGCGATGTTTAACGACTCTACGCTTTATATGTCGCAGTGTATTAAAAATGTAGCAACTTTTAGCGATATTTCATGTTGACGTCACTAAATCACTTCATATAGGGTTCCACTGGTTGGTTTGACTTTTCATTTCTCTCCCCCAAATTTGTAATAATCGCACGCCCCCTCCCCCCTTGTTTTTACCGACCACCGACCGCCTCCGAGCCCCCTACGACCCCTTGTTTGACCCAACCGCCCCCGCGTCCCCCAGACGCGGCTCCTTCCCCTCATGCACGAATGTTCCCATCTGACGTGGTCCTCCTCCATCGATCCCTCGCTCAGGCACTCCTCCTTCCTTCCTCCCATCTCGGTAAACCCTAAACATGACCGGACACAACTAGGATACACACACACAGAGAGGACACAATCAGAATATATGGACACACACATGATACAACCCTAACCCTGATATATGGAATCAGACACATGGACACAAATATACAGGATATAACCCAGGACACATGACACTGATACGGACACACACAGATATTTAGACACGGATACACACACCCTAATTATTCTGACATTGACACGGACACACTAACACTGACATGGAGTGTGTGTGTGTCATCCTAATTATTCTGACATTGACACGGACACACTAATACTGACATGGAGTGTGTGTGTGTGTGTGTGTGTGTGTGTGTGTGTGTGTGTGTGTGTGTGTAGTAGTAGAACTCGAACACGGACACACGGATACTTGGGTACTTGGTGCTAAGGTATCTTGATAGCTAGTAGCATATGTGAAAACTAATTATATAGCGATATCTTAGTATCTATAGTCAAATGTTAAGGTTGTAGGTCGATATGGATATTTGATTAAATTATTATTGTGATGTGTTAGTATATAGCTAGGTAATGAGTATTAGGCTAAGATATTGTAAGGTATTTATTATATATAATCTAGATTAAGTATTTGATACATAATATAAAATATTAGCTAGTATAGTTTATATTAACTAGTATAACTTAGAAATCTAGTATAGCAAGGTATTGACCTAGAATGACTTGATAAACCTAGTATTGACTAGTTTAGCTATATAGTGTCACGCCCCAGTCCCGTAGGGGCCGTTCGTCCTCGCTTGGTCCCTACGAAACTGATCGTCATCGCACGGGTGTAATATCGTGCAAGCCTAAAATGCGCTTGCACAAGGCCAAAGCTTTGAACAAGGGCAAGTAAGCTATTCAAGACAAGAGCAGCGGCACATATATTGCAGAAAAGTAAAGAATACAATGGCATATGTAAACAAGCTCTTTATTGATATTCAAAAGTGTTACAAGAGGCGCTTGGCCGAGGTTACAGATCGCTCAAGCACTCTTCTCTCGATTACAATAACATCGTTCCATACATTATGTCCCTCTATATAAAAGCAGCTCAAACTCGATACGGCTCAAGGCATCAACTCCAGATTTCTGGGTCCTTGGAATGAGGCACGCCTATCACTTCCTCGGACGATCCAGCACCTGAGAACAAGCAAACTGTTGGTGGGTCAGCACTTTTATAAGTACTGGTGAGTATAGAACAACTGAACAGAAGCTACACTCCCTGAAACCCACACTAAGTAAGCATGTGGCAAAATATTACATTACTAGTGATCTTGCTACTTTTACCTAAATTTATTTCATGCAGCTCATGGTTATAGTCAGATTAGATCTTTTGAAAATATAGCTTGGAAATAGTTTTGCATATTCAACAATAAGCATACAATCGGGACAATGCTCTATCGTGCAGTGTGCAGCATGTATTGTGTACCATAATTCTAACTCTTAGGGACAAAGTTCTCTAGATGACTGATCATCTCAAACCAAAACAAACATTAAGTGGACTATCATACTTTCAAGCACACAAAAGAACTAGCTATATGATTTTGGTCCCCGAGAAACTCAGGATCGGTAGCGGCAATCCAGCTAACCAATGACTCACATTCTGATGCTATTAGCAGCTGTGACCATGGTTGCTCTTCACTAACATAATAGCAGTCGGGACCAAGGTTCAGCTCTGCACTAATAGTCATTGTCCGATCGATGCGAATGCATGAAGCACTATCAAATAAACTCTATAATGCAAACAAAGTAAACGAGCAAGATATATGTATACACTTATATTTCTTACCCCTTAGCCGAACGGTTATCCCTGCAGCAGACATACAAGTTAGAAACAATTTACATAAATATATATGTGTAAGATTCTCTAGTTTCTTGTCCGTCTCTGCATCAAATAGTTAGGTATGCAAGAAGGCTAGCCTAGCATGTGCCCTAACTATATGATGGTCCATGGGTAGCCCCATGATTAGCAGCGGTTATCCAAGGTTCAGCTCTTCAATAGAATGCACCTGTGTCGGTAGCTGTGACCCAAGGTTCAGCTCTTCACCAACACACACGAGTACTAGCAGCTGTGACATCATGGGTTCCGCACAACACTAATAGACAAATACCACCCCACTAAACCCCCAGCGGGCCGTATCCTCAGGGCGATCCAAAAATCTCTTCCGGACCGAGCGATTCCCAGTGCCCCAGGAACCGTTCGAGAGATAAGACCTTGTGCACAAGTTAGTGCGAGACCAATGCAATGACATGAGCATCTATAATGCAAGCAAAACAAATAATCAGGCAAAACATATACGATCTAGCAAAACACATCTTTTCAAACAAAACACATCTCTCACATATCTAATAGCACACCCCACTAGACCCCAGCGGCCGTATCCTCAAGGCGCACTATTAGTCTATGCTTATACGAATCAAAGACTTATAGCAGTTCGATATAGCAAAACAGACAAGCGGAACATATAATAGCAAGCACGATTTTGGTTTCATATCTAGCATGCAATATCTATCTCTTTCTTAGCAAATTATAAAGGGACTTATTCAAGCAATTCATTTGCTTATCTTCTTAGCATGGCAAAGGTTCGTTCGATAGCTGTGTCAGTGTAACTAAGCATGCAACATTTCTTATACTCTTTACTTAGCATGGCAAGGTTCTATCTCATTCAGACAAGCATACAAATTCTCTAGTTAAGCAAGCAGGTTTGTTTCGATGACAATCTATATGAGTTCTCTTATTAAGCATGCAGAGTTAAGTTCTATCATTCTTCTTATGAACTTATCTTCTTAAGCAAACAAGCATTCAAAAACTCAGATTCATTATTAAGTCGTGCAAGAATCAGAGAGTACAGTTCTGCCCACTCACATTGATCAATCATCTTGTGGTTCAGTCAGAATCTCTCCTTGAAGACTTCCACTCGAGCAAGCAAAGCGATATCACTTGTACATAGTGCCTACGCGGAGCGGGGTACTACATATAGGCCAATCAAGTTATCAACTTGGAACCCAAATTAGGTAGTTTTGACCTAGTTTGACTCAAATAACCAAGTTTTAACCTAGGAATGACCTAGAGACCGAGTTTCAAGTTAGTGTCATGGATATTTGAAACTTTATCCTATTGTCAAGATACAAGAGAGCATCAATATGATATTGTGTACCATGGTATATGATATCCACATGATACACAAATACCTAAAGTGTTATCAACACATATTTGTATATTGGACACTGTGAGTTAAAGTGTTCCTTGTGAGCTCACAAGGAACACATGACGACAGAGATATCATTATCTCCTATGTCAAGTGTCCATGTCAGGTCAAAGTTAAGTGTTCATATTGTCAGCCCTTTTCTGAAAAGTAAATTTGTATTTGTAAGCCTTTTTGAGTCTTTTAGAGTTCTACCGCTTTTCAAAAAATACGTAGAAAATTTATAATTCTTAGCATTTTTTAGTATTTTTTGGAAAACTGGTATAACTCTAATATCCTTTAACAGGCTTACAGAAATAATTTTTTTTCAGAGAATGGCTGACAATGAACACATGACGATACCTATTTAATAGGGTTTGAAATCAGCCAATCCAGTTATCATGAAATGGATACACACGCATCATAACTCGAATACTCACGCATCAATTGGAGTTGTTACTTTGATGAACATATGTATCCATCTTTGCATCCATTTGGATAATATACTTGAACGATATATATTCATCTTTTCAGAAGTATCAAGAAATAGATCTGAATTACTATACGTGTCATCGTTCATGGATGTAAAACCATCATCATGATGACATATGCGGTGTGTGATGTGCGGGATAAATTCATACAGGGGGTAGAATAGTTCCTGCAGTTCGCCAAGGTGTTCCTTCGGTACATGGACGATACCACGATTAAGTGTCCGTGTGTGATATATCGCAACTTGATATATCACTCAGAAGTGGATGTAATATATCATTTGTACTCAAAAGGTTTCACGTCGAATTACTATCAGTGGACCTCGCACGGAGAACTTGTACCTCTAGCATCGGAGTTGGAGCCTTATGTGAAACCATATATGGATGTCCACGACCACGCTGATTACGAAGACGGGTGCGTGAACATGGTTTTCGATATTGCGAAGCCTAGTTTCGATACGAAAAATTATGATGCTGCTGAGGAGGCACTGAATACCGATGCTGCAATGTTCATGGAGTTATTGGAGAATGTAAGGACTCCATTATATCCTGGTTGTGAGGATCATTCACCGTTGGAGGTGGTTACAAAACTGTTAAGTATCAAGGCCGATTTTAAAATGTTGCAAGAATACTACAACCGACTGATGGAATTGATTATAGAGATCTTGTCGACGGGTGCTAAGTTACCTAAAGACTTATATCGGTCTAAGAGGATGGTAAGATCGTTATGGATAGAATACGAGAAAATAGATACATGTCACAACGGATGCATGATGTACAACAAAGAACACAAGGATGAAGATGTATGCAGATTTTGTGGTCTAGATCACTATATGATAACTAGTACAGGAAGGATTATCGGTGCAAGGAAGCCGACCGATTCGATACACTACTTGCCTTTGATGTCGCGGTTGCAGAGGATGTTTATGGTGAAGAAGACTGCCAAAAATATGAGTTGGCACAGAAGAGAACAGATTAAAGGAGTGTTGGATCACCCATCCGATGTTGAATCGTGGAAGTACTTCGATCGAGACTATTTCAATTTTGCTTCGGATCGAGATTACATGTGGCGCAGGATGTGATGAGTCGGTCTGTGGCGAAGAGCACTTCGAGGATGGTATCTGCCATGGATTCATACAATGCTCGACTGCTAGCATTGGAGCAGATACGTTCTCCCAGTTCGTTGGCATCAACACCGCCTCCATCACTACCTCCTCCATCGACATCGGTGACGCTTTCACAGGAGAAGTATTAATTCCTTCTATCCCAGATGTGCGGCGGTGCTCCACCTGATCAGTAGTAGTCCTTGTTTGGACAGATTTTAGTGTATTTGTGTATATTGGCCCATTCTTGGGTCTTTGATGTATTTATTTCATATTTTTATTATATTCTGAGATACATGTGACACTTATTTTAAATTTATTTATCTACTTCTTGGGACATATTTAGTGTAATATAACTTTGTAGATTTCTTTCTATGTGAGTTTAGTTTGTTATTTATATTAACTGTATGTGAATTTGTATCTGTCCATGGCTGACTCCCTCGACCCCGTACCCCGGCGACCTCGACCCCTCTCGACTTTGAAAACCCCCAATAGCACACTGCCCCGGCGCCCCTCAGCCTCGACGACCCCCAAGCCCCCCTGTCCCGACGACCCTCGGCCCCCCTCGACCCCGACGACCCCCCTCCTCGATCAGAGGGTCAAGTAACCCTAACCTAATCTCCCTCTTGCTGACATGACACAGACACATAACACAGACACACTGACACGACAGATATACATACACACACACTGACACGACACAAACACACAAACACAGATACGACATGGACACACAAGAATTGACACAAAACTAGGGTTAGGGCTTGTATGAAGGACACACAAACACAGACATGACATGGACATTAAAAACTGACACAAACACAGACACGACACGGTTTAGGCATATATAAGGGTCTCGTTTACTTTTAAAATATGACATATTCTGATCGTTCGGTTTAAATTTTTAGTGTTTATATAGATTTACATAAAATACAGATCTACACTTGTGAAGTACATAAATAAATAAGTAAAATAAAGTTATATATCTCTAAATTTTATATGTAATATGAAAATTGTTCGAAAGTAGAGCTTTCAACTAAAACTTGAGATAACGTTGATAATCATGTGACTACAATTTATCTTCTAGCATTTGCATCAAAGATTAAATAGAGTTGGTTAGAAATATAAAACATATTTAGCGACTGTAGGAGATATATATAAAATTGGTGGGATTGTGAAGAGGTAGTAGATATATATGAAATGTGAGTATCAGGGGTCTTGGTATCAAAGTACTGATAGAGTATTAGTGTGTGCTCCCATATATAGGTTGTGTGTGAGTAAATTGGTGGGGTTGTGAAGTAGAGAATAGTGTGAGTATGTAGATGACTGTAGAAAGTGTGTTATAGTTGTTAGTGCAGTACTAATTATGATTGTTGTGCTATATATATATATATATATATATATATATATATATATATATATATATATATATATATATATATATATATATATATATATATATATATATATATATATAACACTTGTATCTAGTGCATATGAGTATGGGGTATTGAGTTAATTATGAATATCTTAACTACCTGGGGTACTAAATGTCAAGTGATACCTAGAAATCAAGTGCATATATAGCTACATATATAGGATTAGCTATATAAGTTAAGTGGTAAATAGTTTCACATAGACAATACTCAATATAAAAGTACAATAACTAGGTTTATGTTACAAGTTAGATAAATATAAGTTAAGTGGTAAATAGTTTAACATAGATAATACTTATTATAAAAGTAGAATAACTATGAACGCTTGTCGTCACCTCCGAAGTTAAGTGTCCATGTGATCCATTTTTAGATGAGGACAACACTTATGTGGACCATCAACAACTTTTTTGGCCTATGGAATATTATCGGGATGGAGCACTCATGACCGTCTCTCATGTCCGTATTGAATGGACCGCACTAAGTCTTTCCGCTTGAAATACGGAGGCAAATCATCCTTCTTCGATTGTCATCGACAATTTCTGCCGAAGGATCATCTGTACCGGAGGAACATGAATGCTAGAGTTGATCATGTATGACTTATACTCTTGCTAGTTCTTTATTTTGTATTACTAGCTTAATGATCAGCTATGTATATATGGTTTGGGATGCTTTACTATTTAGCTTCAGAGAATCATATTTCTTTGTATATTGTGGATTCATGCTTGTGATTGAGACACTAGAATTGCTAGACTTAGGTTTACTGATGGATTTTAGTATTAACCCCCCATGTCTATTCACAGTTGTGACCGTATCTCGGGGTACTAGAGTACTCTGGTATACGTAGCTGGCTTTGTCGGCCTCCACTCTCCAGTATTCTGGTTCTGGAGCTTTGACATTCCCTTCTCCATCGGTGTCAGGAACGACAAGTATTATTTCAAGAAAGCTTGTAAGTCTTTTTGTTATTTCATGAATGTAAGCTAATGCGACATTTCAATGTATTTAGATCTTGTACTCCTCTGCAAATTGTTAATAAAAAAAAATATTTTCTTCTGTGTTGTTTCTTCAACTTTCTGATGTTATATGATTTCAACCTTTTATTCAAAAGAATTATCACTCGTGCACGTTCTTGTCTTGTACAAGTACAATTTAGACTTGTACGACATCACGTCCAGTAGAGATTTAGCGATTCGGCAGAGTTAGGACGTGACACTAACCGTTTTTGACCAAGATAATTATTAATCGATATTAAAATGATGATGAGTGTGTTAAGTTATTTTTTAAAAAACTTATTCGCACCAATTTTGCCCTTCTTCACCGAAGTTAAACAAAATATTCATCGCAAATAAATGGTCTAATTCGATGCTAATATAGGACTAGCGACGACCTTATATGTTAGACAAAAGTTTTACATCTTGAAATAGAAAGAAATAAGTAAGTACAAAAGAAACAACCTACATAAGAAGTTCAAAATAAGCCATGATCCCAATATAAACATAAATAACTTAGGATTGCCAAAATTTTGGCGGACTTCTGCATTGTTAGGAGTACCAAAATTTTGACAGTTCTATGACCGAGAGTTGCCTGTTTATGACTGTAAAAAAATAGGCAGTCCTACCAACGCATAGGACTGCCAAAATCTTATCAGTAGCTAAGGCAAAGAACTCTAATTTGGAACTTCCAAAAGTTTAGCATTCACTTGAAATGTATAGGACTGTCAAAATTTTTGATATTCTCAAATCGTTCTGCTACGAATTTCTGATTTTTTTTTTTTTTTTTTTTTTTGGCAAAATTGAAAGAAGAAAAGGAGGAGAGACAACCTTAGGTTCTTATGAAGCTTCGTAAATTTGAAGTATTCGACGAGCCAATTACTTCATCGAATTGGCTCTTCATCATCTCTTCTATATTGTTGGATGTCGTTTTCATTAGAGAAGGACCACAATTGAGAAATTTGGTCAGAAAAATTTGTCGGAGATCTGCCAAGAATTATCGAAATGTTAGGATTTAGGGATTTGGGTCAACAAGTATTTAATTTTTTTAATTAATAATTAGGAATTCGAAAAAAGAGGAAAAAATTACTTAATTTGATATGTATCTTAACATTTTTACAAATTTGTGCTGCCCTGAACAACTAGTGTAGTGCTTTAGTCATTGTCTTTATTTACTCAACATGTAACCAGTTTTAGAATCATGGTATTTGAAGTGCATCCAAGTGCTTGCACAGAACAAGTTTTCCTGACGACACTATGTTTTTGTCACAATGAAGATAGGTGAAGATGTCGTTAAAAAGAGTTTGTTTCCGCATTAGGCTATGATGAGGATGACCAACTGCCTCCCAGAATCTATAGGAAGAGGCAAAACCATACTTCGGTGGAGTCGTGACATGAAAGCATCCTTCAGTCACCTCCCCACCAACTAACTGGCTGAACTCCCACTGAAAGATCTCACAAAAGCAAGAACAACAACAACAGTACGTACTAGCACTACTGGTCCAGAAATAAGTCTAACAGAATTTTAGACTTGGATAACCTTCTCTGCTATCTAAAACAATCTTTCAGGTTCAGTGTAATCCAGTATTATCAAAATAGGATCGAATCGACGGTTGAATCGAATCTGACCGAATCTGACCAAAAATTCGGTCCGATCTGACTTGAATCGAATTTTTTTTAAAACTGACAGTTTTTTTCTGAACCGAAATTTAACCGTTGAACCGGCCAAACCGATTCACTATTGAACCGGCCATTCTGATATTTTTTTAACCCAAAAAAGCTTATCAAATTTGGTTTGGTTTTGAAAGACCTTATAAGTTGTAAAACCAAATCAAACCATACATACTAAGAACGAAACCATTAAATGTGGATATCTTACATGCATGATTTGTTTTTCGTAAATGACCTATTTGAACCCGATTGGATCCGGTTGAACTCCGATCCGACATGTACCAAAGATTTTCGGTTCTTAGTATGTGATGTACTAGCATGGGTAGGTCTGTGAGTAGCTAGTGAGCTGAAAGAATCTCCGCAAGATCCCCAATCATTATAAAGCTGCACTAATGCGATCCTCGCAGCATGTGATGTACTAGCATGGGTAGGTCCGTGGCCATGCTAGCTGCATGCATGTCCACTGCCAACGGTCGAACGCTT
Organism: Iris macrosiphon; assembly: GCA_036927795.1. NCBI lineage: Eukaryota > Viridiplantae > Streptophyta > Magnoliopsida > Asparagales > Iridaceae > Iris > Iris macrosiphon. Next base: position 11,987,017 of record JAYESA010000010.1, on the reverse strand, counting down.
CGATCGCCATTAATTCTGTATATTTGGCTTTTGACACTCCTGGACTTTTGGAAACACGTGAAGAAAGAAAGGAGTCGATCAAGCTTCCAGTACTCTCCTGGATTCCTGGATGAAGCATGAGCGTAGCACAATTGCTACTGTGCAAATTGCTAGGGACCACTCACTGTACAAATGACTGGCCGGGCTTGATATACAGTACCGTCACTTTAGGTCTGGAGTTGTCATCATTAGCATCTCAGAAAGAGTTGTCCCTCTCCTCCGGAATGAAGTATATTCAATTGATGCTGACACACATTTGACCTAGCTTATATATACGCATGCGTGGCTATGCCATGTTTATTTAGCTCCAAGCCCCCAACAAAGCCAACCCAGCAAACGCCAAACATGTTTAAGCTCAAGAAGGCTGTAGTGACATGGCGTCCCTACCTTAATTTGTACTTATATAGTTCAAAAATGTTATTTGTCTTCTAAAAAATTTAGATAATATTATCTTTCATTGTGTGACGTATGACGTGGCTGTTGACATAACAGCTAGCATGATAAAATTTAACATCAAATTAATATTAATATTAATATTAATATTTAAAAATTTAGGTGATTAATTTTTTAGAATAAAATTTGTCATAGCCCCTTGTAACTCATGACATGATACATCACTTGTAACTCATAGCCGCTTCATTTTACGAAAAAATTCACACAGAGCATTATAGTTTACCTTAATTTCATACAGAGCATCAAATTTTTAAAAATTTCATTCAGAGCATCAAAACGCCTATCAGATGGATTTTTTTATTTTTTTAATATTATTTTTTGGTTTACTTTCTTTACACTGTAACGCCATTAACTAAAAAAAATAGAAAAATAAAAGCGCATATTGGAAGGACATTTTTTCCAGAGAAAACGTCCTTCTTGCGTTTTTTTTTCTATTATTTTTATTAACACACTCTCTCTCACGTTCACTCTCTCTCTCTCTCTCTCTCTCTCTCTCTCTCTCATTTCTCAACTGTCCCCCTCTCTCTCTCTCTCTCTCTCTCTCTCTATATATATATATATATATATATATATCTGTCAACTCCCTCTCTCTCAGCCCTCTCTCACTCTCATCCCTCTCTCTCTCTCTCTCTCTCTCTGTCAACTCCCTCTCTCTCTCTCAACCCTCTCTCACTCTCATCTCTCTGTCACTCTCAACCCTCTCTGTCACTCTCATCCCTCTCTCCCTCTCTTTACTCTCTCTCTCTCCCTGTCACTCTTTCCTCTATCACTCTTTCTCTCTCTCTTTTTATATGCTATCTACACTAAGCTAATATATGCACACTAGGTAACGTTTATCCGCACTAAGCTAATACATGCACACTAGGTAACGTTTATCTGCACTAAGCTAATGCATGCACACTAGGTAACGTTTATCTATACACTAGGTAATGTTCAATTTGTAACGTTTAAATTTAATCGGTTAAATTTAGCTAATATCCTCTCTCTCTCTCGCTCTCTCTCTCTCTCTCTCTCTCTCTCAACCTGTCACTCTCACCCTCTCGCCCTCTCTTTACTCTCTCTCTTTCCTCTCTCTTTCCCCCTCTCTTTACTCTCTCTCTTTACTCTCTCTGCGAATGGTTGGTTCGAAACAATAAAATTTGCTGATGTAAATATTTTTAATTGGATTGTAGGGTCAAACGATAAAAATCATATTTTTTTTCACTGGATAACAGCTTATGCACCGTGCCCACGATTAGATATTAATACTTCAAACATTGCTGAATATTTTAACAATTGGATTAAAAGTTTGCTTGACAAACCAATATCAACATTGCTTGATGGTATTAGAGCAAAAATAATAACACTTAACGACAAGCATCGAACAAATGCTGAAAAGATAAAAATAGAATTTTGTCCAAGGATGATGAACACTATGGCACGTATTAGGCGAGAGTCACACCATTTTCAGTTATTGCATTTTAATAACAATAAATTTGAAATATGGGATCAAAAAACAAGTAGATGTTATGTGGTTGAACTAGACCGTAAATATTGTACATGTGGTCGGTGGCAACATACTCTACTACCATGTGAACATGCTTACTTTATATGTCATTCTTCTAACGTACCAGTTGAAAGTTATTATCCTGTTGATTTTTTTGTTGCAACACTTAGAGCTGTATGAATGCCATGTATGGAATCGATTACAGTCCCCTATGTTCCTCAAAGTGAACCAGTAAGAGGTCAAATTGGACTACCACTTCTTGGGCGTAGAGATGGCACACCGAAGAAGAATCGTATAATGACAAGAGAACCATCGACAAGAGATCTTCGTTGCAGTAATTGTGACGGGCTGGGACACAACAAAAAGAGTTGTAGAAACCAACCGAAGCAGTGAATATTATGATTGTATCTTTTTAGAGTAATTATGATTCTGATTTTACGTTGTTATAATGTTGTAATTGAAGTTGCTGAACTTTCGAATAAAATAAACATCATATTACTGAAATTTAAAGACCAACAAAATATTGTCATACATTTATTTATGGAGACCAACAAAATTACTATCCCCCTCTGTCATCCCTTCTATAATCTCTACGATCTACTCGCCTAAGACCTAGCCTATCTCTCATTTCCTTTGTACCCTCCGGTGGTGGCAAATATAAATGGGAGTCTGGATCAAGGCTGGCTGAGCCAAACAATGAAGTGCCAGTCTCCTGCAGGCAATATTTCCAATCTGTCATGAGAAGCAGCCTGTGGCGTGGCATCGTAACTCTTGTATGTGCCCTCGTTGCTCTGGGATGTGCTCACATAACTTTGGGATGTGTCATTGTCATGTTGTGTCCTGTCCTTGTAAGGCTGTGACATGCTAGCGTAAGGTTGGGAATATCCGTCATAATGTTGTGGCATGCCAACGTAAGGATGTGACGTGCCAGCGTAAGGCTGGGAATATCCCTCGTAATATTGTGGCATGCCAACGTAAGGTTGTGACATGTCAGCGTAAGACTACGAAGTGCCCTCATAGTGCTGTGGCATGTCCTCGTAAGCTTGGGATGTTCCCTCACAAACCTGTCGGGGATGTGCCTCTGCATTGCTCGAACTAGCTCCTCGATCACGTGTCCTACAAGGACGTGCCTGCCTCTATCTCAGGAAGCCTACAGGATGACTCTCTGGTATATCGAGTGGAGTAAAACAGAGACTCAGTGGTGCACGTAGATATTGTACAATTGTTCCTAAAATCCCTTTTGGATCTCTTTCGGGGTCCTCAGCTATATCAGCCAGTGTCTCCGCCTGAATAATTAAATCCACACTCAATGAATATAAAAGTAACATATATAAAGATGATAGTTTATGTAAAAAAGAACAGATACCACTAGAGCATCGCGTTCCCTCCTGTCATGCAAGCTCAGATCGTCTAAAGCTCATGGCTGGAACCGAGGTTCTTCAAATTTATACATCCTATTTTGCACTAGCGGGCATCCATACCAACGTAGAAAATCGACACTACCCTCCACTGTAAAATTTTAACACAAAAGGATATGTAAGATCAAATACCGTATAATTTATTTGAAATATCCCTTAACTTATAATCTGTCGTCGATGTTATCAATTCAGACATGTGTTCCACGCCATGCGTGGTAAATCTGGAATGACAACCAAGCATATATATGTACAGACCAGCTCTTCCATATTATATTTGGTACTGCTAGAAGCCAAAAGCTCTAGGGGTATCATTTGTTTCAGTCCGAACTGTCGCATAACACGATCAGCTGGATGAACATGATAGATCCATTGTACATAATATAATACATATGGAGACTGTGGACACTTTCACCATCTCTTACTTCTTGTGGCACACTTAGTGATTGTCAAACAACATATTTGACATTCAGCAAGTAATAAATGGTAGGTACAAAAATAACATCAAAAAAATTAATTTAATAATTACATACTTACCTCATATGCGGTTAATGTGTCAAATCGTTGCCGGTAAAGAGATACTACTTTTGTCATATAATGCGCATAATCTGTATTTTCAGTAATCCAGCGAATGCCTGCTGGCCATACTGTTTGTTCAGCCCTATATTTACTAACTGGTCTACCAATCTCGAAGTGATCGTAACACCAGAACTACAAAGAAGAACACAAATAAGAACCAAATAAATATAGCAGATATTATTTATTTTTATTCATACCTGTATAAGTGTTAGACATCCACTTATATTTTATTTTTTGTTCTACCCTTTGATACCTTACTCATAAAAGACATCATAGAGCGATATAAATATGCTAACACTGCTTCACTCCATGCGTGTTTTATGTTGGAATGGATGTCCGTAAGAAATGGTAGCAATCGCACGTTGATAATATTTTTTATAGCGTCGGGAAATAAAAATGCACCGCATAGACACAGTAAGTAATCTCTAGTGCAACATATCACCTGAAAATATAATTGAATATTGATACCATCTACATTAAATAAACATTAACAATAATTAATACATGTAAATAAATACCCGCGAAGAATCAACAGGAACTGTTGTAGAGCCAATATGATCAACATGCATGAAAGTAGACCGGAGCCAAGTGAGTTTGACAGTGCTGGTTTCTTCCATGTGAGAGGGGGGCTCCACACCGAGGTATTTTCTAACGAGATATTTTGCTTCCAACTTCTCGTCAAGATATATAGGATTACCCTCGATAGGTAATCCCAGAATTTGTGCCACGTCTGCTAATGTGATCGTCATCTCCCTGAAGGGTAGCTGAAATGTGTTGCGTGTTGGCCACAATCACTCAACGATACTTAATATCAGGTCTCTATCGTGACGCTTAATTAGTATAACGACAACAAAGTGAAAACCAAAACCCTCCACCAAGACCTTTTGGCCTTCAGTCAACTCCCATGATGACCGCCACTCACCATGCTCTCGCAATTTTATATCTGGATAATCATAACGCTATATAATATATATATATATATATATATATATATATATATATATATATATATATATATATATATATATCGTTAGTACAATATAATACGCTTAACAATAATAATATTAATTACCTAAAATTTACATTACCGGTCCTGTAAAAACCAGACTAAAAATGTGAGACTCTCGCTCACGTTCAATGGTCGGAGTTGTAGGTTCACCGAGTATGCGCCCGTCATTTTGAAAAGTCATATGTATTTATGATTAGGACATCACATAAAAAATACATAATTAAATTGCTATTGAACTCTTTTCAAACTCTTGAACTCTTTTACATGTTTTTTCTTTTGTATCTTCTTCCTAGTGAACTCTTTTCAAACTCTTGCAGCCTCCACATTCTTCTATTGAACTAACTTCCTGGAGAAACTCTCACAAATGTTGTCTTCTTCTCCTTCTGTAAATTTATAACCGAAACCCTCATTCTTAAACACTTTCTTCTACTACCAACTCTTTTCTTTTTTTCGGTCAAAGGTTGTATCATGCCATGCATGGACCATACTTTTTCTCTCTTTCCGAGAACCTTATGTCATTTTCCAATGCATTAAAACAAAGCATGCTCACGGGCTCCCAAGTGCATGCATGTAATTGTTGAAAAAAAAAGTAAGAAAAGAGTGTCAGGAAGAGAGAGGAGAGGAGAGGAGAGGAGAGGGCCAAAGAGAGAGAGAAGAAAGAAATAAACGAATGAGACAAAGAGGGAGGTCAAAGAGACAGAGAGAGAGACGGAGGACATAGAGAAGAGGAGAGTGAGACGGGAGAGATGACAGTGAGAGAGACGAGAGAGTGAGACAGAGAGGGACAGTGAGAGAGACGAGAGACAGAGAGGGAAAGAAAGACGAGCGAAAACGAGAGAATGGGAGAGAGAGCACAGAGAGAGAGAGAGAGAGAGAGAGAGAGAGAGAGAGCAGAGAGATAGAGATCAGAGGAAGAGAGAGGGGTAGAGAGAAAGAGCAAAGAGTGGGTGGGAGAGAGAGAGAGAGAGAGAGAGCACAGAGAGTGAGTGAGAGAGGAGAGCAGAGAGAGAGAGAGAGAGAGAGCAAAGAGAGTGAGTAGAGAGGAGAGTAGAGAGTGAATGAGAGAGAGAGAGAGAGAGAGAGAGAGAGAGCAGAGAGAGAGAAATATATAATAATAGAAAATATCCTTAGGAAGGGCGTTTTCTCTTGAGAAAACGTCCTTCCTATGGGCGTTTTCTATTATTATATATTTTTTATATGTAACGGAAAGAGACGGCCCCAATCAGAAAAAAAAATTGGAACTTGTGAAACGCCCTTCGGATATGCGTTATGATGTTCTATTTGTAAATTCTAAACTTCTGTGCTTTGAGTGGGATTTGTTATATTTTCGATGCTCTGTATGAAATTTGTCGTTCTTTTTATCTTGTTCTCTTGGCAGTACCTCAATTATTAATTTGACAGCTTGAACTGTACAGGTGCAGAACAGTATATTCTAATCTGGTATGAGAAGAACCAGAGGCGGAACAAGAAATTCTAAGTTTGGGTGGGCTGAAGTGAAATAGAGTAGGCTAAGTGTGAACCGACTCAGAGAAAAAAAATTCCAAAAATATATATATTTATATGAAAAAAGAGGTAAAAAAATTTGGGGAATGGACTGGAGCCCACCCAGCCCACAGAGTGGGTACGCCCTTGAGCAAAAGTAAGTCATGCAATGACAACGAACCAGACTAGTGGCGGTAATCAAAATGCCTACAAGGACGGATATATATATCGGAAAATAACTTTGGACTGTTTGCCACGTTTGGTTTGCGGCCTTCGGAAAGAAAGTTTTTCTTTCATGTGTTGGATGCCAAAGAAGATGAGCAAAAAAAAATTCCAAAAATAAAATAAAATATGAGAGGAAATAGTTTTCCCCACTCACCCAAAGGTCAATAGATTTTTTCTCAGTTTGAGGTCTCAAAACGAAATATTCTCATATTATTACATACTCAAAATCTAACAAATTCAACTAATCTATCCTCAAACAATAAACAATTATTATTTATTTATACACATATTTATTTATTTTATATTTATTTTAATATAATCATATACACTATATTATTATACATCAATTTTTTTAGAGAAAAATAAAATTATGTGAAATTATGTACATGATCCAAAATAATGTAAAATTTTACAAACAAAAACTATTAATAACAAATATATTAAATATTATACTCTATTGAAATATTTCAACAAAAACTTTTTAATAATATTATTATTATATTAATTATATTTATAAATTAAAAATATTGAACAAAAATATACATAAATAGTGGATTCTCAAATTTAAGAACTTTCTTTTTCTCTCTCTCTCTCTCTCTCTCTCTCTCTCTCTCAAATTTGAGGATAAAACCACTCTTTTCTAAAAAATTTGAGAAATTTCTTAAATTGAGCTTGATTGGAGAGAATTTTTCCACAATTAGGTATTTGAGGGGTTGGATTGAAAATGGTCTAAGGAGTCTACTTTACTTTCTCACCCGATTCACTTTTTCTCTCAATTCTTTGATCAACCGGAGAAAATAATCATAAAAATTACAATTTCTTAAAGAAAAAGAATTGATTTTCTTTCATTTCTTTCTTTCTTTCATTTCTTTTTTTTTTTTTGAACCAAACGAGTCCTATATGATAATTAAGAAACAAAATTCATCCATCACTCATGGTGTATATCGGGCCGGTCTGGGCTTGCCCGCAGTCCGAGTCAACCGGATTTGATCGGGTCCGGTCTGGGTCGGGCTCAACCCGAGAGAAGAGACGGACCGACCCGGTCCGGTCAGAAATTTTTTTGACCTAGTCCGGACCCATGACCCAGTCAGGGGAGGACCGAGTCGAACCGGTCTGGGCTCGGGCCAGTTTAATTTTATTTTATTTTACATTTATTTATATATATATTTTTTATATATAATCTATATGATATAACTTATATGTTACTAAGTTATTTTTGTATAATTTGAAATTTATAAGTTATTTGTTAGAATTTTTTTTATATAACTTTAAGTATAAATTTAAGTATAAATTTATAAGTTATATGTTTAGTATAATTTAAAATTTATAAATTTATTTGTTAGAAAATTTATTTAATTTCTTTATATCAATATTTATGTAACCTTAAGTATAAATTAAAATCTAAATATTTATAAGTTGAATTTTTTTAAAAACAGTTTTGGAATAACTTATAAAAAATGTATAAATCTTTTTTTGAATTTAAATATAAATTTATAACGGTAAATTTAAAGAAGTTATTTATATAGACATAAAGAAGTTAAATGTAAACAACTAACAACTTTAAGTAAGAAAAAGCTGAATTTCTTTTATTAATGACAATAAAATTATAAATGTATTATAACATTAAGTAACAAAAAAAAATAGAAACTTGTAAATAATATTTTATTTGCATAAAGCTTGTAAAAAATGCACAAGTCTTTTAAAAAAATTTGCCATCCGTCTTTCGTTGAATTTTATTGCTCAGCTCCTCCTTCAATAGCGTCATCCGTCGTAAGAGATTCAAAGTCCAGTTCTGAGATATCGACACTTTCATCTCTTGAGTCTTGAGTTCTTTGTTCAACACGGGTCCAATCTTGGACGCAGGCACAAGCTTCTAAAATATAATCTGGTAGCAACTGACTTCTCTTCTTGTTTAGCATCCTTGAACCTGCACTAAAACAAGATTTCTATGCTACCGTGGACATCGGGACAATTAGAATATCGTGTGCTATAGAAGAAAGTACAGGATACGTTTTTTCGTGTCTCTTCTACCATTCTAAAATTGAATAATAAGATGAAGAATCATCTTCATCTTCTTCGTAAGAATTTAGATATAAGGGCAATTCTTGCGTAGGATGGGAAGATTATTTTTGTTTCTTCCTTTGCAGTACGCTTTTAGCATATGATAATTTAGACAAAAAATCAGAGCTACTACCTTGAACGGTTGTATCGGGTCGGGTGGATACAACTCTTTCTTCATATAAAGCAATTAAATTATCTAAAACATCCATAATTTTTACTTTTAAACTACCTACGTCAACTCTCATATTATCTTAAAAATCGTCTAATAAAATATATACACCATCTAATTTAATCTTAGGATCAAAAATCGAAGCCAAACAATATAGAAGAGGTATATTACCCCAATATTTTTTTTAAATTTGGCTTCCATTTTGGCAACAACATAATCAAAACCAGGAACATTTCTATATTTACAAAATAAATGAGACATGTTAAGAATTTCTGTTAAAGCTAAAGGAGAAGTTGGATAATAAACTCCAGATAGAATATATGTAGAATTGTAAATAATTCTAAAAATTCAAAAATAGAAGTAGCAATTAATCAATCATTCTCAGTTACTTGATAATCAAAACTAGGATTAGCATTACAATAATGTGTAATAACATCTTTAAACTTAATGGATGATTGCAACATTAAATAAGTAGAATTCTATCTATGCGGTGCATCATTAACAAATCGCCTAAAAGTAAAAGCATATTGTGTACATAAAATTTTAAAAGCTTGTTGTCTACTTGCAGAAGAGTTCAAACTATGTAAACACGATCTAAGATTTTCTAAATTTAGTTGAAAGAATTCAAGACATTCTTTTACAATCAAATTAATAATATGACAAGCACATCTAACATGAAAAAGTCTACCTTCTAACATAGGCGTAAATTGTTTTCAAAACATTAATAGAAGTTGTGTTATTACTAGCATTATAAAAAAAAAATCGAAACTATTTTATTGTGAATATCATATTCACGCATAAATTGCATTATAGCGTCACCGATTACAGCGTCGGTATGTGAAAATTCTAAAGACCTTAGACAAATGATGCATTTTTGTAACATCCATCTTTGATCTATATAATGTGCCATGATACAAATATAAGCTTAATTTTGCTTAGTAGTCCATATATCAGAAGTTAAAGCTAATTTACTAATATGCATAAAATTTTCTTTCAAAGCAGTCTTATCTTTTTGAAAAAATTTCAGAGCCTCTGCTTTAGCAGTAGATCTAGAAACTTTAGTAAAAGAAGGATTAAGGGTATTACTTGTATATTTATAATAGAAATCACTATCACCAAATATTTTAAGGGTTGTTCCTCACATATCATATATCTTGCTAACTCAGTTTTGTTCCGAGCATCAGAATAAGTAAAGTTACCTAAAGAAGATCCTTGACCACCGGTACTTAGCTGTGTTTGTGTAGCCTGCAGTGTGTCTTGCCATAGCAACTTTTGTAGTGTCTTTTTAAAGTATGTGCCATCATTTTTTTTATTTGTAAACCCGCTTACATTTTTTACATTTCGCAGCTTTAGGTATTTGTTTGGATCTAAAACCGGTGCGCCCTCACTATCAGTGACAAATATTTTTGTATAATATTTCCATAAAAATGATTCTTTCCTATTGTCAATATTTGTAGCCGTGGTCATACTCCTAACTTCAGGAGGTGACATTTGTGTCGGTGGCATAGAATCAGGAATATGATTATTTTCAAACATATTATTATAATAATTAAAAAAATTATAATGTTGGTTTGAACCTTGTCCATCCATTTTTTTTTTTTTAAATTTCAAAAAAATTTGGAACTAAATGAATTACTTTTCTACCCAAAAGAGAGAGAGAGAGAGGGGGGGAAAGAAAAATCTCAAATCAGAAAAAAAAATATTCTATAATATTAAAGTTACGTGTAACGTCTGCTAGAAGCCTAAAAAAAAAATCGCAAAAATATTTGTTAAGAGCGAAGAAGTTGGACTCCAGTAATTACTTTGCTTCTAAACTTTGTAATGGCTTTGCTTCTAAACTTTGTAAGAGAGGCAAGAAATTTTGTAAGAGGGAAAAAACTTTGTTATGTTTATTTTTCATAATTTATGGACTATTTATAGAAATTTGTTGGGACCAAATGACCCCAAATACCATCAAAAAAGAGTTGTTATAATGGATATTTTGATCATTTTTAGCAAAATGACAAAAAATACTCTTAAAACGGTCAAAAAAAATGCCATTAACTCAAAAAAAATTTGGTAAAAATATCCTCCAACGATTATATTCTAAAAAAAAAAAATTTAATTTTAACCGAATCGGACCGACCGAATTGAACTCGGTCCGAACGTGGACGACAGCGGAACGGGCCGGACCGAACCGGACTTGCAGGTCGGATCCTCCGACCCAGTCCGGACCCGTGGGAGGAGTGGATCAGAACGGACCGATCCCTTGACCGAATCCGGACCGGCCCGGACCGGATTTGACCGAACCGACCCGGACGAAATTCCGGACCAAATTCCGGACCGTCCGGACTTTTACACACCTTCTTCCATTACTCGTTCACATGCGAACGCGTCCCGTGCTCTCCATCCACAAAGTGGCGCAGTGAGGAGTTATTGTATGTGGGCCCCTTGAGGATGGCAGTGGCCCCCTTGAGGATGGCAGTGCCCATCTGAATAACTTTAGCTAGCCATACCCCCACGATGCTATGGCTCCCTTCTGGACTCTGGTAACGAACTAGCTACTTCTCTTTGGAACTCTTCGAAGGATCCAGAAAGCCAACCAAGCACTGTGTTCTACTGCAAAAGCCACAATTTTATGCAACAACAGCAAGGTGAAAATTGGGGCTGAACTTGTAGGAGTAAAATATGAGAGTCCAACATATAACATTACAAAATGGAAAAGCATCATTTCTCTGTATATGATTCAAGCAACAATATCATGATTTCAACCAACGGCACAAAAGCCTAGCTGGCTATATTTCCTGGCAACCAGAAAAACCTTTTACTACATTAGGGAATAGTTGAGCCTCTAAAACCACAAACATGTATTAGAACATGAAGTATATATAGCTGAGCCGGCTTTCAGGAGGTTAGCTGACAATAAAGAGCTTACAATTGCACAAAGAAGCCAAAAAGTTGCTACTCCATTTTTTAACAAATGGACTACATAAGAAATCCAATAAACCTAATATAAAGCAGCCCTCCTCTGCTAGCCATACCCTTCATTCTGTTCTCAACCTCTTGGTACTAGGTTCCGCAGGTTCTCCTCCTTCTGGCAGTACCTGTTGAAAAAAGTCAGATCTAATGAATGTAGTTATATAGTCATAACAAGATGCATGGGTCTGAATGACATTTTTTTTATCCAGAATCCATATGTTCATGTTTACAAAAAATGCCAGGTGTAAATTAGAAATAAGGCAGACAACTAATGGAACAGGTAAAATGTGGCTCAAGCAACCACTAAACAGTATTGTTGTGTTAAGAACATAGTTTGCGGGATCGGCAATGCCGATACGGTTTGGTATATCACGATCCGATACCGACCGATACCGATATTATCCGATACCTACGTTGGGGGTCACTTTTCCAATCAATTCGGTAGAGAAAATTGAACGAAAAAACTATTCCAAAAGGGGGTAAAAGCATAATAAGGTTATAAAAGCATGTAAATAAAAATAATAATAATAAAAAAAAAACTTATTTATCGCACGTAAACCAATCATTAAGGGTGACTATTATTCTATTTAATTTCAAAACTACTACGAAACAACACATAACATACTTAAAATTATGTCTAAATGTATAAATATTTTATTAATAATTGTTTACTTTTTTATACCAAAAATATCCAATCCGAAACCGTGGATAATATCGAACCGCCGATCCCAATACTCATAGGAAGGGTCCGATACGGATACTGCAAACCTTGGTCAACAATGGGCAAGGATCGACCAAGAAAACTATTGATGGAAATATAATAAACCACATTACTTGCAGCTAGATCAGTAGCATTAAATAGAAATATAAAAATCTCCAATAGCAGTTATGTTGATTGAAATATGTTGTAATAGAAGCTTTCAGATGCAGACACTATAGGAGAAGTGGAGATGCCGGACACTATAGGAGAAGTGGAGATGCCGGGGTAGGTGCATGACAGGCTTGACAGCCATATATACCCACACAGCCATGGGAACTGCTATTGGAAAACCTGACCAGTAATATAAATTATAAAATAGTGGTAGCAGCTTTAGATCATAAGATGCCACTTGTTATGAAACATAAATTTCGAATATACTAATACTTGCATGCTTCAATAAATCGCACAGTTATGTTCTCTCGTGTTTAGATTAATTCTTTAGAGGCTGCCCCTACTATATGAATATGACTATAAGGAATATACTTCAAAAAAAAAACTATTGATATATGGTCCGTGTAACACTGTCATATGCAAATTTGACCACCATTATCTCTCTTTAAAAATTACCAGATTTGTATGGGAAGTTCTATCGCACCCTAAAGCCTTACTGGCTAACTTTGAACTTCTCTAGGACGGTATCCACATAAGAATATTGGTATGGCAAGATGGAAACATACTTGTCACCTTTTCTCGTTTTCTTCTTTGAGGACTAGTTTAGAGTCTAGAGTCCTAGACGCAAATGGTTCGAACTTTATGTTTATATTACTACCAGAATTTTGAGAAAGACCTTGTCAGAAGGGGGAATGTCCGAGGGCTCGCTCTCATTTTGCAGAGATGGTGCAATGTCATTCTGCAGACACTGCAATACCAGAGGACTTGCTCTCATTCTGCTGTCGTTGCTCCAACATACCACGTGCCCTTTCAACCATGGCCTTCGTACGCAAAACCTGCTCTTGAATCTCTGTTTTCGCTTAAGTTCTCCTGCAATACCACAGCATGGGCAATATCAACAGGGACAGCTGCTAGATTTCTGTCATGCAACCAACCAGGTCTTTCTGCTCTCAAGAATCGAGCAAGGGGATCAAGCAGATCACTGTCACTTGAGTGCTCACTCTGCTGCGTGTACAGTGAATGGAGTACGTTATAGAGAATTTATTATAATGATTATTAGTCTTAGATTCATAGTAATTATATAAACAGTTAGTAGTCAATTTAAGCTGACCTCTGGTAAACCCATATCATTTTGTCCTTGTGCAAACAATCCTGCAGTCGGACAATCTCATCAGCAAAAAGACTATAATTCCACTACAAGAAGCTATGTGAAATAAGGAAAGACAGAATAGATAATACTGTTGGGTACACAACCATAATATATGATAATTTGATTACCTTCTTTAATTATATTTTTGAAGATGTAAGCCATAGCTTCTACCTGATGGGTATATAACCATACTGTATGACAGATTTATAATATCATCAACATAGTGCCACCTAGGAAGCATAGACACTCTGTTGTCTATGTTGGACACGTATGGATAGGATGGGCACTCCAAAATATACTAGGACACATCAAAATAGTTGTCAAATATGTGTCACCGTGTCCGAACCATGTTCTGCCACATTCTTGTCCGTGCAACAGAGTGCCACTATATGAACTCAACATGAAACGAAAAGAGCTTTCAATACTTTTATTTATACTTCTGTTTCTGGAAAAATCTTTTTGTTACAACTTAATAGTTAATACTAGCCAGGAATATCATTTTCAGGCTGTGCAATGGCTCATACAAACCAATGCCAGAATAACGGCATGGGCACTAAAATGCGCCTGATAATCAAATGGACTCTGGCCTTACAATACTGAAGATCATGAAACCAAGCACCCAGTAGGTGAGGAGGCTGCACAACATGTTGATAATCAATCTGGTCTGAGAGAGAACCAAACAATCGGCAAGTTAAAGAGGCTGATTTCAAGGTGGTTTCGGTTCGGGGAGATGGGCAAATCACCCAACCAAGGGAAGTATGCCAACTTCACAAAATAGGTCAAGACTATCTGATCGCTAGACCATACAGGGCCTTTGCAGGAAGATCACCATTGAGCAAAGAACCAAATGTAAACTCCGTGTATCCTCTAAGGTTAAGGAGGATCATCCATGCTCATCTAGAAAGAACCAATAGTCCAAACAGTGATATCCATGTCACATCATGCCGGAATTGCACTGGAAACATGCATACACTCTAAAATACACTACGACATGCCAAAATTGGTTCGTATCTCGTGGCATATTCGTGTCTGTGCAACATACATGTTCATGGAGGCAACCATTGGAAACCTTGTGCGGAAAGGTGCAGCCAGGTAAGCAGAGGAGAAAAGGTAGCCACAATGAGGAAATGCTGAGAAAAACCAGTAATAGCAACTCCCACGCTAGCAGTTATGCCGATATCTGATAATCAAACAAATGATACACGATACACATCTCGATTTGACAATCTATACACACACACTACATTCAGCCAGACCAGTATTCTGGTGGAACCGGAATCCCGGTTTGGCATTTTGGACTCCGCAACAAACAGGAGTTCTTGTTTGCCTGCTTATGCACTTCTTATTCTTCATGCCAACATAGAATCCCAATTGAAGCCAAGTGATGGACATAAATTAAATGAAGAAGCACTGAGAAGATAAACCATCTCTGTGGGGTGAAGCATCACCAGCAATCTAGGTTAGTGGAACACAAAGAAGATCCACAAAGGTAGTCAGGGCTTGTTCGAGCCTAGAGCTTGACTGATAGGATCGACCTACCCAGTGGCATTTGGACCAGTAACAAGAAAGAAGACCTGATGAAGGGCAGAGTGTCACGTGAACAATATAAATCCTGCGATGGCAGATCATTATTGACAGCATGCTGGACAGGCAAAAAATTCAAGGTAACGCCTGTTGGATACAAGTGAAGACAATATAATAGACGAAAGTGGACAAGAATGCTGGTAATATACCAAACTCCAGGGAGAAAGTTACAATTACTAAATGGAAGCAAGTAAAGGACTGCAGACAGCTGAATGAAGCGCAACCATGAAAGGTATTAGTCGGGTGACTGAAAAGATGTCAAGTATCTGGGACCGCTCTCCTCGTGTCCAGTCTTGAGAAATATAACATCTACATTTCGATGAGAAAACAAAGATTTAGACCAGTTGGGTGTCAGTTATATGAATCCTTTTTTCCGTCCAGATTTACGAAGGGTACAATATTAGCACCTGCCATTTCATTTTTCATTGCCTCAAAATCCATGCACTATTGTATACCTTTAATCCTAGCTACTCCTTTGTACTTAGAATAGCATAAATATTTAACTATCGACCTCACCACAATTCTAGAGTATGATGTAGTGAGAGGGACTTTAACATGGTATCTGAGCATCCCAGGTTTGAATACCTCTAGCATGCATTTTTAGCATATCTTATAGAAAACAGTACCATTGCATGTACCTAGCTCTTAGCCCATAAAAGGGGAATCAGACCTGAGGGAAAGTGTTGGAAAATGTTTAAACCTCAACCCTCATGAAAACTCAGAAGTTTTGGTTATGGCTAGGCATCGCAAAAACAAAAAAAACAAAAAAACAAAAAAAAAACCTGCGGCTTAGAGATTCTAATACCAGGCTCATGTGAAATTGTATGCCTGCAATGGCAATATGTATACCTAAAAACATTGCACACACATAAACAACGATAAATAACTTAAAGCAATGTCCAAGATGTCCTAAATTTCCTAAGTCCTATCTTACAAACTATTTAGTTTCTTATACTACAAAGCGATATTTATATATTACAAGATTGAACCATAATTAAGATCTATGCTCATCTACACATTAAGATAACAAAAATGTAAATGTTACTCATCTCTACTAAATATTCCTTGAGATGATCAATCTCGATATCCTCAAATTTGATGTTAGTAGTGGCTGTTGGTGTTGCCTAAAGAAAAGGGAAGATAGAACCTAGGAGTTTGCTTGGATGCAAAATAAGAGTTATGCCCACACACACATATGGGGAATATCAAGGGAAAAGAGATGACTTATATGAGAAGATAAGAAAATGATTTGGAGTTGTGGATTAAATGTCAAGAGTTTTCAATGAGAATACCACTAGCCCGACGGACCCCTTCGTCGACCACTTTTGTCCTTCACTCAAGAGTGTGAGATGCCACTTCTTTTGTTTCACTCCTGCCCAATGTATTTGTTGCCTACTCGGCTCCTCTAGTCTAAGGCAACCCGTCGGTCAGTTGAATCGTTACGTAGGAGATCTCGGCACCTACAACATATTGCCTAAGTTGTTTACCTCATCAACCTCCTTGAACTCGACATCAACCTCTTCATCGTTTACAATACCCATAATGGACTCTACCCCTCCATGTGTCTGTCCAGCACATTAAGTATGCTACCTCCATAGCCATTTCCCAATCCTTCCTGCCCCACTAATCGTCTTCCTGATCATGGTCATCAGCACCACCAATCTCATGTTCTACTGCTCCATCCTCCTCTGTGGTCTCCAACTCTCCCAAGACCTCTTCTTCGACTCAACTTTGCCGAGTACAACAATTATCAAGAGATCTAGAAAGTTTATCAGGCCATGCCCCTAGACCAATCTTGAAGGTCTGTTAATCTACCTCTCCTCCCTTCTCTGTCATCCTTTGTCAAACGATAAAGGTAGAGGATATATCGTTGATAAGGTCTATGCTGCATATAATGTCTCACCAATCTCATGCCCTACTGCTTCATCCTCAGAGGGATCCAGCTCTCTAAAGACCTATCATTCGCCTAAACTTTGTCAAGTGCATACATTATTAGCAAGACCTCCTATAGAAAGTCTACCGGACATTGACTGGTAGTACCATTAAGTTTGGTAGTACTATAGAAAGTGTACCATTAAGTCTGGTAGTATTACAAAGAAGGATCTTGGTGTTCTGATTCCTGAATTGTAAGAGACCCAAAGAAAGAAGATGAGGTCGTTGTAGTTGGTGCAGAGGACGATATCGCGACAATCAATGGACAAGGGCAAAGCACAGAAGTATACAAGACAAGTGTCGAGATAAGACAAAGTACTAGTAGCAGTAGTTTCATCATATATAAGACAAGGAGCAGATCACCAGATTAAGTAATACAATAGCAGAGCACGAGTATTAAGACAGGTAGTTGATACCACATCAAAAAGTACAATCCAAAATAGACTGTGAAGAGCAGCAATATCATAAAAGAGACTCCAAGCAGAAACACAAAGAGAAATAGTAGAGGACAAAGTGTATCAATCAATCTAGAGCGAGCCCTGAAAAAACAATACAAAAAATTTCAGACTAGCTACATTTGTTGCCTTCTTTCCAACAGGTAAGAAGCATAAACATGAAAGAAAAATGAGAAGACGTAAGAGGGGGAGTCGAAAATTGCCACTGAAAAGTATTACAGCTGCAGTGATCGTTGAAATCAGCACCAAGATCATGCTGTCTGGAGCAATTGCGATCAAAGGTGCTCGAGCAGATCTGGACTCTAGAGAGCCAAGCTCAAGTGTGGTCAACTGCACCAGGGACCCCAAGAGAGGAGAGATAGGGTGCATGGTTGAGGAAGGCTGAGGCAGTGATGTCAACTCCCGAGTTCCTCAGCTGTTGAGGGAGGCATAGGCGGGGGCAGGGTTCGGGGGAGATTGGATGATTTGCGACAATATTAGGATAGGGTTAGCAATTTGGTTTAGGTAGGGGAGTAACGAGGGCTTGAGTAGGATTAAGCTTGAGGTGAGGGTTTAGGTAGGGGTTAACTAGGCTTGAGGTTAAGTTCTAGAAAAAAGAACTGTGGAAGATTTAGGGAATATGGACAACTAGGTCTAAGAAGAACCTTACTCTCATACCCTGTTGAAATAGAGATACTCAACTCAATGGATAGATTCATTGATGTAGACTGAGCACATATTTCCAGGAGATAGTGAGCCTCCCATTTAGCTCATAGACAATGGGAGATTAGCGAAGTATACAGAGAGTAAGAATGGACATAGAAGAATAGTAACTGTAAAGGGGGGATACAAACACCAAACCACCATATGGATGCATGCAATGATGGGGAGTTGCCTTGCCCATTCGTGATAGGAGAGAATTGCATTGAGAAGTTTTGTAAGGAATCCACCACGTCCAGAGTTGATGATGACAATCGTGCCGTCGTTGGGTTGAGTGGCAAAAAGAGGACATGTTGAGTAAAACAGCTATATACTAACAATGAAAAATCTAACCATTGCATGTAAATATGTTGCAAGTGTACTACTCAAGAGGACCGTATGTAACCTCAATTTTTCAAAAAAAAATTATTAAAATTATTTATTTGTTATTGTTAGGATTACTTAATTTCTAATTAGTAATTAATTAATTAATTAATTAATCATAATTAGTTAATTATGTATAAGGTTAATTTTGGTTTAGGTTAATGGAGGATTAGTATTAGATTAGGAAATATCTAGATACTTTTAATCCCACCTCTTCATGATAAAATTCTAGGGGTAAACTTGTAAATTCTTTCCACCTCTTCAAACAAAGATCAAGGGGGGCTTGCATGAGAAGATACACAACACATATTAAACCCCCACACATTCATTCATTCCATCCCACTACACTTCTTCTTCTCCACTTCTCCTTCCCAAAATTCCTAAACCCTAATTTCTTTTCCCACCATTCCAAATATGCCCATTCCCTCTTCAACTTTCTACTAAAGTTGGAGCTAAAGCTTGGGAGCTCAAGTAGAGTTAGCAAGGAACACTATCAAGGAGGCTTGAGCACATTTCTTCTTCCTGCACCATTCATTAGAGAGGATTGAACTTGGGAGCCCTTCCCAAGAGGTAAACCTTACTTTCCCCTTAAGACTTTTTAGTGTAAATTAATGTAGAACTCAATAGCAAACCCCTCTTGGTTAGGACTAGGTTCTACAAGACTTTAAATATTGTAAAACTAAGGTTTCCATTGTAGGATAGTTGGCATGAATTGCTAGTAGTGTTAAGACCACCATGTGTTTGTGTAATTTCTTCAAAGAACTTTTGTCTTTAAAATTAGTAACGAAAATATCTTTATGTTCAAAATAGTTATTCTAAGAGTTTGTGTCAAGAAGATTCATGAAACGCATGGCTAAGGCTCTTATATGTATTTTTGTATCATATATGTTTATGAAAAGTTAGTATTTTGAGGTGTTACATTAGAACTTGAGTTTTATATATATATATATATATATATATATATATATATATATATGTGTGTGTGTGTGTGTGTGTGTGTGTGTGTTATATAGTATATAGATAATTATACTATAGTTATTTTGGTATTGTTATGTTGGTATCATAAGGTTAGGATTGGTATCCTAACTTGTGTGTTGGTATCATGAATACCAATGGGTATTTATAAGTATTTGTTTGTGTGTGTGTGTGTTGATGGTATCATAAAGTGATACTTGTATATCAAGGGTACCAATTGGTATTGGTATGTATAAATATATATGTATGTATGTGTTTATTTATATATGTATATGCATGTGTGTGTGAGTTTTATATATATATATATATATATATATATATATATATATATATATATATATATATATATATATATGAAAAAAGGGATATGAGCCATAGACTCATATTCCTACATAAGCCAATGCACATGTGGACCAATAGTAATGGAGTGTACTAGTGCACATGGGTGCACATGGGATGTAGGAATCCATTCATATTGGTCCACATGTGCATGGCTCATATAGGAATATGAGCCTATGGTTCATATCACGTTTACCCATTTATTTATATATATATATATATATATATATATATATATATATATATATATATTGTGAGAGAGAGAGAGAGAGAGAGATGAGTATATATATATATATATATATATATATATAAAAGAGAGAGAGATAAAGAGAGAGAGAGAGATAAGTGTGTTTGTTAATAGGGGAGGGGAAGTGCAACAACAACAGCAGGAGCAAAAGCAGCAGCAACAGGAGCAAAGGCGGCAGCAGCAGCAATGGCAGCAGCAGTAGCACATGCAACAGCAGAAGAAATAGCAACAACATTATTATTATCATAATCTTGCTCAAAAGAGTAAGATTTAGTTTGAATGAGTTTTAGTGAGTATTCAAGAGTGAAGTGTATTTGTGAGTTAGAAATGCTAAGATTAGTATTGTGATAAGTAGTGTTTAGTGTAGATATTAAATACCAAGGTATTGAAATACCAAAGTATTGAATTAGAAAACTAGAAGTGTTATATATAAAGTATAATTCGTGTTATACCTACGATATACATATATGAGTTATATATGCTACTTTGAACTATATAAAACTATATTTTAGTATTGTAATACTTATTATATAGGTATCACAAGTAGGTAGTAATTGACCTAGAGACTGACTAACTAAATAGATAAGTTAGATTTTGATTTCCATATTCTATATTGACATTGTAAATTCATATATATGTTATTTGGACTGCGGTACGGACTCAATCATGTATCATCATCTCAGGACGGTAGACGTGTACATTCACTGATTGTTTTCAGTATTTTGATAGCTTCTATACTTCACATTCTAAATACGTTATACTTGATTCTCACGCTGGATACATGGATTGGTACTAAGTGGATTGATAGCCGTGTATCGTGATTCTCATGTTGGTCATGTTGTCAAGTTGGTCATAGTTATTGTGTTGGACAGGTTGTTGTTCATGTTCATGTATCTCGTGCCTACCTTACGTATTGATTTTCATGTTTCTAGAATAATTGTATTTTGACTGGAATCCATAAGTATTAGTCGGGGAGGAAAAACACTAAGTAGATATGTGATCAAAACTCATGTTTCAAGTTTCATGCCTAATAGCAAATCATGTCATTTCATGGGTGATTGTGCCGGATCTCTTTCTTGAATAATAGCTCATCGCAAGATGAGCCGAATACTTAAGTCGGTCACATATTGAAAGTAGTGTTTTAAATCCACTTAGAGTGTTTACAGTCTTTCCTTTTGTCATTCTCGATACTTTGTTATCACATATTGTGGTTTCTCGTGATTAATAGCTTTATCACATGTTGTAATGCCATGACTCATATTTACCGTCTATCATATATTGTATGTCTATTACTGTCTTATAGTCTCTACCATATATTGGAACTGCTTTCATTGTATTGTACTTCGCTCCATTCAGGGTCGACCCTGAGTTCATGGGAGCTCTAGGCGAACTTTCAAAATAGGGCCCCCATATATAATATATAAAAAATTTAAAAAACTAAAATGATACCAGCAAGGATTGAACTTGAAAAATTAAAAAAATGATACCACCAAGGATTAAACCTTAAACCTCTTATATGCAAGTCTAACATAGTAACCACTACACTACAATTATTTTATGTTATGAGAGGCTCATGGTATGTACTAGTTCTATTTTCGATACATGATTATGTGTATATATATGTCTAAATTAATAATTTTTGGGCCCTCCTAGATCATTGCCCTGGGCGGCCGCCCTGGCTCCAATACTGACTGGATGTTGTTGTAAATAGAGGACGATTATGAGGGCCAGTATTCCATCTACTATGGATCCCAGGAGTACCTTTTAGCAGAGCTTGATCCTGCCCTACAAGAGGATCAGGAGACCCTTGCAACGGAGATCTCGGCTGCGACTACTTAGTTTAGTATAGCTTATAGACTATATCATTTGCCATAATGTCTCTGGTAGTCTACTGTCTTATATTATACTTTCAGATCTAGACTCCTTGAAGTTGTTTGACTTAAACTATGAAACCTGATATATATATATATATATATATATATATATATATATATATATATATATATATATATATATATATATATGTCTTAATGTTCGTATTGTTCTTCTGGTGTTATCTTCCTTAGAAAATGTGATCTAAGTAATATGATTTATTTCATATATATTGCGTGAGTTGTTGGATAATTGTGAGTTACTAAACAGCGTTCTACTACTGACACTGCGGCGCAGGCTGAACATACCCACGTACTCGTGTCCGAATTATCGGGTACGGGTCGTGACACCGTATGTGTGCCTATATCCATATAAACACATATTTGATAGAATACTTCCTTTACATTCATGTTGAACCTATGTTTAGGCT
This sequence comes from Iris macrosiphon, assembly GCA_036927795.1. Lineage (NCBI taxonomy): Eukaryota > Viridiplantae > Streptophyta > Magnoliopsida > Asparagales > Iridaceae > Iris > Iris macrosiphon. The sequence goes on along the minus strand of JAYESA010000010.1, from coordinate 11,964,224 downwards.
CCACTGACACCCAAAACATGGTTGGAAGTAATTTTTGTGTGAGATCCTTCTAGAACTTTTTATGACCTAGTTACTAGTTACTACCCAAAGCATGCACACAAATAGATATTATTAACATACCATGTATAAAATATGTATATAGTTATGTTTTCATGGTGAATATAATTGTATTCAAACCATATTCATATCTAAGTGTTGTGTAATTGCTGCATTCTCATATTCTCCATATTTGAATCTGTGTCCATGTCTATTCAACCTAGCATGTAACAGAACTTTCAGTTCCACTTTATAAATCTTCTCTCTCTCTCTCTCTCTCTCTCTCTCTCTCTCACACTGCATATAGAGATAAAGTTAAAGGGACATTTTGGACTTCTCAATCATTTTACCTATTCACACAAATATAGTATAGTCTATAAATAAATATTCTAGTGATATTTAAGAAAAATGGATATGATCCATGGGTCAACCAAATATATCAGGGATTTTGACTCTAAAACATAATAAACCACATTTTATTTGGTAGTTGATATTGTTTCTCTTAATGCATCGCCATGGTAGCCGACATTCAGAACACAAGTTTAACTTAATCCTATTACTCTAAATAACAACAAAGATGGTATCCCGAAATCTTTCGGCTAGGCTGCAAACTCATTTTCCACAATGGCCCCTATTATAACATTAGCGGGTACGGCCCCAACGAATGGCCCAAACGGAAGGGAGGCATCATTTATATTTATATTTTCTGTAGGCTCACAGCCTAGGCCCAAATGGTGGTTTTTTTTATATCCAGGATTCCAAAGGGAGCATTAATTATATCCAAGATTCAGAGCCAAATGGTGTTGTTTTTTATATATGTGGGAGAAGAAGAATCGACTGGGACATCTATTATATTCTTGATCTAATCGTCGAAAAAGACATTGAGAGTGAAGAAGAATCGATTCACCTTCCAACTTTTCTTCTTATCTTCTCATATATATATTCGAGGCATTAGTTATTGAGGGATTCATCTTCTATCTTTTCTTCTTATATTTCCATATATATTCAAGACAGAGGGAGACGCTGGCGGCGGCGACGCTCGGGAAGTAAGTGAGGATCGTGGACGGAGCATTGTTTCCTCGTTCCAGTGCCTCAAGGTTCCTTCTTTCTTTTCTTCAATCTGCACATTCATCCTTCTTCTATTTGATGAAATGTGTCATAGAGATTATGTTTTAATCAAATAAATGTCATAATTTATATTAGTTTGGAGTTAGTATTAGCAATTCACAAAATTTTGAAGATTTTATTAAGAATCACTAAATTTAGCCTGATGATTCAAGTTAGATATATTTGTAACACTGTATATTATACAATATTGAAGATAATTTAATTGGCTTGATAATTTATTTATTTTTTTAATTTATTCCCTTGTGCTTTGTGCTTAATTCATCTTATGGTTTGGGCAGGTCAAAAATGTGTTTGTCTTGTTTGTGTTGATTGTGTTTAAACTAATGAAATATGGAGGACCGAGTTCTAGGTAATCAATTACATTTTTGCAGTTTTTTTTATTGTTAAGAGTTATGTAACTTTGCCAGGGTTATGTTCTTGACTCGAATTCGGTGTAGTATTTAGGGCAGTCGAGAACGATTTGCTTGCTATCTCACATGTTCTGTGACTGCAAGTTAAATAGAGTTGGCATTGGCCCATTTAAACTGAATTCTAATCGTTTAATGTCAAAATTTGTTAAAACATCTAATCGTGTCACCTCAAATGCATTCCATTAAGTTTTAATATAGTTGGCATTGACACACTTAAACTTAACTCTATTTGTCTAGTGTCATATTTTGATAAAATACCTAACTATGTCAGCTTGGATGCTTATTTATTTTTCTAATGTAAAATTTTGGTAAAATTAATTTTCCGGTTGCCTCCAATATCGCATGTGCACTATAAACCACAATGGAAGAGATCATATATATCATAAGATTCATAGCCAACACCAGATCATACTATAGGTACTGTTGGTTGTAGTATAAAAAATACATAGCGGTAGACTAAGGAATATATAATAGAAGATCTATTGGAAAATGAAAAGAGAGCGGTTTAACTTTTTCATTTTCATGTATCCTTTTGGTTCTTTGTCCCCTGATTGGACCATATTTTTTTTTATTTTCATGTACCTTTTTGGAGTTCCATCGTTATTAATAAAATTTATTCATTGAAAAAATTGACGTTTATGAAAAAAGGACAGAAATATTTTTCCGCCCTGAGCCTACTAAACCTTAGGACCGGCCCTGAACATCAGAAACTACTACCTTCTAGATGTTCCTTACACATGTTCAAAGCGTCTCAAATGATCTTCCCTCGCCTTATTTTTAACTAAAGCAACTGTAACTCCTAACACTACATTTCTCACTTAGCTAATCTTTTTTATAGCCACCGATTGCTCTCAGAATTCTCGCTTCAGTTAACTCATTTTCAGGGCATGTTTCTATACCACCCAAGATTCAAAATCCATAGCTGGTCTTACGGCGTTTTAATAAAATCTTTTCCTCCCATATCCAGGTATACTACTTCATAAAGCACTCCCGTAACACTTCTTCACTTCACCCATTCTAGCGTCCTCCTACATTGTGCCATAACAATGGTATTGCTTGGTCACTAATTTGAACTATTCCATCATTTCTTCTCATACTAATGTTAAAATTATTTAGTATATTTATATTTGTCCTACTTATTTTAAATGACTTTTCATTCCAAGCATTTTCTATTTTCAAAGTTAACACTTTCGTACTCTAATTAATAGTCATTCTTTGCTTCCGTAAAACAACAGTTGCCTAATTCATCTAATTTAGTAAAGTTTCATGAGACAACAATATCTTAAGTTGTTATAGGATCTCGCAGACTTAAGATTACTGTTAGGAGAAGAAGTAACCATTATGAAAAGGTGGTAGGTTTTTTTAGAATGCGAGCATAAATTTGAATAGCCAAGAGATTTCTGTTACTAACCATATTCATAAGATCACCTAGTACAGAGAGACTAAACCACATTAAACAAGTCACAAACAAGAATGATGTTGAACAAAAAGATTGAACGTGTTCCCCGCTCCATATATCTTTTCCGCACGGTCACAAAATATCTACTACCACAAAATATCTAACTTCTTAATAGTTTGCAGTATCTGCCAATACCAAAACCGAAACTACCGAAACCAACTAATTCAAACACTCCGAAACCCCTCAAAACTGCCAAATAAGGAGGTTCGGATACTGCAAAACCATGCTTCTTACATATCTTCTGGTGAAATGCCACGAGAGCCCGTAAGTTATCAAGCTATAAGGAGAAGTTTCAACCTGATATCCTACAAACCTGCTCTGCAACCTAGTAAACACAAGTGTATCCTTCCTATACATATTACATTATTGGCAACTTATAGTTCCTCAAATCTCAACGGTGCGACTCAACATAAAGATACATACAAATTTAGAAGTTATCGAAACAAAATAAAATAGTTTGAATGCAGTGTAGTAACAAAATCCGCAACCTGTTTAGAATACTCTATAAATAAGCAAAGACTGTAATCGTCACAAAGGCGTATCCCTCAATTTATGTTGCAACGACACAAATTCAACACAGACACGATTTATCAAAGCCCTAGGTTTTGACATGGCCACAATTTATTTCACTTTTATTTTTATTTCATTTTGTTTCTTTTGTACTCAGCATCTTGTGTCGATTGAATATCAAGTTAGATTAATTACAGAGAATATGAAATCTATCAAAATCAATACAGCTGAAAAAGGAAATTGTGCAGTTAATTCGAGATTGTATATGGAATGATGAATGAAGAATGACAATTTCCTTTTTTTTTTAAATAATAAAATGAAATAAATGAATATTAAGCAACAGAGAGAGTGATGGAGAATAGAGGAAGAGAGTGGACGAGTGATACTTTCGATCGCCGCCTCCGGATGAACGCGCTGCTGTACGCCCGACGTGGACCCGGCGGGAGACAGCTGAACAAAAGAGGAGCAGAGAGAGAGAGGCAGGGGCGGAACTACGCCTAATCCTACCAGGGCTGTAGTCCGGAGTCCATTTTGAAATATTTTTTATCAGAGTAGGGATAAAATGGTAATTTACCTATGTCTATGCCCCCACCCCCACTCCCCACTCCCATCTTTCAATTCTCATTCCCTCTCTGAATTCTCATCCAAGCCGCCAGCATTTAGCGTTGCTAACTCGATCCGTCGTCCGCTCTCGATTTGCTGTCCAAATCGGACCTCCGCTCCGACGCTCCATAAAGTTTTCTCTTTCAATTTCGATATCGATTTCGAATGAGTGATGAAGAAAAGAAATTGAAGTTCGAAATTTGGAGGAAGAATCGATCAAATTCTCGATTTCCTAAAAAAATTTGACCGCGGATTTGAAACGGAATCTGAGGAATTCGTTTCTGCCGGCTCAGAAATTCCCAAATTTTCATCTTTTTTTCAAGGTATAACCATTCTGATTTTTCCATTCTAATACTTCTTATTTGCGTTAATTATGTTGGAACGATGCATACTTTAAAAATTGTGTAGTTATACAGACTTGATTTGCAGATAAACCCCAAATGTAGGTGGGTTTGCACTCCATTACTGGAATGAAGCAAAAATAAACAATATAATGCAACTTTTTTTGAGGATAAATACATTTCTTGCATTTGCATTTTATTGAATAAAATCCCTTGAAATCAACTACAAATTCTTTTGGTAATCCAACATGCGCAATAGAACTCGATGGAATTTCAAAGAAATAACCAATTAATGTTAATAAATCATCAACCAAAAAACCTGTAAGACCAGCTGACTGGGTTGGAGCCGCACACAAGGATGGGAGAAACTAAATCTCTAAAACTCAAATCTCCAATCACTATAACTTGTTATTTCTTTCTCTAAATTCAATAGATGATTTCTTTAAATTGAAGAATCGACGGTTACAGGGCAATAGGACATCATTTCATTGAAATGTATTGTGATATACTTTTTTGTACATGTCATACTTGACATAGTATGATGGGGCACACTTTTTTGTACATGTCATACTTACCATAGCATATGATGGGACATAGTTTTTGTTAACTTTACATTTTGTATGTAGTTCATGATAAGAAGAAGTATTTGACAAGAAAATGATAAATTGAGTACTTCTTATCTATACATACGAAGAATGTCTCTTTCTTTTTAAGTTTATTGTCTGAGAGATTTTGAATCATCGAATTTTCGGCATAAATTTTTAGAACCTTCTAGCTAGCCCACCCTAATCCAAAATTCTGTTTCTGCCACTGGAGAGAGGGAGACGATAGGAGTATGTCAAGCCCCAGTCCCAAAATACCGAGGGACTAGCCATGTGGCAATGGCCAGCAGCACAACTCCAATGGACAAACCCAATTTAATGGACCCGTTAGAGTGCACTGAAGTTGTAATAAATATCAATACAGTCTACACCATCTATCACAGAATAATTCTAATCTCATCCACAGAAAGAAACATAACTAAATATGATAGACTAATCAAGATAATAGATAAAAAGAAATATAGTCTACCAACAAGTCCAAATAAATAGTGTCTCGGGGAACAACCCGATAAAATAAGTCAATTCATAAGTCCATGAGTCAAGATATGAAATAACTGGAAGCATAAATAACTGAGTATGTAACAGAATACTCAGGAGAAATCATCTGGCACAACCTCGTCCTCTGGTGCCAGTACTGCTCCAATGTCAGCTCATGTCCCGTAAACCTAGGGTAATCCTCCTCTACTATACCTGGGGACATAATCCGGATCCAGGTCTGTCACGCCCCAATCTCAAAATACGTAGGACTAGGAACACGTAAGCATGCTAACCGTATGTATATGGCAACTCCAATATATGGATACCATGATACACATGTACGCTGTAATATGGATATAAACTCACATGTGGTATAAATATAGTGTCGCAAGTCACAGATATACTAATCTCATCCACACAACAGTCACATAAAGGAATATAACTAAACTAGAATAAAGAATCTGAATAATCCATAACTAATAGTCGGGTGGAGACAAATCCACTACCAATGACTATATCAATACTAAAATGAGGGAGAAGGGTAAATCTACAATATAAATAAGATGATGATAGAAGTGTATCAGCGAAGCGATCCATCACTAGAGATAATCACTGATGCTCAGAAGGTGTGACCTCCTCGGAAAAGATAAGTAGTAAGTCCTGATCCGTGCTCCTGCGAATAGTCATTGTCACGACCCGCACCCGGAAAATCGGGCATGAGTCGTGGGTACGTCCAGCCTACGCCGTAGCATCGGCGGTAGAACGCTGTCTAGGTCAACTATCTAGATAACTCACAAAAAAATCTGCCATGACCTCTCCAAAAGGAGGGCAACCACGCAATCAATATATAAACCTGTCAAGATCTCAACTCCAAACGGAGGAGCAATATCATAATGATAATCAAGTACTCAATCACGAATCTAAGCACGATAAGATAACACAGAAGGCTAACAACTATAAAGTCTAACCAACAACAACTACTACAACAACCACAACATCAATAATAATAATAATACATCATCCAAAATAATATACAAACAAGGTCTCAATCCAAAACCGGAGACAAATCCGGTGCTAAAAGCTAATAAAAACAGCAACAAGGTCTCAGTGATCCCGGCTACCAACCCGGAAATCACCCCTAAACTAGAGGGTCCCTGTCTGCACCATCGACAGGCTCAGGTCCATAAAATGTCGGACACCAATCCTCCGGATACTCTGAAAAATATGTCCAGTCAGGACTGGAGCAAGTACATCTCTAACAGCAGTTCCATTTAAATGATAAAAACTATAAAACAGTTATAGCAAGTAGCAAGAAAAATGAAGCAAGTATGAGACAAAAAATATATATGTATCACTGGTGCATAAAGGTAAAGATGCATGGATGTCAGAAACAAGATAGTAATAACTGCAAGATACAGGAAATCTAAGCTAAGATCAAGTCCGTGCACATAAACGTGTAGTGAGTCCAGCATGAAAAACATGTAGTGAGTCAAGTCCAGAAACATGTAGGTGAGACCAACAAGAATGCAAGTGAGTCCAGACTATAAAGAATGAACTCGGTGTCTTTGAAATACTTGTTTCGACATGTAAACGGCTAGGGGTAAGTACGGCTCACCGTGCACTGGGTGCGCGGCTGCTATCATTCCAGATTAGACCAGAGGGAGTGATTCCTGATGATTTCAGATGGAAATGTTTACATGTCTACTCGAGTATTTTCCCGTCCGACTAATACAAGTGGATCCAAGACCCGACACGCAAATCAAGATAAGTCCAGCCTGAACATGAATGATGCCTGTAGTGATGCCTGTAGGTGATGCCAGTAGTGATCCCAGAATAGAGGCCAGAAACATGAAATGTACGTGTCGCAAGTAAATAAATCCAGAAATACCAGTCAGTGTCCCGTGTTGTGCCAGAATAATCAGATGATACTATACTAGAAGCTGAATCATAATAATCATCAGATAATGAAAACTATCAGAGAATGTACTCGCCTGACGTCCTGAGCAACTGGCGATCCGAACTGGTGTCGGAAGGACCTATTACGAAAAGTAAGGTTAAACAGGTTTCTAATAAGTTAAACAGATATAAAATAACTAAAAATAGGCTTCTAGGGTCGTTCTAGGTCAAACGGGTCAAACGGGTCAAACCGGTGAAATCTGGGTCAAAAGTCAACTCTAGGTCCAAAAAGTCAACTCTGGGTCAAACCTAGGTCAAAAGTTGACTTTGGCGGTCAACCGAGTCAACTACGGTCAAGTCTGGATCAAACTAGGGTGCTCCTGAAATTCTAGGTCAAACCGAGGTCATTAAGCTAGAAAACTCTCAAACTCGCCTCCTTGAGATACCGGGATACCCTCGGTATCCGATATCTCACCCTACGCTATACGCCCGCCTATACCCGCTAAAACCTATGCTAGCACGCGTAAATATATACACATAAGCATATAAAAATTACTCCAATACTATTCCTAGGCTATTGCTCAAAAACCCCGCTCGAAACTCAATACCTTGGTTATCTTAAGGTATTGAGATACCTCGGTATCTCAAGGTATTGAGATACCGCTCTAAACTCAACCCGACTACCCTTCTAGCTAACTAACTATGCATAAACATATATATCTAGCTATAATCTAGGCTAAAATATAGATATCTAATACATATAGGCATATACCTAGGTATCTACATATATATCTCACATACACACACACTCACATACATATATACCTTACCTTACCTATATATATATATATATATATATATAGCTATGTATATATCTATTTATAAATCTATCTCTCTCTCTCTCTAGATATCTATAGATATATATAGCTATAGGTATATATATTTATACCTTAGATATATATAACTATCTATCTATCCATTACCTACCTACCTATCTTATTATCTATCCATCTAATAATCAAACTATCTATCTATATCTATATATCCATCTAGTATCTATATATATATCTATCTAGCTAACTATTATCTATCTAATTATCTATCTATATCTATCCATCTAACTATATGTCTATCTATCTTTCTATATAATCATCTATCTATCAATTCATCAAACTATCTATCTATCTATCTATCCATATATCTATCTATCTATCAATATATCTAAGTATAGAGATACATACCTATACATAACTCTCTCCCTCCCTCGCTCTGCTGCTGAAACCGCTGCTGCAATGCTTCTGGAGCTGCTGGAACTGCTGCTGCTACGAATGCTGCTGCTGCAGGCCGCGCTGCAGCGAGCTGCTGCCGCGGCGCTGCTGCGCCCGTGCGCTCTGCTGCAGTCTGCTGCGCTTTTGCTGCTGCTGCAGGCCGAGCTGCAGCGAGCTGCTGCCGCGGCGCGCTGTCGCTGCTGCCGCGGCGCTGCTGCGCCCGCGCGCTCTGCTGCTGATGATGCTGCTAATGCCACGGCGCTGCCTCGCTCGAGCGAGCTGCTGCTGCGGCGCTGCCTCGCTCTGCTGGCTGCTGCAGCGGCTGTGTGCAGTCCGCTGCCTCGCTCTGCTGCACCCAGACACAAGCACACACACACACACACACGACCACACACACACAATCACACATACATAGACACACACACACACACACACACACACACACATATATATATATATATATATATATATATATATATATATATATATATATATATATACACACCAACATACATATATATATTTACACTACTATATATAAATACACACACACACACACTAATACATATAGGTACACACACATATATCTATATATATATACACACACACTAATATATATATATACATAAACACACTCACACTCAAACATATATATATATATATCTATATATCCTCACTCACACACTCACTCTCACACACACTCACACACACACTCTCTCACACACTAGCACACACTCTCACAAACACACAACCACACACACAAACACTCATACATATATATATATAAATATATATACATATATACATAAACTCAAACTCATAATCATATATATATATCTATAAACACATACACACACACATATATATATATACATATCAACACACTCACACACACTCTTACACATCTACATATATATATATATATATACACATAGGCATATACATACACAAGCACATAGATATAAATACACACACATATATATAAATATATATACATATATAGACACTTATAAATATATATAGAGAGACACAACACCACTCAACCACAACACACAACAACACGCCCCACTCACGCCCAACGACCCCGACACTCACCAACACCCTAAAATATATAAAATATAACTCAAAAACTCTAGCACACACTCCCCGATACTAACCCAACGCGCGCACAAGCCCGAAACAAGGAAACCAAGTCGAAATGGTCGTTCGGTCATTTCGACGAACACGCGGTGCGCGGTTCGGAAAACCTCCTGAAACGCACACCAAACGAACTCGAAATCGGCCCAAAATTTATCCACAGATTCTAAACGATGTCTAGATCCTAAAAAAAATGCTAACGCGTCGATTCTAGGTCCGTGGCGGAAACACGCACGCACTCAGAATCGGCGACGACGAAAACCCCGAAAACGCCCGAAATGCCCGTTTCTCCGCAACACGGCTTCCCGTGTCCGAACGGAGACACGCACTCACCCTCAAGACACCCGACAACGTCTACCTAGGTCCGCCTAACCTAGGGCATCACCCAAAATTGGGCCAAATTCGGATTCCACCCGAAATTGACACAAAACCTAGTGTTAAAGTCTCCAAACACTACCAAACTAGTTCCAACTTCCTCCCACGGGTAGCCTAAGGGTCTAGGAAGGTTCTAAACTATTAATTACACTATAAAAGAGTAATTACAAGGGAAAAATTAGGGTTTACCTCTTGGGAGTTGGAATCCCAAGCAAAAATCTCCAAAATGCTCCAAATCCACCAAACCAAGCTCCCAAATCTAGCTCCAACACCAAATATAGGCTCTACCTACCTAGGTTGGGAAAGAATGTAGGGTTAGGGTTAATCATTCATGGAGAATAGAAGAAGAAAGAAGAGAAATTGATGCTTACTTGAAGTAGGAAGGAGAAAGGAAGAAGAAAAATGAGTGGAGAAGAAGAAGAAGTGAAGAAGAAGAAGAAGAAGTAGGGGGCTGTGCTCACGGGAATGGGCTACTGTGATCGGCTGGAAATGAGGGGAATAGGGTCGGGTCTCACATAATAAAGGATTCCACAAGTTGGCAAATGTCCAAAATGCCCTCCCGTGACTCGGTTTTGGGTTTCGGGTTCCAAAGGCACTCAAACTAACTCCAAATCTCTCCAACTAACCCACTAAAAATATAATAAATATTCTAAACCCAAAAATAAGTCTCACTGGGGTATGGGCTGGGTCGGACATGGGTCCACTAGGGTCTGACATGGGTCCAGGCTAGCCAAAATCCTAAAACAATCAATAAAAATATAATACAATCATTAATTAAATATAAATACAATTAATTATAAATAATACACAATTAACTAAATTAAAATAAAAAAAATACTCGGCTCTGGAAATGGGGTGGTGACAGTCATGAACATCTACACCTGGAAAGGGACCAGGTCCTCAGAGGGACGTAACAAGATACATAGAAGCATGCCAATTTGAATACAGTAAACATGCATAATGTTTGAAAATAAATAAGTATGCTGTACAAGACAATATATATGAATGTAAATGAGGACAACTTTTTGACGTATAGGCAAGGGTAGGCTACTCGATCTAAGCCTCACAACTCACACACACGTCTAGAACATCATCAGCCGACATACCTCGGGGGTAGCGACCCTCGTGACTCCATCAATCGACATACCTCGGGGGTAGCGACCATCGGACACGACCACCATAGTGCGTGCTAGTTACTACGGTTTACCAGAGTGGCTAAAGCCCATACACCTACTAATTGTCCTCTCATGATACTAAGTGTCAAGTGTGTGTCAACATACATATAATATATAGTAATGACTAAAAGAAAACACACATGCAATGCATATACAAAAATGTAATGAATATACAAAAATATAAATAGCATGCAAAAGTACTGTAAAATTTTTTGCAAGGTATCTTGCCTGGTCTGAAAAGGATGAAGTCCCAACTCAAGGCGTCGTCCGATCTACCCGTCACATAAATTAAACAAGTTAGGTTGCAAAAGTGGGTGAATAGGTTCCTCCATTTTAATCTATTTTAATTCTGAATAAAATAACCTAAAATAGTATTTTAATCTTATTATAATATAATTTTATTACTAAATCCTAATTTTGGTCCAAAGAAAATTAACTTTACGGATTTGTGATCCATGACACGCAAATCGAGGCAATCCGTTGACCAAAAAGTTAACCGACTCAAATCCTGGATTTGTATATAAAATAATATAGATTTTAGCGCTACATGAACGTCAGAATTGACGGTTTTATAAAATCACAAGTCGGTAAAGAGTTATGGCCACAAGGGTGAATAGATGATAGTTTTCGGTGGTTTCCTATTTACGTCTATGTTGCACAAATTTACAGTATATTAAACTTATATATTAAATTTTGAAAAATTAATTTTATATAAGTTCATCATGTCAACTTTCCGAAACTTCAAACGGTTCGTAATTCCGAGTTCGGGATCTCCCGTAATCTCAAAAATACCAAAATGCGTCTGATTTCGGACAGCTGGCACTATTAGAATTTTCTGGAAAAATAGGTTCATAAATTATTAAAATAATTTATGTATTCAGAAAACTAACTTTGATATAGTTCTAACAAAAAAAACTGGAGGACGTTTGGAGTCCGGAGCTAGGAGATATCGTCTTTTTAAGTCGTCATAACTACTAGAAAATGAGGCTGAATTTATGACGAATTTTGACTCTTTTTGGACGAAAAAGAGAGGATTTTGGGAAAGAAAAATATGAAGGATGAGGTATTTATAATGATGGACACTACTTAATTGAATACGACTAGGATTAGTTAATTTGGATAGGATTATGATGAATTTAAATAAGGATAGGATATGCATGAAGTTGCTTTCCTAGTAGGTTCAAGATTTGAATTAATTTAAAATAGAGTTTGAATTTATCTCAATAATTTATAATCTTAAATATAATTAAAGATAATACAAATAATTTATAAAATCTTATTAATATCTATTAACACTAAATTAGCATCTATCTAATATTAAGACTATATATATCCAAATAAATCCTAAAAAATCTCCAAAAATCTAAAATAACCTAAAATAATTCTAAATAAATATTTATATAAGTAAATATATCAAGAAATTTATTTTCTAATTAACTAAGAGAATACTCTAAAGAAATTTAATATCTATAGTAAATATAATAATATAAAATACACACAAAATATTTATTTTTGGTGAGGGGGTTTACAAGGTCCTCAGGGGACATAGCAAGGTACAAGAATAACCCAAGCCAAATAAAATGCATTAAATAAAAATAGATCATCAGGGCAAGCTATGTAACCAGCTATGTGAAATACAAGTTGAGAACATCACTAGTACTCAGGCTGAAACCACTACAAGCTCTGTGTCGGGGAGCCGGTAGCAGTAATATCACGTAATGGGCCAAGCTCTGGAACAAAGACTAAAGCACCGCAATAATAAAATATATATGTATGTAATCAGCCTGTAGCTTGTGTGTCTCTCTCCACCCAATGTAATCACCAGTCTCATATCCACGATGTCTCATATCCATAACACGCAAGATCATGACCTCTAACTAGTACAATGAGTCATAATAATATCTATGTATATACAAATATTATGTCACGAATCATGTAAGCCTATACAAAATCACCATGAATAACTCAGAAAAGATTTTATCTCGTGAATAGTGTCAAGTGTCCTATAGTATGAAGTACTTGGTAAAGCATGCACGAAAATATATAGGATCGTGGATTCAACTCTCTAAGTGACGTTACACGACTCTGCGTACGGCGTTGACACCCGAATCTTGTCCGGACGTTAAGCAACGTCTCACGGTCCTAGGTTAAACAGGTACATCACAGAAGTATATAGAAATAACTCAAATAATAATGGCACATGATCACTGCAAGTTGGCAAGGTATACTTGTTTGGGTTCTAGAGCTCCGACAGTTGCTCCGATATAAGTAAAATCTCCAGGTACGCCCCTGGATGTTGAAACAAATATCACCATTGCTCTCAGAAAACATGAAATAGCTAGGACTGACTACCCATAAGTCCAATTTGGACACAGGGGCAGAATTGACAGTTTTGGGTCAAAGCGGGATCCATATGTGGCCCACTTCGCACCGAAAATATGCCAGAGATAAAGTTCTCCAAATTCATCAAACTTAGTATCTACGAGTCTAGAACGATGATACAAACCCAATGGAATATCCAGAACTGGATTTCAATGAGCCGGTCACGAAATCGCTCGTCAAGTGGAACCGTGGGGCCCGCAAAATGGTATTTCGTCAACGTTCTCAGAATCGAACCAAACTTGGGTCACAGGACCAGCGTAACGCTGCAAATCCGATGGATTAAGTTTTGTTGCGAAACGACAAGCACACGAAATTATGATGAGTGTCAGAACAGGCACTACCAGAAAAAGTCAAACTAGCGACGTCTAAAAACGTCGCTAAATAACCAAAAATCGTCGCTAATTAGGTTTAGCGACGTAATTAGCGACGTTTCAAAGCAGTCGGAAAACACCAAGTCGCTAAAACAAAAAACGTCGCTAAACGTCGCTATGCCGACGTTTTTTAGCGACTTTAATGTGTCGCTAAATTTAACGACGTTTTGCGACGCCAAGTCACTAAAAAGCGACGTTTAGAAAAGTCGCTAAACGTCGCTGATTAGCGACATCTATCGCGACGTTACACCGACGTCTTTAATGACCTGGCTATACTGCCATGTCAGCAATTGGCGACGTTTAGCGACGTTATTAGCGACGTTATTAGCGACGTCCTTAGCGACGTTTTACAGCGTCGCTAAGTAGCGACGTAATTAGCGACGTAAATTAACGTCGCTAAACGTCGCTAAACGTCGCTAATAACGTCGCTAAGTTTTAAAAAAAATATATAAAAAAAATAATGTGCAGAAGCAAACATTGGTGATTCCCTGCAGTTTTACATCATCTTCATCATACACACCAACATGATTCAATCTAGTTAACTATATAATCCAATTAAATTAAAGACCACAAGAAGTATCAATCCAATTAAATGTGGATAACTATATAATCCAATTAAATTAACTAAAAAATTAAAGACCACAAGAAGCATCATACATCATGTCTATTGTTGAAGTATCAATAATTCATAAATAATAATAAAAATAACTATACTACTACGGATCTGCAGGAGGCTGACCAGCGGCGCGCTTGAAGGATAACAACTCCTCATACTCGTCCCGTGGAATCGACACCGATGTCGATGGAGAAGGCAGTGACGTCGGTGGAGGCCGTGCCCGCTCCAAGTATGCGAGTCGCTGGTTGTAAGAATCCAGGGTAGATAACAGCCTCGTACTGCTATCACCCATTGAATCCTGCATCCTCGTCAGGTTCTAGCCCATCGATAGCTGTGACGCATGCATCCTCGTCAGCTTCTCGCCCATCGATAGGTGTGACGCCTGCAGCTCCATGATGTTGCGATCATTGGAGGCTCTAATATTATTTGTCAATTCTCGTAGCTCCGTCATACTGCGGTCGAGCATATCCAATCGTGCGATGAGCATCGGATCGTCCGCCTGCGGCTGGGACCGGGACTGGTCCTCCATACTTCGCAGCAAGTCGTCACGGAGAGACGCAATCTGACGGTCAACGGCCTCCTGGACGGCCTCCTGGACTCTGGCCGACGACTGCGAGGGCTGCGACTGCGAGGGGTGTGTGGAATGCACAGCTGTCGGGGAGGCCCTAGATGACTGCGTCACAACCAGGGCGCCATAGGAGCCCGTACCGTAGTACGTACCCCTCTGGAGACCACCAGCTGCGGTCACCCACAGGTCGTCCGCCGACGGAGA
Organism: Iris macrosiphon; assembly: GCA_036927795.1. Classification (NCBI taxonomy): domain Eukaryota; kingdom Viridiplantae; phylum Streptophyta; class Magnoliopsida; order Asparagales; family Iridaceae; genus Iris; species Iris macrosiphon. The sequence goes on along the minus strand of JAYESA010000010.1, from coordinate 11,948,666 downwards.
TGGACCGGGCTGCGACGAAGCACCAGCCTCTCCAGGTGTAGGTGCACTAGCAGTCGCCCGCTCACGAAGCCTAAGATACTTGGCCTAGAAAAGGTTTGGAAACTCAATAATTGCCTAAGTTATATTAAAATAAACACAAAATAAAGTAATACTTACATAGGTCTCTGAGGCCCTCTCATCAATGAGATTTCCGTCCTTGCGATGGGTGGCCAAGAAGACGGTCACCATGTTTGCATCCTCACCCCTCTGTACCTGTTAAAAATATATTTTTTATTACTAAACTTAAATATTTTTTCCAAGTACCATTTTATGGTACTTATATTAAAATAATATATTTTAAAAGAAAAAACATACCAAACGACGAAAATATTCCGTCATCGGAATCGAGCCACCACACCACTTGGCAGCATTCTGCCTAGCCGCCTTGGCCTTCTTAGACCTTTCCTTGTAGCTCGGATCGTCGAATCTAGCCCTCATCGCAGTCCACTGCTCAGGCGTGATCCAACCTTGGATCGGTTTTCCAGCACGATCACGAGCCTTCTGGTCATCCAGAGCATCTCGGATAAGCTTGGCGGCAACGGTAGGAAAGAGCCGCTCAATCAACTCGGCCCGGTGCGGAGGATAAAAATACGTTTGCTACAATAAATAATTCATTAAGTTAGCATCACGAATATGCATAAATTAGAAGATTTATTTAATATACTTTTACCTGGAAGTGCGCAAACCAGAACGCCTTCCTCTCCTCCGGAGCCTCAGAGTAGTTGATCCAAGGGCCACCGGAGTGGCACTCTGTCTACCTCGGGACCTGCCGAATCCTCCGCGTCGTCCTGTCATATCTGATAACAACATATGATGAATATAGAGAAACACAAATATATACTACATTCTACAGTCGAAATGTGATACATATCTCAAAGCATTATACAGTCAAAATATAATACATATATTCGTTAATGTCAATATCTACTTCTACATGCAATATTTACAGTCCAAATACAGTTACATTCTACATGGAATATTTTATATTTTCAATCATCTTCAGAAAATTCATCTTGTTCGCCTTTCTCGTCCTGCTCTTCCTCTTCCTCGTCTTCACTTTCATCTACTTCGTCGTCCTCTTCGGATAATTCTACATCTTCTACATTATTACTCGTGTAATGAGTAACTTCCGTTGAGTCCACATCTACAATATTTGTTACAAGAGGTAGATCGTCCTCCTGATAAGCTATTTCGTCAATGTCAAAGGTATTTCTAGCTTTAGTCTTGCATACTGCCCACCAATCCGACCTCGCTGTCCCCCGTCTAGGATAAGTTATGAAGTACACGAGCTGAGTCTGACTTGATAGGACAAATGGTTCGTAGCCTTGATATCTACGCTTGTAGTTTATATCCACAAGGCCATGCTTGTCAATTTTCCAACCTTGATCTTGAATCGGATCGAACCATTCACACCTGAATAGCACGATATTAGCAGGTTCTGGGCCATAATTATATGTCAACTCCACAATCTCTCGTAAGATGCCAAAAAAATTATTGCCCAGATTGACGTCTTTGTAGTTTGTAGATTTGATACACAAACCACTATTTTTCGTGGAATCAAGATCCAGAAAGCTGTCTCTGATAGGAGCATTTGTTGACTTGAACCTGAACCCATTCACACAGAAACTTGGCCATATTTTTACGGCAGTAATTGGTCCCTTGGCTAGAGTCCTAATAGATTCAGTCTTGGGTGATATTAGACGATCGACCTAAATACCAAAGTAGCGATAGTAAGTTATTTGTTTTGCAAGTGCAGAAATAAAAAGTAATTACCAAGCATCTTACATATGCGCTCAACCAAGAAGAAAAATGGCATCTCATATCTTGTTCTACTTCTTCGTCTGTTATGTAGGGTCTAACCGACCTCAACTCATCATTATATGTGCTGAAAAACAATGAAGCAACTGCTGATTAGTAGCATAATAGTATCTTATACTATTACATTGAGATGATATAAACGTGGACGTATTAATTACTTACCCCTCTAGCTTCTCCACTTCATCCTCGTCGCAATTGAGTAATATATACAATTGAGCAGCCCTTAGCTCATCGTCATTCAAATATCTCTTCTTCATTTTTCCCGAGGGCTTTCCGGATGCATTGAATACTTTGAGTATTGCATCATTAGATTCCTGATATGCGTCGTCGTTTCTGGGAGCTTTCATCCTATTAGTAGCAACATGAGGTTTGAAATACGTCGAGCAAAAGTTTGTAATCTCCTCGAGAACATAAGCTTCACAAATAGAGCCTTCAACCCGTGCCTTATTTTTCACCTTTCTCTTTAGGTGATTCAGATGACGCTCGAAGGGGTACATCCACCGATAACCGACAGGACCACCAACACGTGTCTCATAGGAAAGATGAATTGGCAAATGCTCCATAGAGTCGAAGAATCCAGGAGGAAACACCTTCTCGAGCTTACATAGTATTACCGCAATGTCCCTCTCTTGCTTTTCTAGACGATCGACGAGCAACTTAGTACAACAAAGATCTCTGAAGAATATGCTCAGCTCTGTCAATGGGTCCCAAACGACCTGCGGTAAGAATTCCCGAAATGCAATCGGAATTAACCTCTCCATGAATACGTGACAATCGTGGCTCTTCATACCTACTAGTTTGTTCTCCTTGAGGTCGACGCATCTTTTCAAGTTCGACACGTACCCGTCTGGAAACTTGAGACCCTGAATCCACCTACAAAGTCTACCTTTATCCTCTTTATCCAGTGAGAAAACTGACTTAGGTTGCTTTAACTTTACATTCCCCTCCTCTATCAAATGCAATGCAGGACGTCTACATATGTCTTCTAAGTCCAACCTGGCCTTCGGATTATCTTTCGTCTTCCCCTTTACATCCATTACAGTATTAATTATGTTATCAAACACATTCTTCTCGATATGCATGACATCAAGGTTATGTCTGATCAGATTGGTGCTCCAATATGGCAGATCCCAGAATATACTCCTCTTCGTCCAGTTATGGGTGCGACCAAATCCGTCACACTTGTACCCCTTAGCAGGCTCTTCGATAGCACTTGGTAAATCTTTTACCTCTTCCCATATCGTGCATCCGGGCCACCTTGGCGGTGGATTGGCCTTCTCCACAACTCCCGCACGAAAAGCATTCCGATTCCTCCGGTACGGATGATCCTTCGGCAAAAATTATCGATGACAATCGAAGAAGCACGGTTTGCCTCCGTGTTTCAAACGAAAAGCCTGAGAACGGTCCATGCAATACGGACATGAGAGACGACCATGGGTGCTCCATCCCGATAACATTCCATAGGCCGGAAAGTCGTTGATGGTCCACATAAGTGCTGCCCTCATCTGAAAATTCTGCTTCCTAGAAACATCGTACGTGTTGGCACCTACTTCCCACAGCTGATTCAACTCATCTATCAAAGGCTGTAAATACACATCGATGTTCCTCTTCGGATTTTTTGGACCCGGGATAATAACGGTTAGGAACATATACGGAGTCTTCATGCACATCCAAGGCGGTAGATTGTACAGAGTGACGATCACAGGCCAACACGAATACTGGGAGCCTGAAAGTCCGAATGGGGTAAAACCGTCAGAGCAGAGCCCCAATCTGACATTACGTGCTTCCTCGGCAAAATGTGGATACTCTCGATCAAAGTGCTTCCATGCTTCTCCATCGGATGGATGATCCAATACTCATTCGATCTGTTTTCGCCTGTGCCAACTCATGTTTTCTGCAGTCTCCTTAACCATAAACAACCGCTGCAACCGCGGCGTCAAAGGCAAGTAGTGCATCGAATCGGTAGGCTTCCTTGCACCGACAGACTTTCCTCTAACAGTGGCCTTGTAGCGATCAGCACCACAGAATCTGCACGCATCTTCATCCTTGTCGTCTTTGTAGTACAACATGCACCCGTTGCGACATGCATCGATTTTCTCGTATCCCATCCAAAGCGATCTCACCATCCTCTTAGATCGATAGAAGTCTTTAGGCAACTTTGCACCCTCGGGCAAGATCTCTATAATCAAATCGAGCAGTCGATTATAGCATTCTTGCGACATGTTAAAATCGGACTTGATGCTCAATAATCTTGTAACCACCTCCAATGGTGAATGATCCTCACAACCAGGATATAGTGGAGTCCTTGCATTCTCAAGCAACTCCATAAACTTTGCAGCATCGGCATTCGGTGCCTCCTCAGCTGCATCATAATTGTCCGGATTGAAACTCGGTCCCGCCGCATCATAATTGTCAGGATTGAAACTAGGCCCCGCCGCATCATAAACCATATTCACCAACCCGTCGTCGTAAGCATCATGGTCTTGGACATCCATATACGGCTCCACATAGGGCTCCGACTCCGATGCTAGAGATACAAGTTCTCCGTGCGCGGTCCACTGATAGTAATTCGGCGTAAAGCCCTTCGAGTATAAATGATATGTAACTTCCACTTCTGGATGATATTTCCTGTTGCGATATCTCACACACGGACACTTAATTTTGGTACCGTCCATGTACCGAGGGAACGCCTTGGCGAACTGCAGGAACTGCTGTACACCCTCAATGAATTCATCCCGCACACCGCACATGTCATCAGGATGACGGTTGTACATCCACGAACGATGACGCAGATAGTAATTCATATCCATTTCTAGATACTTCTACAAAAATGACAGTATGTATCATATAAATCATTACATACAGTGGTTTATCACCTAGCTTCATAACTTAACCGTACTATAAAAATCATATCTGATATAATACATAATTTCATTTATCAAAGTCTAAAATAAGCAATATTCATGCTAACCCATCTTAAACCAACTAACCAATACCTGGACACTAAGCTAACTAAAACTAGTATACATAGCTCACTAAATGCAACTGAAAACGGATACTGATACAGTGGGACTTGTTGATACTTACTGATACATGGTTGCTGAAATGACACAGTGCTGATGGTTTTCCTCTTCGGTTGCCTGCTCACTGTTGCAGACCTCCTTCTCACTGCCCACTACAAGGCTCGAGCATGCCATCCCGCTTATTCTAGATACCATCTTAGTACACTCCTATCTAATATCTCTAAACATCACTAACCTACATATCTATATATACCCTATTAACACTTGACTTTATACCTTGCCTGCATCAACTCCTACAATTGCCTGTACTGATACCTCACACAGTCCCTGATACGTATCAGTGTATAAGTACTGATGACTGATACCAAACTGAAACTGAGATGCACTAAGGCATGCCTCTGCACTGCCTAGGGACTGCCCCCAAGCCTAACTGACAGGCACCATTTGGGTGCACTGCTGCAGTGCCCCATGCCAGAGCCCCAAGTCTGTGTCCATGTGATATTAGTGTCTGTGTCCATGTGATATTAGTGTCTGTGTCCATGTGATATTAGTGTCTGTCTGTGTCCATGTGATATTAGTGTCTGTGTCCATGTCAAAAACTTAATCCTAACCCTAGGTCCTTATCAGTGTCTGTGTCAGTGTGTGTGTGTGTCGTGTCGTGTCTGTGTCACCATCTGTGTGTGTGTGTCGTGTCTGTGTCAGTATCACATGTGTTCTGAGAGAGAGAGAGAGAGAGAGAGAGAGTTAGGCTTTACCTAGAGCTCGAGGAAGAGGAGGGGGATGCCGGAGTAGCCGCGGGGGAGGTCGACGGAGCAGGCGGTCGACGGAGCGGGGGGGGGGGGGCGGAGAAAATTTTGTTTCGTTTCGAAATTTCAACACATGGGGAAAAACGAAACCGAGCCCTAATTAACCAAATTTTAGCGACGTTTAGCGACGTCAAATAAGGACGTCGCTAAATTAAATTATAGCGACGTTACGGTCGTCGCTAAACACGTTGCTAAATATTTCTAATATAAACGTCGCTATTTGCGTCGCTAAACTAGATATATTAGCGACGTTTAGCGACCAAAATTGAACTTATAGCGACTAATCTTATAAAAACTGAACATAAGTCGCTAAACGTCGTTAAATGTCGCCAATTAGCGACGTCTACCGACGTTTTACATGGAGTCGCTAAATTAGCGACGTTTTTACCTGGAGTCGCTAAAAAACGTCGCTAATCCCGCTTATTCTAGTAGTGAGGCCGATACGGGACTTTTTTACGGATGCACGTTGATTCCGGTGTGCACGCACATCCAAATCAACTTCCGCAAAATTTTACACGTCCGTGTTGACGATACGCGCCTTTCGGTACAATTTGCACACAACGAAGTTGTCTCGTTTAGAGGGACGCATCCCGTTTCGAGAAATTTTGAGTTTAGAAAACCAAATTTTTGGTTAATTTCAACAGCGAATAAAACACAGCATACAACAAATTAAAATAAACTAATTAAAAAGATTAAATCTCGGTTATGTTGTCTAAATTACTGTCTAAGTGGAATTTAAAAATATTAAGTAGGTTGGAAGAAAATTAGACATGAACATGGGTGATTGGGACAGTTTCTGAACTACAAAATTGGTCATTTTTTCTATTTTGCATCGCGAATTACGACCGACACAGGACACGATACACTGAACTAATTACACAGGGTTCAAGAGGGTCATTTTGTAACACCCCGTTCCATTCAAGCGGACTGTCGATTCAAATGGCAAAAGTGCAATGTCCCGACCCGCTTTGCTCAGGCGAGAATACTCGTTTGAGGCAAAGGATATCCAGACTTGTCCCTACAGGAATCCAGTTTAGGCTTTCAGAGGCTCGCTTGGCGTATCACTCGACCGAGGCGAAAACATCGCTAAGGTGGGTAGCTACGGTGAACTTGTATTTGCTTAGCCAGCACACATAAAATGTGGAATGTTTCATGCTAGTCGCTAGGTGAATCACCCCCTGCATGCTAATAAGAATCCAACGCACCTAGCTAAGGGAATAATCCCAACTTGTATTGCTTACGCTAGAAAATGGAAATGAAACACTGCTTATATATATGTTCAGACCCTCGCATGCTACCCTAGAACGTGTTGCTCGGGAAGTCCCCTAACGATCTCACGCCTCGGCTTACCTTTGGGCCCGAGCTAACGTGAATGTTGTGTTTATATAAATGCATGCCTGTCTGCTTGTATGTTGCCTTGTTTTCATCCAACCCCGGGAGACTACCAAGTAGTCGTTCCGTGCCTGAATGAACCTGCAAGTATCCAGGACCGTTAGGTCGCCAAGGCACTCTCCGCCCCAGGGGAAATGCATCAAGGGAAAGTCATTCACTGAACAAATGAATCATGCAATACTGCTTGTTGTGTACTCGTGTTGCCTCAACTGCATGAATTGTTAACTTAATAATCGTGTTCGATCATGGACAACTTGTGTACAAGGATATAAGTTCTGCGGACGATCGCTGGGGCACTGGCACCGATCCGATCCGGACGGAACTTTGTGTGTAGTCAATCGTGTGCGGACTGGATAGCTTGCAACGTATCGTGTGTTTATTGTGTGGCCATCGTGTGTTCTCATTGCATGCTATCCTTGTCCTTGACTAGTCCATTATGGCAATCAAGCCAGTGATCACCTGTGGCATAGTCATCGTGTGCGGATGGGATAACTTGCAATGCATCGTGTGTTTATCGTGTGTTCATCTTGTGCTCTCGTTGCATGTTATCCTTATCCTGACTATATCCACCTTGTGTATTTAAACTTGAACAATGTAACAATGCTCGTGTTTGCATATGCTATGCTCCTGAATGCTTATATATGCTCGTGCTTGAATTAACAATGTTTGCCTTGGACAGGGAAGGTCAAATGGTAAGTTGGTAAGTCTCATCGTGTTTTCTCTCATGTCGCACGGCGCACTGCCACACGAGTTAGGCTATTCAATGTTTGCATGAAACTGATCCTAAGGAAACTAGAAAGACAACAAAATAGTTGGTTCACGGAACCTGTATTACGTGTTTGGATTTGTCAAGCGGGCGAGTAGCCTCTCCACCAGTGCATTCAATGTACTGATAACCCACCAGATCGTTTGCAGGGTGCGGGAGAACCTCGTTCGGTGCGGATGCCTCCTTCGTGCGTGCTAAGACGTGGAGATCACTCCGAAACAGCGATGCGTTCGGAACTGAAGCACATATACAAGACATAATGTTGGAACTTGCCTGAACATTCGTCTGTACAATCATTCCACAATTATAGCCACTTGGCACGCTTTTACTGTTCAGAGAGAGAGGCTTGAGCGACTTGTAATCTCGGCTATACGCCGCCTGTAACATATGTTTATATCAATAAAGAGTTGCTTTACTTCAACTTGTGTTATTCAATGCTTCCGCTATATTGTCAACTCAGTGAACTCGTTACCGATCGCCTATGCTTTCATGACTCCGCTGCACTCGGACAATATGTGCGACTCTGTGGCTTAGAACTCTTACCGCCAGCCAATGAACCACGGCCTTGCACGGGCGTGGCTCATGCTCGTGCGGCATCACGCCCGGATGGGTCAAAGCGATCGTTCCGCGGAAGCGTTGTGTAATCACCTAAAATTTTAAGAATTTTTAAATTTAAATTTTCTGGAATTAATTAGCATTTTTTTTAATTTTAAACCTATAATTAAATCAGTCTAATTTAAAATGAATTTTTAAATGAAATTAAATAATATTAAAATGTGGTGAAAATTATATTTTCTAGTGTAAAATTAAAAACCGAGCATGGGATATTTTTCCGGGAATTTATTGGAACCCGGATGAATTTTTAAAGCATTATAAACTATTGTATAATTTAACTGATTTAAATTAAACCAATTATTTAACCCAAACCCTGAGACTAAACCGAACCGGACCGGCCGGGTTCATTGAACCAAACCGCTGCCTAGCGGGTCGGATCCGGGTCAGACCCGACCCGCCAGGATCCGACCCGACCCGAATACCTAAATCCCTAACCCCCGAATCCCAGCCGACCCTTCACCTGGCCGGCGGCCGTTTCCGCCGCCGGCGACGCCCCCTCTTCGGCTCCCTCACCCGCCGACCGCCACCATTCCCCTCCCCTGGAACGTCCGACGCCTGGCTCCTTCTCTCCCCTCCCGTAACCGGCGCCTGGCCACCTTCTCTCTCCCCTATATAAGGATCCCTAATCCTTTCTTCTCCGGTTGGAAACCCCTCCGGCCGCCCTCTGCTCCTCCAGCGCTGCCGTCCCTCGGCCACGACCCGACCGACCTCGCCGGCCAGAAACCCCACCACCATCGGCTCGACTCACAGTCCCCGCCCGAGACCAGCCCACAGAGCCGCCCAGCCGAACCCTCTCCCTGAGCACCTCCCTCCACCGCGCCATCTTCCTCGCACGGCTCTTCTCCTCCGCCACCCTCTCTGAGTTTCCCCGCCGTCTCCACCTGCCGCCTCCATCTCCTCGACCACCTGTGCGATCCCTCGCCGGAGCCCTAGACGCTGCCTTCCACCTCGCCCGCAACGCTTCGACCCGCTGCTGTCACCTCTCCGACAAGCCAGCGTCTCCGAGAGCAGTCCGGCCGCCCCGTAGCCCCTGGCCACCTTAGTCGTGTCCGCCAGCAGAGCCCCAGGCCAAGATGCGGCCTGGACACGACACAGAGTAGCAGAGGACACCGGACACAGCAGACTCGGCCGGACACAGTAAAACCCTAACCCTAGGTGTGTCGGACACGATTCGAACTCGGATTTTTCGGACAAGTTCAGGTACCCGTAACTTTTGACTCGTAGCCCTGATTTTAATTCCGTAAATTGTATCGCGTAGCCTGTATGACCCTCTCGATGCCCGGATAAACTGCTCGGGGCATCGCGTCCTGTGGTGATCGCACACCGCGATCCAAAAACAGGAAAAACTTAGCCATGTTTTACCCCGGAATCGAGTACGCCCTGCCAAACGGGATGACTTGGTAGCGTGCGGTCTTCACCGATACGTGAGCATCGTAGATACGGACGTGCGGGCTTTCGCAGAAGCTGATTCGGATGTGCGTGCACACCGGAATCAGTGCGTATCCGCAGACAACGGTCCGTATTCGACTTTTTTGCAATTCGCTGTAACTTAGTGTAAACACGTCGGATCGAGACGAAACTTGCGCCATCGGACTCGTAACAATACGCTGGTCCTGTGGGTCAAGTTTGGTTCGATTCTGAGAATGTTGGAAAAATCGCGTGTCATGGGCCCCATAGGCTCCAACCGACGGGCGATTTTGAGAACGGCTCATCGGAATCCAAGTCTGGAAGTTCCGTTGGGTTCGTATCAACGTTCCTGACTTGTTGACACTAAGTTAGACTATTTTTGAGACCTTTGACCCTGACACGATTTTCGGTGCAAAGCGGCCTACATATGGACCCGCTTTGGCCCAGAAATGTCGTTTTTGCCCTTGTGTCCAAACTGGACTTAAGGACAGGCGTTTCTAGCTATTTCTTATGTTCTGAGACTGTTGGTAATGTTCATTTCAGCTTTTGGAGGAGTTATTGTTGAACCCACTGATACAGGGACCGCTACTGGTATTCCAACCCCAGGCAAGTGTACCTTGCCATAAATTGCAGTTTAATAGTTTATTTTGTTCTCTTGCTCTATTTTCTGTGACTAGTGTACATGATATAACCTAGGACCGTATGACATACTTAGTGTCCGATTACAGTCGGGTGCCAACTCCGTACGCGGAGTTGTGTATGTCATTTAGTGATGGACATTCGAGACCCTTTGTATTCCTGTGCTTGTTTATCAAGTACACCATAACCTAGGACACTCGACACCATACATTGACAGAATCTTCCTGAGATATTCAAGGTGATTCTGTATAGGATACAGGATGGACATAGTATTATACTCTTAGATTATGACTATTGCATTAGCTCTGATCTCACGTGACATGGACATGAGAAGTGAGGTTACATTGGGTGGGGAGAGGCACACAGGCTACAGGCTGTTATATATATATATACTACTATTGTGAGGTTGTAGACTCTCGAGCAGAGCTAGACCACTACTAGATATTGCTGCTACCCGGCTCCCCGACACAGAGCTTGTAGCAGTCTCAGCCTGAGTACTAGTGATGCTCTCAGTTGCATTTTCACATAGATGGTTATGTAGTTACCCTGTTTATTTCATTTTCTATTTCACTGCATCTATTTTTGGCTTGTATTATTTGTACCTTGCTATGTCCCCTGAGGACCTGGAATGGATGATGTCCCCAGGTTTAGCAGAAGAGCATTATCCCGAGGTTTACGGGACAGGAGCTGAAGCTGTACCAGGAGCTGTTGCTGAAGGAGAACCTAACATAGAAGCAGAGGTGATGGCTGAAGACTTTACTTGAGCTTATGATATTGTACTCATCAGATACTTTATTTTGGACTCCTTTGTTCTGGTCTGATGAACCAGTGTTTAGACTTTTATCGGGTTGTTCCCCGACATACTCTGCTGTGACTGGACATTGATGTACTTTCCTTTATTTGCTGTTGTTCTTATTATTCTGTGTGTGGATGAGATTAGTATTATGACCTATTGTTGTAGACCTATATTACAGCTTAAGTATGGCCGATGGATCCATTAGATTGGGATGTCCATCGGTGTGTACTGCTGGCCATTGTCATGTGACTAGTCCCTCGATATTTTGGGACTGGGGCGTGACACGTTGGCACGGTGATTCTCGCCTAGCAAGAACGGCCGATTTGCCTGCGGGAGATCAGGGCATGACATATTGGTATCAGAGCCTGGCTTCTACGCCTTTGGACTTCAATTCGATTATTACAGTTTTGAAAGCTCGTTCGTGGGTTATGTGCATGCTCTCTCTCAATGCCTCAATGGAATGTTCCAACAATTAGTCTAAATACTTTCAAAATATGTTTTGAATGATATGATTGCTTGTATGATATCGTGATACGAGTGGCCTTTGTGCCAACCTGTGCGAACCCTTGAGAGTATCGCAGTAGCTTGTCCGATTTCACTAACTCTAAGTTTGGTTGAATGCATATGTTTGAGAGACGCCTTGAACTTGTGCACGATCCAAGACTTAAGAAAGGGTGAAACTCGAGTGCTAAGACTTCGCTATCGCTAAGTTGGTGAAGTGCATGTGTTTGGAGCGCTACGAATACGTGTACGATCCATACTAGCGATATGCTGATCTAGAACGCTTGTGCAAGTGAATATCCAAATAAACAAGTACAACGACTTGTGTAGGTTTGCCTCAGCATGGTATCGTTAAATCAAAATTGATTGAAACGTACTGCTTGTCCTCAGTAAGTCTCGAGGACGAGACTTTTTCTGAGTTTGGTAGGATGTAACACCCCGTTCCGTTCAAGCGGACTGTCGATTCAAACGGCAAAAGTGTAATGTCCTGACCCGCTTTGCTCAGGCAAGAATACTAGTTTGAGGCAAAGGATATCCAAACTTGTCCCTACAGGAATCCAGCTTAGGCTTTCAGAGGCTCGCTTGGCGTATCACTCGACCGAGGCAAAAATATCGCTAAGGTGGGTGGCTACGGTGAACTTGTCTTTGCTTAGCCAGCACACATAAAATGTATAATGTTTCATGCTATTCGCTAGGTGAATCATGTAGTGCCTCAAATCCTGATCCGACCGGGACGAGCACTATGTAATTGGGCTTGTGGCTAGTCCGTCTGAGTCGTAGCTTAGATCTCGGCATCTTCTTGCCACGGACGAAATACGATGATCCTTTCCAACTCATGGAAAGGCCTCTATTGAAACGAGTCCAATAGTTTTCGTGTTTGGTTGCTTGGTTTTCTTGAATTGCCGCTTTGGGATTTTGATTTGGTGTTGCTTTCGATTTGCTTGGTTTTAACTGCTGGTTTTATCGATTGGAGCTTTGATTTTGGGGGAGTTCGGCAAGGAAGGATAGGCAAGAATTCTAACTCGGTGCTCGTGCTGTTGCAGGTCCGCGTAACTGACGTTTGATCATCGCTAAGAGGGATTCCTTATTTCAACATCTTTTCCCTTAACCAGTGAGTGGTTTGGACCCTTCTTTCCTACTTCTTCATGCCCACATCTCTAATGTTTCAAATGTTCACTCGATGATGCCCGGTTGGACGCCTAGGAAATCCTTTGCCATAATGCATGCCAGCCACTAAGAAAGGAACATGGGAATTATAGACTATTTAATTTTACTATATGCTTGCACACCTTATAAATTTGAGTTGTTTGTAAAGGAAAGTTGGTTGTTGGTTGCGGCCTGGTGCCTCGGATAGAGTTTGGACCTATGGGATGTCACGACCCGATTTCGTGGAATCGTTGGGGCATCCCCCGAATCGTGATGCCTTGTGGGCCTGGGGTTGCGCCCGTACAAGGCTAAAGTATTTTGCATAACGAGCACATATTCAGAGTACGCAGATAAATTGAAACACATATTTGAAACATGGAAAAGTTCTCTTTATTGATAATGAACATCTATTACAAACTCTTGAACGAGTCAGCTAATATGCCGCACGAGCTTGCAAAATTGTTGACTCAAAATAAGATAGCAGTCATGTACATTACATCCCTTTACTAAACTTCAAAATGTATAGACCTCCGAGCTGGAGGAAGGCTTTGCCACGGAGCTGCATTGTGTATGAAGAGTTGCAAGCTCCTACTTCAAAATGCTTCAAGGACGGCGCGATCAGGATGCGCCTACAGCTGGACTGGATCGGGAAGACGACTTCGGCTCCTCGCTCGGTTCGCCTTGGTCCGGAGAACCTGTTTCAACGAGGGTCAGCATGTCGAAACATACTGGTAAAGGCGAGCTAACCGAACTATACCAATCAACACGTTGTTTTAATGAAGCATGCATATTTTTGTGGATTTCTATCTTGCCTTAGTTCATTTACAAGCAACAGTATTTATGTATGATACTGAAATGAACTTGCCACCGTTCGGTGGCTTTTACCTGTCCGTCTGAACCACCTGCACAATACTTACCGTGCCTTCCCTGTCACGAAGACACAAGTTAGTTTGCAACAGGTTTAAATATACAAGAGGATCACTGGCATGATTGCCATAATGGACAGGTTATAGTCTCAAGGCAAATTGACGTGCAACGCGGGTGGCGAGCCCCGCTGCATAATATTTTACCGGGTTACATACGACTATACATACGTTCCGTCCGGATCGGATCGGTCCCAGCACCCCGGTGACTATCCGCGGAACTCATACAATCCTTGTGCACAAGTTGTCCATGATCGAACGATATATTTACAAGTTAACAGTTCATGCAGTTGAGGCAACACGAATACAGGACAATCAGTATCGCATGATTTATTTTGCATAGTCTCCCTGAACAATTATGCGCATACAATGTATGTTCTATACTTAGCACAATTTATAGAACATTTGAAATAGACTAGCATACAATAAGATAACAGTTCACATATTTGATTGACAAGCATAATATCCAAGTCTATTCCCTTTTTATCTTGCAGTCTTTTAGTTATTACTTGGTATCGTCTGATCGGGGCAACAAGAATGCAAGAGTTCAGAGTGAAGACTGGAAGCAGGGCTAGCTAATCGGGATGGTAGCCACTCACTTAGATGGTTGGAAGGGAGAAGGAAAGAGGCGCTTCACGACTCCGCTCGTAAGCCGCCTACTGCTCGTTCACCTGCATTGCACGAACAGCTCGATCAATACTTCTTCCTCTCTTTCCAATCTCAGAATTGAAGTGCAATTCAATGAACAAAAACAATGAAATCCATGGAAACCGTTCAAGAAAACCCAAGTAAATCCAAAACCAACTCAAAGCACGAAAGCAACAAACGACATCAAAATTCGAGGCAACAAAAGATAACAGCGGAGAGGTCCCTCCTGACTCTGCCGCTAAGTCGATCCCGGGGGCACGGTCCACTGAATATGGGAATCGATTCCGAAGAAACAAATCGATAACAACGACGAGTTCTTGTTTCAATCTATCCCGATCCAACGATACCATCTTGTGTTTCTTAGCCGTGCTCCCCGCACCGGGGGAACGGGGCGCTACATGGGATACCAAAATCGGAACACCGCTTGAGAAAAATATGAACTGTTGCATAAGATATATGTTGCTGCATTACTTCTTCTATTTATTTTGATGCATTGTATGAGATATGAATTATTCATACATTTGCATGGTCTGGGACAACTTGTGCACAAGGTTTGGCATTTCCTCGAAACGGCTTTTCGGGGCACTGGAACCGTATCGATCTGGAGGAAAATATTTGATTCGTGCTAGTCACGATGCATTGCGGGACCTCCAGCAGGGCTTGCTACCCGGGCTGATAGGGCGCGCCGCAAATGCTTGGAATAAGTCCCTAAGGTGTCGATCACACCAATGACCGCATAGAATAGAACACATGCTAATTATTGTATTGTGCAGATGGTAAGTTTACTTGTGTTTCGTTGCAGGGAAGGCGTGCATCGGTTGAGTAAGCAATCGGTGTACTGGTTGGATTCGATGCTATTTTTATTCCTATCAAAACATGCAACTGATATGAATTGAATTCACTTGCTTCCTTATAGAAAGATCATCTTAATGCATGCTCGCCCCTAATAAGCTAGTGTCGATTTAGTCGAGTGGGTTCATCACGCTCACCAGTACAAGTTGAGTACTAACCCACGTTGTGGGCAACTATTTCAGGCACTCAGACGGTGCAACGCTAGTACATAGCGAGGAGGCGTTAGGAGCACCTCTATTTTGAAGTATAGCTGGAGTCAGTTCATTTTGGAGGCTTGGACTTCAATCTATACAAGGACGTAATGTACAAACGACGTGGACTATCTGATGGAGCACGCCCTATATTTTGAGTTAACTTTTATAATGCAATTCAAGTAGCCGAGAAGGCGCATCAATGTAAACTCTATGTAAATTACTCTGAATTATCAATGAAAAACCATGTTTCTTCCTGCACTTGTGATCAAATCTCTGTGAAAGTGTTTTCTAAATTGTGTTTCAAAAATGGGTTCCTATCACTACACGTCCTTGCCTTGTGCGAGCGTAACTCCAGGCTCGCACGACATTGCGCCCCAGCGAGGACAATTGGTCCGTAAGGGATCCAGCGAGGACGATTGACCCTTTCGGGATCGGGGCATGACATATTGGTATCAAAGCACGGCTTTACTTCCTTGGGATTTCAAAAGATAATAAAGGAGTTTGATACGCCTCTCAATTGAGTTGCGTTCGGCGTCCGCTGCATGAGATGAGTCGCCTATACAATGAGCCCATAGATATAAAATCTATCATTTTTAGAGTATTAACAAGCTACTCTCTTTTGTAGCAATGGCTAAGAATAACACTGCCGCTACAAGCAGTGCTCAGCTCATTCAGAGCGATCCGACAAGTTCTGGAGAATCCGGAGGAACGGGTTCAAACGATATGTCAGAACGGCTTATGCACCTCATGGAGGCGCAGCAACAACAAGCCGCTACTCAACAGGCGCATATACAAGCACAATTTACTGCTCAACAAAAGCAGATGGATACTATGATAAAGCAGATGGATACTATGATACAACTGATTGCATCATTGGTACCCAGCAACGGAGGAGCTACAGTGATGCCACCTGCCGTGGCGATAGAGGATGAGTCAGAAGAAACTCAGCCTCCAGCTAGGAATACCTGCCGAGCAGCAGAGTTCACTAAAATGCATCCACCAACGTTCAACGGACGAGCAGAACCGGACGTGGTGATGGGATGGATTGCAAAGCTGGAGGGACTCTTCAATCTGGTTGGCATTAGGGGATCCAAGCGAGTGGCATGTGCATTGGTTCAACTGGAATGTGTACGCATGATTGGTGGGAGGCAACTAAGCAAGGGATTTATGATGCCAATCCCAACTGCAAAATCACCTGGAAAATATTCAAATCTGCCTTCATTGAACAATATATTCCCTGGGTCGTGCGTCAACAGAAGGAAGACGACTTCAGTAATCTGGTGCAAGGAAGTTTGTCTGTTGACGATTAAGACTCAGTGTTTGCTAAACTGGCTAAGTTTGCTGGACACTTCTTGCCTAACCAGCAGGCGTGGTGCTATCATTTTCAGAAGGGTTTGAATGACGAACTGCGTAGGGATGTCATCAACCAGAAATGTCAAACCTACAGGAAATGTTATGAAGCTGCCCTGAATAGCGAGCGGATCTTTGGGCGCTATCCCCCAAAGGTCGAGATGCAAACCCCCCGTACCAACAGCAACAAACGGCCTCAGGAAACGGGAGGGTCTGGAGCACAAAAGTGTTCACACACATCAGAACACAGGGGTCCATCCCAGGCACCGTACTGCAACAGGTGCGGCAAATCCGGGCATCGAGTGGACGAATGTCAGGTTACTGGATGTTTTAAATGTGGTCGTCTGGGCCACAAACAATTTAACTGTCGGGAGGGCAAACCGAATCAGAACCACGGGAATCAGAACAACAAAAATCAGAACCAGGGGCCTCCAGCAAGTGATGCCAATGTTGTGCCAGTGAACCCACAACGCTAGGGTGCTCAAGGCCGAGTCTATGCACTGACTCGGGATGAGGCAACCGTCTCTAAAACTGTCGTGACAGGTACTTTACTTTTCAGAGAATTGCCCGCTAGAGTCTTATTCGATTCAGGTGCTGCGCATAGTTTCATATCTGCTGATTTTACTGTTGAGCATAAATTAGCTTCTACTCCTTTAAATATGAATCTTTGCCTGAGTACACCTTCGGGAGTCGACATGCCCGCCCATGCGATCTGTAGGGATGGTTATATTTGCATTGGAGGAAGGAAGCTTTCCTTAGATGTCATTGTATTAGACATTAAGGATTACGATATTATTCTCGGGATGGACTGGTTGGGTGCTTGCCATGCAACAATCGAGTGCGCGGAGAAGCGAGTCGTATTTTGTCTACCCGGCGAGGCAGACTTCTACTATTCGTGCAGCGCTGCACCGAAGACGGCAATGGTGATATCAGTAATTTCGGCTAGGCGTATGTTGCATTCGGGTTGTGAAGGGTACTTAGCTTTTGTTCGAGACACCCGGCAGGAAAGTGCAAATGCAGCTCAGGCTGAAGTCATAGCAGATTTTCTCGATGTGTTCCCGGACGAGCTGCCTGGAATGCCTCCTGATCGTGAGATCGAATTCAGCATTGACACTTTTACGGATTTGCGACCGGTATCAAAGGCACCTTATCGAATAGCCCCAGCAGAGCTGAAGGAACTTAAGGTTCAGTTACAAGATCTGTTGGACCGAGGATACATTCGTCCAAGCGTTTCTCCATGGGGCGCTCCGGTGCTGTTCGTAAAGAAAAAGGATGGATCCATGCGATTGTGTATTGACTACCGAGAACTGAATAAGGAGACCGTGCGAAATCAGTACCCATTGCCAAGGATAGATGACTTATTTGATCAACTACAAGGTGCAACAGTTTTCTCTAAAGTTGATCTCAGGTCAGGGTATCACCAGTTGAAAATCAAATCAGATGATATTCAAAAATCTACATTCAGGACCCGTTACGGACACTATAAATTTTTCGTGATGTCGTTCGGCTTGACGAGCGCCCCTGCAGCTTTTATGGATCTGATGAACCGCGTGTTTCGGCCGTACATAAACAAGTTTGTCGTCGTATTCATCGATGACATACTAATATATTCCAAGAATGAGGCGGAACACAAGGAACACCTGAAGACCGTGCTACAGACATTACGAGAGCATCAGTTGTTCGCTAAGCTCAGCAAGTGTGAGTTCTGGTTGAACAGCGTGGCGTTCCTTGGTCATGTCGTCTCGGCAGAAGGCGTCGCCGTAGACCCGAAGAAGATAGAGGCGGTGGTGGACTGGAAGCAACCTACGTCAGCCAGCGAAGTTCGAAGCTTTCTAGGCCTAGCGGGATACTACCGTAGGTTCGTGAAAGATTTCTCTAAACTGGCCTAGCCTTTGACTCGCCTTACTCAGAAAGGGATTGTATACAAATGGGGTGATGACTGCGAAGCCAGCTTTCGGGAACTTAAGCGTCGTCTTGTTTCAGCTCTGATTTTTGCACTTCCGGATGGGGTAGAGGAGTTTCAGATATACAGCGACGCTTCAGGACTCAGCTTGGGATGTGTGCTCATGTAAAGGGATAAGGTAATATCGTACGCCTCCAGGCAACTGAAGCCGCACGAGAAAAACTATCCGACACACGACTTGGAATTGGCGACAATTGTATTTGCACTGAAGTTGTGGAGGCATTATCTTTATGGTGTTGCTTGCAAAATCTTCACAGACCATAGCCTCAAGTATCTATTCACCCAACGGGAACTGAACCTCCGGCAGCGGCGTTGGCTAGAACTTATTAAGGACTATGATCTAACGATCGCATATACACCGGACAAGGGAAACGTCATTGCTGATGCTCTGAGTCGGAAGCACGTGGGCTCATTATCCATAAATAACCGTTTACTTCGAGATCTAGAGGCGATGGGCATCGAGTTTCGAGTTCGTCATCAAGGAGTGCAGCTGGCACCACTCCATCTTGAACCAAGTTTACGTGATAAAATCAAATCAGCTCAGGAGGGCGATCAGTTCCTAGCGAAGGTACGTGGACTGATCTCGACGGGGAAGATGTCTGACTTTGTGGCAGGCGAAGATGGGGCCTTACCGATCTGATCTGGGCGGAACTTCGTGTGTAGTCAATCGTGTGCGGACTGGATAGCTTGCAACACATCGTATGTTTATCGTGTGGCCATCGTGTATTCTCGTTGCATACTATCCTTGTCCTTGACTAGTCCATTATGGCAGTCAAGTCAGTGATCACCTGTGGCATAGTCATCGTGTGCGGATGGGATAACTTGCAACGCATCGTGTGTTTATCGTGTGTTCATCTTGTGCTCTCGTTGCATGTTATCCTTATCCTGACTATATCCACCTTGTGTATTTAAACTTGAACAATGTAACAATGCTCGTGTTTGCATATGCTATGCTCCTGAATGCTTATACATGCTCGTGCTTGAATTAACAATATTTGCCTTGGACAGGGAAGGTCAAATGGTAAGTTGGTAAGTCTCGCCGTGTTTTCTCTTATGTCGCACGGCGTACTGCCACACGAGTTAGGCTATTCAATGTTTGCATGAAACTGATCCTAAGGCAACTAGAAAGACAACAAAATAGTTGGTGCACGGAACCTGTATTACGTGTTTGGATTTGTCGAGCGGGCGAGTAGCCTCCCCACCAGTGCATTCAATGTACTGATAACCTACCAGATCGTTTACAGGGTGCAGAAGAACCTCGTTTGGTGCGGATGTCTCCTTCATGCGTGCTAAGGCGTGGAGATCACTCCGAAGCAGCGGTGCGTTCGAAACTGAAGCACATATACAAGACATAATATTGGAACTTGCCTGAACATTCGCCTGTACAATCATTCTACAATTGTAGTCACTTGGAACGCTTTTACTGTTTCAGAGAGAGAGGCTTGAGTGACTTGTAATCTCGGCTATACGCCGCCTGTAACACATGTTTATATCAATAAAGAGTTGCTTTACTTCAACTTGTGTTATTCAATGCTTCCGCTATATTTTCAACTCAGTGAACTCGTTACCGATCGCCTATGCGTTCATAACTCCACTGCACTCGGACAATCTGTGCGACTCTGTGGCTTAGAACTCTTACCGCCAGCCAATGAACCACAGCCTTGCATGGGCATGGCTCACGCTCGTGCGGCATCATGCTCGGATGGGTCAAAGCGATCGTTCCGCAGGAGCGTTGGCACGGTGATTCTCGCCTAGTGGGAACGGTCGATTTGCCTGCGGAAGATCGGGGCATGACACATTTGGTCTTCCCATAGGATTTAACAGATCGATATTTGGATTACTGTGCAGGAAGATACAAGGGCTAGAAGTAACATACCTTGCTGTGTGTTGTTGCTCGAAATTTGGGCAGCTACTTTGTGGCGGCGTGCGGCGGCGGTCCGACGATCATCGGGGGCTGTGGTTGGCCGGGGTGGTAGAGTAGATGATGGTGGTGAAGGTCGGCTAGGCTGAAGATTATATAAGGTGGAGGTGGGACGGTTACAGGGAGCGAAAGAGAGGGGGTCGGGCGATTTTGGAAGAGGAAGGGAGGGGGTCTCGTTGCTGTTACAGTGGGGGGGTTTGTGGGTTGCGGGTTGGTGGGTTGCGGGTATGGGTTAGGATCCGGGTTCGGTTTAGGTTGGTTCGATTTAGTTCAGTTTGGTTTTATTTGGGTTTGTTTGGGTTGGTTTGGGTTGGTTTATATAAAACAATAAATACTTGGCCATTAAAAAATAGTTTTGGACCCCAATAAATTTCAGAAAAATTATATAATATTTTGTTATTAATTATACACCCCAAAATATAATTTTTGTACTATTTTAATAATTAATTTAATGCACAAAAATATAAATCCATGTAGAAAATTTATTATAATTAGCTAAAAATTATAGAAACATCTTCCTTAATCTCAAAAATTTATAATTCCAATAATTAAAACTCTAAAATTAAATTCTAAAAATTTGGGTGTTTATAATATACCCATCTTAAAAGAATTGAGTCCTCGCAATTAAGAAAACGAAACATAACCGGTCAAGAAAGGTTTGCTCCAAAAGAGATGATGTGACTGCAAGACACAAAGAATAAGGAACCATGAAAAAGAAAAAAATCAAGAGGAATGGTGGGGGTTTTGTTCAAGCAGAACACGTAGGGAAGCAATAAAAAAAAATCTAGGCAATGAGAGATAAGTAACTCAAGAGTTAAGAAGCCTGATTAGAACAAGGATCAACTACAGCTTATGAAAACTTGGGTACCACTGACATATTACTAATCTAGACTAACAAGTTCATGGTAACATAATACTAGGTTTAGGATAGGGAATGGAACTAAGAGGCATAGGCTAAAGTATTACTAGTAATATTCGCTATTATAGAAAGTTATGATAAAACTAAATCTTACTCATATTCGCTACTCCTCGAGTCTGTTCCTCATCCACTGTCATCGCAAAAACCGGTATATGTCCCTATGGTGGTGTCATTTGCTGTTGTTGGGCCTGCTGAAAGAGTGTTGCCTGTGGTGCCAAGGGTGGCCTCGGCTGACCTCCCGGTGCTGGTAAAACTTGCCGGTTAACCATCGGTGCTCGTCGGTGAACCATCGGTGTTTCGCCTCGATGCTCCGTGCAATTTCTGGCTGAATATTGGCTGAATTCGTAAACCAAACACAATCCCAATCTGTGTCGGCATTCCATAGCGAGATGGCCTACCTTGCCATAATAATGACAAGTAGGGAGTCATGGTGCTGGTGCTGGTGCTGGTACTAGTAGGGCTGGTCGATGAATCATCAGTGCTCTCTATCGACGCTCAGGGAAATCCCTGGCTAAATATTTACTGGATTTGCAAGCTAAACATAATCTCAATTTGAGTTTGCACTCTCTCTTAATATGTCCTACCTTGCCACAGTAGTGACAAGTAGGAAGGACTAGTGCTAGTGGTGTAAATGCTCTCTGTGGTGGATTCATCTGTGGTCGCTTTGCAGCTCCTTCCTGTTATGCTCAGTCTGGTGCTAGTACATGCGGCCGCTTCTGGCTGAACTCTCTCCTGATAATGTGCTCCATGCGTTGGGCTGCAGCAAGGACGTCCGTATAAGAAGTAGTTGCAATGGAGCTGATTAATCTCTCTGTATCTCAAAGCTAAGTCTGTCAAAGAACTTCTTCATCCGGTATTACTGGATCTCTTGATGAACCTGTTGTTGTGCTAGCATCATTGTGTAGAATATTTGGAATATATGTTGTCCGTCCATAGGCTGTCCTGGTAAAAAAATGGGCATCGATGGAGTAAACTGCGATGATGGTGGAATATCGTCTCGCCGGAACCTCGAGGCGTGTTGATCTGCTTGATTACTTTGTTGAGTGGATGGATCTCCACTTAATAGCATCACTCCATCATCGTGGGTGACCACAACACCTTGTGGTGTTCCCGCGAAAATCTCGTCGCTGGCTCGTGGATCCATTACTCTTCATACAAAATAAACTATGAGAAGCACACAGAGGAATCAAGGCAGGATGCAAGTCAAAAAATTATTTTGAAGTCGATATAGAGGTCAAGAACAGATCAACAAGTGGATAAGATCCTATAATTTATCATATCATAATCGCAGGCTTGCTTGGTTCCTTAGTTGAAACTGAAGCAACATAGTCGTAGACCTGCATGGGCCACCACAAAAACCATGTCACGCACCAGCCCCAAAATACCGAGGGACTAGCCACGTGACAATGGCCAACAGCACAACTCCAATGGACAAACCCAATTTAATGGACCTGTTATAGTACACTTAAGCTGTAATAAATATCAACGCAGTCTACACCATCTATCACAGAATAATTCTAATCTCATCCACAGAAAGAAACATAACTAAATATGATAAACTAATCAAGATAATAGATAAAAAGAAATATAGTCTATCAACAAGTCCAAATAAATAGTGTCTCGGGGAATAACCCGATAAAATAAGTCAATTCATAAGTCCATGAGTCAAGATATGAAATAATTGGAAGCATAAATTACTGAGTATGTAACTGAATACTTAGGAGAAATCCTCTGGCACAATCTCGTCATCTGGTGCTAATACTGCTCCAGCGTCAGCTCATGTCCCGTAAACCTTGGGGTAATCCTCATCTGCTATAACTGGGGACATAATCCGGATCAGGTCCTCAGGGGACATAGTAAGGTATAAGAATAATTCAAGCCAAATAAAATATAATAAATAAAAATAAATCCTCAGGACAAGCTATATAACCAGCTATATGAAATGCAAGTTGAGAGCATCACTAGTACTCCGGCTGAAACCACTACAAGCTCTGTGTCGGGGAGCCGGTAGCAGTAATATCACGTAATGGGCCAAGCTCTGGAACAAAGAATAAAGCACCACAATAATAAAATATATATGTATGTAATCAGCCTGTAGCCTGTGTGTGTCTCCCCACCCAATGTAATCACACGTCTCATGTCCACGATGTCTCATGTCCATAACACGCAAGATCATGACCTCTAACTAGTACAACGAGTCATAATAATATCTATGTATATACAAGTCTTATGTCACGAATCATATAAGCCTATACAGAATCACCATAATAACTCAGAAAAATTCTGTCTCATGAATAGTGTCAAGTGTCCTATGGTATGAAGTACTTGGTGAAGCAAGCACGAAAATATATAGGATCGTTGATTCAAATCTAAGTGACGTTACACGACTCCGCGTACGGCGTCGACACCCGAATCGTCGGAGGCTACTTTGCGGAGGCGTGCGACGACGGTCCGACGATCGTCGGAGGCTGTGGTTGGTCTGGGTGGTAGAGGAGATGATGGTGGTGAGGGTCGGCTAGACTGGAGATTATATGGGGTGGATGTGGGGCGGTTATAGGGAGCGGAAGAGAGGGGGTCGGAAGGTTTTGGAAGAGGAAGGGAGGGGGTCTAGTTGCTGTTATAGTGGGGGGGTTAGTGGGTTACGGGTTGGTGGGTTCAGGGTTGTGGGTACGGGTTAGGATTCGGGTTCGGTTTAGGTTGGTTCGGTTTAGACCTGCATGGTCGTGTTGCAGCAAGAACGTCCGCGTCTAAGGTAGTTGCAACGGAGCTGATTAACTTCCGTAGCTCAGAGCTAAATCTGTCGATGAACTTCTCCGCTTGGTTTTGCTAAGCTTCTTGATGAACCTTCTGATGGGCTTGCATCATCGCGTAGAACATTTAAAATATTTGTTGTTCGTCCATAGCCTGCCCTTGTGGAACGGTAGGCATCGGTGGAGCAAACTACGTCGATGGTGGAAGGTCATCTTGCTGGATTCTCGTGGCATGCTGACTTGCTTGACTGCGTTGTTGAGCTGACTGACCTTCATCAACTGGTGTCACTTTATCTTCGTGGTTAACCACAACACCTTGTGGTGTTCCTGGATGAGTCTCTTCGCCGGCTTGTGGATCCATAATTTTGTAACCAAAATAAACTATAAGAAGCGCACAGGAATCAAGGCAGAATGCAAGTCAAGAAATAAATTCGAGTCCGATATAGATATCAAGAACGTTTCAAGCAAGTGGATGAGATCCTAAAACTTATCCTATTCTTATTGTAGGCTTGCTTGATTTCTAAGTTAAAACCAAAGCAATTTAGTCGTTGACCTGCATGGGCCACCACGAAAACTATGTCACGCCCCAGTCCCAAAATATCGAGGGACTAGACACGTGGCAATGGCCAACAGCACACACCGATGTGCAAACCCAATTTAATGGATCCATCGGGGCGTACTTAAACTGTAATACAACAATAAGAGTACAAAATACTAATCTCATCCACAGAAATGAATACATCAATATCAAAACATAGTGCAATATCAATCTCAATAAACATAACTCGGGGAACAACCCGATAATGTGTCTGATACAATAGTCAAGAAATAAGATAACAACTGCATATACTGAGTATGGATAAGACATATACTCAGAAGAAATCCTCGGCGATCACCTCGTCTTCTGGATCTGCTACTGCTCCAGTGCCTGTTACTGTTCCTGCTCCTGCTAATGCACCTGTCCCGTATACCTCGGGGTAGATCTCGTCTGCTAATCCTGGGGACATAATCCGGATCCAGGTCCTCAGGGGACATAACAAGGTACAGATAATACAAGCCAAAATAAATACAGTGCAGTAATAAATGAAACAATAGGGTAAACTATATAACCATCTATGTGAAATACAATTTGAGAGCATCACTAAAACTCAGGCTAAGACCACTACAAGCTCGGTGTCGGGGAGCCGGTAGCAGTGATATCACTAGTAGAGTGCCTAGCTCTAATGTAGAGTCTAAGGCCTCACAATAATATCTCACTAGTAGAGTGCCTAGCTCTGATATAGAGTCTAAGGCCTCACCATAATAAATATATATATATAAATCAGCCTGTAGCCTGTGTGTCTCTCCCCACCCAATGTAATCACACGTCTCATGTCCATGACACGCAAGATCATAACTAATGCAGCAAGTCGTAATAAAATCTAAGCATATAAAGAATATGTCATAAAATATGTATCCTATACAGAATCACCATAAATATCTCAAGAAGATTTTGTCTCATGAATAGTGTCAAGTGTCCTGGGTTATGATGTACTTGATAAGACAAGTACGAGAATGTAAAAGGGTGTCGAAATCCATCTCTAGGTGACGTTACACAACTCCGCGTACGGTGTTGGCACCCGACTATTAATCGGATGCTAAGTAAGTCACACGGTCCTAGGTTAAGCATGTACAACAATCTAAATGAATCAAGAAAATATGTAACCAAACTGCATTGTTGGCAAGGTACACTTGCCTGGGGTTCTGGCTCCAACTGTAGCTCTAGTCTCAGTGTGATTTGCAGGTACTCCTCCGGTTGCCGAAATAAATATCACCATCAGATTCAAAAAATACCAAATAGCTAGAAACGCCTGTCCTTGAGTCCAATTTGGACACAGGGGCAAAAATGACAGTTTCTGGTCAAAGCGGGGTCCACAGGTGGCCCGCTTCGCACCGAAAAATGTGTCAGAACCAATGGTCTCCAAATTTGTCAAACTTAGTGTCAACTAGTCCAGAACGATGATACGAACTCAACGGAACTTCCAGAACTGGATTCCGATGAGCCGATCACAAAATCGACCGTCAAGTGGAGCCGTGGGGCCCATGATACGCGATTTTGTCCATGTTCTCATAATCGAACCAAACTTGGATCACAGGACCAGCGTATTGCTACGAGTCCGATGGCGTAAGTTTCGTTTCGATCCGACGTGTGTACACAAAGTTACAACGAGTTCCAGAATAGGCGAATACGGGGCGTTGTCGGCGGATACACGTTGATTCCGGTGTGCACGCACATCCAAATCAACTTCTGCAAAATCATGCACGTCCGTATCAATGGCGCGCATCTTTCGGTGAAGACCGCACGCGACCAAGTCATCCCGTTTGGCGGGGCGCACTCAGTTTCGAGGGAAAATGGGTATTTTTTCCTTTTTTTGGATCGCGGTTCGCGATCGCCATAGGATACGACGCACCGAGCGGGTTGCACGGGCATCGAGAGGGTTACGCAGTCTACGCGTCACAACTGACGGAACTGAAAATGGAGCAACGAGGAGAGAGAACGGGTTACCTGAACGGGGCTCCGCAGAACGAGGTTTCTTCGTGTCCGCGAGGAGATGCGACACGACACTGTGTCCGGGTTACTGTATTGTGTCCGGGTTCAGAGTGCTGCTGTGTCCGATTAGAGTGCTGCTGTGTCCGGGCTAGGGCTCCGGCACGGCACTCTGGGGAGGAGGATGCTGCTCAGGAGGAGGCGCTGGGCGGCCGGGGCTGCGCTGGTTGCTGAGGCGCTGCTGCGGCGGAGCGGAGCAGAGGAGGTAGAGTCGGGGAAGGAGGAAGAGGGGAGATGGGGGCTCGGGGTGGCTAGGGTTCTGTCGGGTCGAGGGGGTTAGGGTTCATCGGGAGGAGAAGGTTAAGGTTCCGGCGAGGTCGTTGGCTGAGGGCGGCTCAGGAGGAAGGAGGAGGGAAGGCGGAGCGGGGCTGCGAGTTAGGGTTCAGGCGGGGCTTAGGGCGGAGGAAGGGAGCTCGATGCAGGGCTGCGGGGTTCGTCGTCGAGAGATGGCGGAGAGGGAAGGTGATCGAGGGCTGGGGGTTCGTCGGGAGAGATAGAGGAGAGGGGTTTCGTCGACGGCTTGGGCGGCGAGGGGAGTGGTTAGGGTTTCCGGCGGCAGAGCGTGGAGATCGAGGGGGCTTTATAGCTGCCGGAACAGTAGGATAGGTTTCGGATTAGGATTAGGGTTAGGGTTCCGGCGGGTTAATGGGTCCGGGTTGGGTCAGCGGGTAGCGGGTTAGCCCCGGATCCATTAAAGTTTAGGTGCGGGTTCGGGTAGTCGGGTTTCAGGTCGGGTTTAGATCCGACCCGACCCGCTAAGGTTGGGTTCGGTTCAGTTGAACCGGGTCTGGGTTGGTTTGGGTTGGTTTGGTTCAATTGAACCGGGTTTATTTCTAGGGTTTAATTCGGTTTATTTAGACTTAGTTTTTAGGGCTTTAAAAAATGCTTCCGGGGTCCAATAAATTCTCGAAAAATTACCATATGCCTAATTTTTTATTTTACACCAGAAAATATTATTTTTATAATATTTTAATATTAATTAACAATATTTAAAAATTATTTAATTATAAATATCTTATTTTTAATTACAGAAAAATTCTAGAAAATTACAGAAAATTGTGAAAAATCCAAATTAAAAATTTCTGAAAAATTAGGGGGTTTACACGCTCCGTCTTCCTCCGCCGCGTGGGGGTTGTGCACCCACGGGTCAAGGTGTGTAAAAATGCGGGCAGAACTGGTCAACGGATCGGCCCGTTCCTGCCCACTCCCCCTACGGGTCTGGGCTGGGTCGGAGGATCCGACCCGCAAGTCCGGCCCGGCCTGGCCTGGTCTTGTCTTTGTTCGGGCCGGGTCTAATTCGGTCGATCCGGTCGACCCGGCTCGGACTGGTCCGGTTTAGACTTGGTTCATATATATATATATATATATATATATATATATATATATATATATATATATATATATATAATTTAAATTAATGGATGGATTGATGGTTGGGTTTGCAGCTGAACAAGAATAAGAGCCAAATGTTCCTGAATCGTACTTGTGGGAACAATGAGGCATGGCAGGCCAAAATGGACATTGTGGAAGGAATGTTTCATGTGAGATACTTGGGTATCCCCCTATCAATCAACTATGCTGCTAATGCAGAGTGTGAAGGTATCCTCAACTACACACAATCGAGACTAGAGGGATGGCAGGTACAGATGTTGTCCTTTGGAGGGAGGATTGAACTTACTGGCTCCAGGCAATTATGTTGCCCAAGGGTACGATGAAGAAAATTGAAAGCATGTGTGCGGACTTCTTATGTAAAGTAGGCATGCATGCAATCAGTTGGGAGGAGCTATGTCGGCCTAAAAAGGAAGGTAGAGTTGGATTGCGATCATTGGGACTTCTCCAGGATACTGTTTACCTCAAACTATTCTGGAGATTCGTCAATGAAAACTCTCTTTGGGCTGAATGGATCAAGGGAAGATACTTTCTGAAAAGGGACTTCTGGTCAACTAGTAGCAACAATAACTTCTCGGTCACCGTTAAAGCTTTGCTGAAGACGAGAAGCAAGGCAAATGATAAGTTGACTAGACTCATAGGTTCAGGGGCCCAAGCCAGCATTTGGCATGACCCATGGATTGGACACACTAGCCTGATTGAGAGGGAGGGATGGCATGTTTATAAGCTGATGGGCTCTACTGAAACGGTTAGCAGTCTTATCCGGGAAGGAGAGTGGAATATCCGGGGCCATTTGATCGAGACGGCACATGCAAAAGATATCCGGACAGTAGAGATTGATAGACAAGCGGTGGAGGACTACTGGACATGAGCAGACATGGAGAAAGGCACTTTCAATTTGAAAACAACTATGAATCAGATACGAACAGCTCATGTGGAGGTTGATTGGGCAGAGTTGGTTTGGACCAAAGGGGCTGCAATCAAGATGTCGTTGTACATATACAAATTGATCAAAAATAGGCTTCTAACTCGAGACAG
This sequence comes from Iris macrosiphon, assembly GCA_036927795.1. Lineage (NCBI taxonomy): Eukaryota > Viridiplantae > Streptophyta > Magnoliopsida > Asparagales > Iridaceae > Iris > Iris macrosiphon. Next base: position 11,919,184 of record JAYESA010000010.1, on the reverse strand, counting down.
GTTGAGCAATTTTGGCATCCATTGTGAGGACATGAAGTGTTGTTTATGTGATAAACATGATGAGACCATGGATCATCTATTCTTCGCTTGTGACGTCACTTGCAATATTTGGAGTGTGCAAAGACAAAAATTGGGGCCAATCCATGGACATTGTAGAGAGCTTGTTGTAGTCTTAAATGATATTAAGGCTCAGAAGGGGAAGGGAGAGCCATGTTATCGCCGACTTAGATTATTGTATGGGGCGGTGGTATGGCATGTCTGGAGGGAATGTAACCAACGTATTATTGAGGGCCGATCCCTTAGTACTTTTGTTGTACAAAGAAATATAGAAGCAGACATAGATCTCTTAGACCACAGATGACTCATTTTGTAATCTGCGATAGATCTAAGTTGTAATTATTGTTGATCAATAAAATTTATCTTCTTAAAAAAAAATATAAATTAAAAAAATGATTTATACATTTTTTTATAAGTTATTCAAAAATTAATTTGAACTTATAAATATTTAGATTTTAATTTATACTTAAAGTTATATAAATATTAATATAAAGAAATCAAATAAAATTTTCTTACTTAATGTTTATATAAATTTTTACATAAATTATTCAAAAAAAATTTATAACAAATAACTTATAAATTTTAAATTATACAAAATTAACTTAGTAACAAAAAAAATATAAATTTTAACTTGAATTTATTAGCATATAAGTTATATCATATAGATTGTATATAAAATATATATAAATAAACATAAAAAAAATAAAAAAAATCGGATCGATCCGATCCGACTATGAACCGGTCCGAACCCAGACCGGTTCGGTCCGGTCCACCGCGGACCGAGTCACGGGTCCAGGCTGGGTCGGATGCCAATCCGATCGGGCCGACCCGTCCCGGCCTGCTCTCTCCACTGGGTTGAGTCCGGACCGACCCAAACCCGTTCAAAACCGGTCATACCGGACCGCAGGCCAGACCGATCCGACCCAATACACATCTTGACCCGCAAGTGCCAAATAGCACGATTAATTGCACTATTATTACCAAAAAACTTATTACATGTTGGCACCGTATAAAAGTAATACAAACTTCTAAACCTTACGTCCATAATAGATACTCTCAGCTATAAGAGTTTATATAAAGGTATTAATTATAACAAAGTAAATTAACCAAAACTAAATGTCTGCTTGACAATTATGGGAGTAGTGGTTATAATGTATTTTTAGAGTACCGATTATGAACTGTTATGAGATATCCAGTTTTGAGTGATTTAAGTAGCGACTTTTAAACCAATCAAATCCATACTTGATAATGAACGATTTTGAAAGGCTTTTACAAAAATAAATGAAATAAAATTAATAAAATTGTTCAAAACCTACCGATTTGGAATTTTTATAAAGCCATCCAAAATTATATTACACCGATTTTGTGAATGATTTTGAGCCGACCAAAACCAGTCCCTCATAAAAATTAACAAGCAATAATTTTCATAAATGATCGGTTCAAAAAAAAATCCAAAACGGATAAAAATACCATTACCAAGCAGACCCTAAGACTTTTATTACTACACACTTATTTTATATATTATTATTTGGAGGACTATAAGTCAGTTGTTGTAATTATTCTATTTTTTACTTAGGAAGAGTACTAAAACACGACTCTTGTAATTACCTAACGATTTCTATTAATTTAATGACAATATTAATTGATAAATATATGTATGAGTATATCTAAAAGAAAAGTTTTATGATGAAGTTGAATTTTTTTCATATACAATAGTATATTTGGAAAAAAAAAAGTTTGACTGTAAAGTCGATTTTTTTTCCTTTATACTCCAAGATAATTTTAGTGTCATTCTCTACCACTATGTTATCTTTTCAAACTGTTGCACTATGTTATTGCCAATGATTAAGTACGTAAAAAATAAATACAAATAACGTCCAGACTAGTGGTTAAGACCGATGCATATTACTCAGTAAATTGCGGATAAATGGCGCTCAGGAGGTTCGAACCCGCAACCTACTGAGTAATATACATCGGTCTTAACCACTAGACTAGATGTCATTTGTTTAAATATTTAATTTTTCTTTGGAAAAATTAAGTTGTGAGAGTTGGTGATGGACGGACCGGGATGTGGTGGACCTTCGGGCCGAGTTTGTAGGCCTTGGGATCATATTTACCATTTTTCTGTCCACCTCATTATCATTTACTTATCCATTAGATTATATTTTAAGAACGAACCAAATTATATTAACAAAAATCAAATAAAAAAGATAGATAAATCTTTATATCTCATCATTTGTCTCCTTCTGCTGTTTCTCCACCAACGTCAACTTCAACTTCTTCTTCTTCTTCTTCTATTCTATTTTTCCTATATCTAAAATGATATTTAGCAACTGCCTTGTGCACGTGCGGGTGCCGAGAATGGTGCGGAGGCCGTCGGAGAGGACGGAGGAGGAGGAGCCTTCCCCAATCACTATCTCCCTCCTGCTCCGTCGCTACCTCTCTTTTCCTCTCCTGCATCGCCACCATTCTTTTTCTGCGCCACTGACATGCATGAAACGGATGCCAATAGTATTGTTTATATATATGGTTGTAGGTTGTACCTATATATATAACCAACAAAATGGTCCTCCTCCATATGTATGAAGCAATAGCCGAACGTTACATCTGCTTCCGTATCTAGGAGCTGAAAGGCTCTACCCTCCACAACTCATTGAGCTTCAAGGACTATTAAAAAAATTTCATGTTTAATATTGGAAAAAGGAATAAATTATTGAAAGGAAGTATGCTGCAGCATCAGAAGAAGATGGAGAGGTGCAGCGACTTCCTCTTCCTCATGCTGTTGCACTATCCGAGGAACACCAAGGCTGACTACAAGGCGATGTCCGAGTGGAAGCTCGACTGCCTGCTCAACCAGTACGGTCTTTCCGTGATCGGCGACGTCGCGGAGAATAGGAGCTTTGCCATCGATGCTTTCCTTTGAACTTGATTGAGAACAGATGGGAAGAATAGTACTTGTAAAAGTCTTTTTGTTTGAAGAAAGTTTGTTTATGAGACTTTGTTTATGTTTGGCGTCTAGAGACGAATTTTTTTAACGAATTTTTTCGTCTAAAGGGACGATTTTTTTTCAAATCGCATCCGAGAGAAAATATTTGAAGAAATTACAAACGAAAGAACATCTCGTCAACTCAGTTGGCAGAGTCAAACGAAAGAGGAGGACTCGTCAACTCAATTAGCGGACTAGGGACGTTGGGGACAGCGCCCGCCAACTCAGTTGGCGGTTGGAGAGCTGGGTGTGGGTCCGTCAACCGAGTTGGCGTGGACGGGTGGGTATTATATCTGTTAGGAAAATTTTGTCAACCCAGTTGGCGAGTGGAGAGTTGGGTGTGGGGGGGAGGAATTATAGCCGTTGGCTTGTGATGTGTGTCGGGAGGGGGGGGGGGGAAGGAATTATAGCCGTTGTACAACGGCTAATGCAATCTTCTATATATACCACCCACAACTAATTGAATCTTCATCACACTCTTTTCCTGCCTCAACCAAATCCTCCAGCACTTTCGCTCTCTCCCCTCTAGCAAAGCCTCCAATAGTCTCTCTGACTCTCTGCCTCTAGCAAAGCTTCTAACAATCAAAAAAAAAAAAATTATACCTGTAGCCAAAGTTTATCTCAATTTCTTGTAGCAAAAGTTCTCAACCGTCATGGATCGTAGTGTCACGCCACGATCTTCCGAAGGTAATCGGCCATCCCAGCTAGACGCGAATCACCGCACCAGCGCTCCCGCGGGATGATCTTTTCCCATCTGGGCATGATGTCGCACGAGCGTAAGCCGCGTCCGTGCAATGCCATGATCCGAACAGGCGGTAAGATGTCTAAGCCACAGAGTCGCACAGATAGATCGAGTGCAGCAAAATAAAAAATGCACAGGCGATTGGTAACGAGTTCACAAAGTCGTCAATAACGGAAGCATTGAATAGCACAAGTATAGAAATAAAATAAGCTCTTTATTGATATTAAGGCCGAAATTACAAGTCTCTCTCTCTGAAACAGTGAAAGCGTGCCAAGTGACTACATTTGTGGAATGATACATAGATGATATTCCAACATTATCTCTTGTATATGTGCTTCAGTTCCGGACACAACGCTCCAAGGCTTCATAGTAAACTCTACGTCTTAGCACGCACGAAGGGGGCATCTGCACCGAACGAGGTTCTCCCGCACCCTGCAAGCAATCTGGTGGGTTATCAGTACATGAATGCACTGGTGGGGAGGCTTCTCGCCCTCTCGATAAATCCAAACACGTTATAAAGATTACGTGCACCATCTATTAAGTTATCTTTCTAGTCTTGCCTTAGGATCAATTTCATGGCATAATGAAAAGCCTAAGTCGTGTGGCAGTGCGTCGTGCGATATAAAAAAAATACGGCGAGACTTACCAACTTACCATTCGACCTTCCCTGTCCAAGGCAACCAAGTTAAATCAAGCACGAGAATATATAATGAAATCCAGGGGCAATAACATATACAAACACAATTATAGTGAGCGAGGTCATGTTTCGGTGCACGAATTACACAGATTATCCAGGTGTGTTGCAATGGAGGTTCAAGTGTTCAATGGATTGCTCAGGTTGTTCAATTTGTATAGATGTCTATACTCATATCGTTCAGGTATTTCAGATTATTGGATGTGATGCAATAACTCGCACGTGAATTATCGCTAAGCGAAGATGACTTATCTATATGAACATAATGTCATTGGCTTAGCCATAAAGGACGATGCATAGTCTCGGACGGAGATGAGATGTAACGAAAGAGTCATTGGGCGTTACCCATCATCCTGACCAAATATGGAAAGACTACCAAAGATCATGGAGTCAGACGGGTTATCCAAGTGTAGGATGCACTACCAAGGGCCCGTCCACTGAATATATTGCGTCATCCCAAACCAGAGAACATCCTACCAATTTGGTCATGCGATACCCATATTCCTACTATGATGGTACGATCCCAGTGCCCCGATGATCGTCCGAGGAATCCATATTATTACCTCGTGCACGAGTTGTCCATGACCATGCAAGTCTAGGGTTTTAATTTTACGGGATTCATGACATGACATATTGATTCTTGGATTATTGATTCTTGGATTTTTTATTCTTGTTCAAAACGAGTTTGCTCCACGAGTTGTGATTCTTGGATTCTTGACATGGTGTAAATCCCCTGGTTCGAGAACTGTCTTGGCGACCTAACGGTCCCAGATACTTTCAGGTTCATACTTGCATGGAACGACTATTAGATAGTCTTCCGGGGAGAACTAGATGGATGCATAACATGGATAGTGTTACACGGTCGTGGCATGGATTAGGTGACAAGCATTGAAATGAGGCAACGAGTACTAGCTACAATGTAAGCAGACAAGCATCCATTTATATAAAACATAAGCATTTATGTTGGCACGATCTAAGGGTAAACCGAGAAGTAAAACCATACAGGAACATACCGAGCGACATAATCTAGGGCGTACAGTATAAATAAGTAAAGCAGTGCACTACGAATAGTATAATGTTCTACTCGAGGCATAGCGGGGTCTACTTGCACGAAGCAAGGGTAGCATGTGAGGGTCCATTTATAAGCAAAGTTTTATTTACATGTTCTAACACAATCAATGCAATTTGGGATTATTCCCTTAGCTAGGTGCATTGTATTCTTTATTAGCATGCAGGAGAAGATTCACCTAGCGACTAGCATGTATCATCCATATTTTAATTGTGTTGGCTAAGCAACGACAAGTTTATCGTAGCCAACCACCTTAGCGATGATTCGTCTCGGTCAAACGATACTCCAAGCAAGCCTTTGAAAGTCTAAGCCTGAACTCCTGAAGGGCCAAGTCTGAAAATTCTTTGCCTCAAACGAGTCTTCTCGCTGAGCAAAGCGGGTCGGGTCATTGCACTTGCACCATTTGAATTGGTTGTCCGCTCGAATGGAACAGGTCGTTACATTATACACCACTTAAAAAAGTCTCGTCCTTGAGACTTCCTGAGCGCAAGCCGTTCTATCGCACTATCGAATCTATCTCAAGCATAATCGATACCACTAGATCCGTTCAAACACAATTTCCTACTCGTTCCTTATTACCGTGTCGCGTGTATGTTGGGTCGGTCTCATTGAATGACTCTATCATTCAATCCAAGATCTAACTCGGTCTTTATTGCGCCTTAGCGTGAAACATATATCTCTTAACGCGGGGTATGTTACAATCCATCTTGAATGACGATCTAAGGTTGAGGCAAACTTATACAAGTCATTATATTTGTCCATGCGGATCTAACATATTCACTTGTACTAGAATTCGAGATCAGCATATCGCGAGTCTGGATCGTGCACATATTTAAAGCGTCCTTCAAACATATGCATGTCAACCAACTTGGCGATAGCGAAGTCTTTGCACTCGAGTTCCACATATTATTGAGTCTTAGATCGTGCACACGTTCAAGACGTCCCTCAAACATATGCATTCAACCAAACTTAGAGATAGTGAAATCGGACAAGCTACTTGCAAAAATCTCAAGGGTTCTCGCCTTACAAATCACGATGATACTTCTGACAGGGTCAATAAAATTCTAAGTCATTTTTTATTTAACTCAATTCAAGTATTTGTACTACAGTTAAGTACTATCTATCAAATTAACTGACCAGCGTCCATGTCCTATCGTACATTCTGTTTGCGTCAAACATAGGACACATTTACCGTTCCAAGTATAACTTTTAAGTCTTGATGCCCCAGTTCTATGACTTGTTCAAGCAATATGGTAAAGTCGGTCACACAAGTTCTTTCACTCGGTACAGGGTCGTCTGCCTAATTACTAGATCAGCTCACAAGGTCATAGGTACAAGTTCAAGCACACGATTCATCATGCAAATTTGGCGTACGATGCTCGCCCTAATTCTTAAGGTCAAACTATTATTCATTTGCACGGGATATTCTACCCAAGCTCGTTTCACTCAGATTTTAAATATCGAACATGGATCATCCTACTCTCATTAACACGTTTATTTGGACAAGGTTCAAGTCCGTTCAGTCAAATCCATGATATATCCAAGTGGCATGACAAGCCTAGCAATTCACATAATCTATCTCCTTAAGAAATATTTTGATAAAATCTATATATCCATTCCAAGTCTAGATCACCAAGCCATTATTCAGTTCTAAACCTTTAATTATAACTCCAAGTCATCCAACCAGATTTATATATCCGTTCATGAAATCATAAGCGTGATTTACTCCAGGTTCTAGGCTAACTTATCCTAAACACTTCCGAATCACTTGCAATTCTAAATTCGTCTTATCGTGTCAAACCAAAAGTTAAGACGATCCATCAATTGTCACGCTCCGATCTCCCACAAGTTTGATCATCCTCGTTGGATGTGAGATCACTACGCCAATGCTCCCGCTGGATAATCGTCCTAATCCGGGCGTGATGCATGTACGGACATAGAGTTACGCTCGCACAAGACAAGAACATCGAACATTATGGTTATCATCGAAATGATCGAGACACCTTATCATTTTACTTTTGCTCTATCGAAGTTATATATAAAATCTATCAAGTCATGTCCGTTCATGCAGTAATTATAATTCGTCTAGCAAAATCATCCAACTTCAATCTTACCGTTTGATAAATCCATAATCTAATTCTAGCAATCCTCAAACAACTAAGTTTCAAATATTCAAGTCCAAGTCTATCCACTTTTTATACGTTCCATTCATCGAGTTCGTTTAGAATAATCACCGAACATGTTCCTGTGAGTTCGATTATCCCCGCAGTATGTAAAATCACCACGTCGGCGCTCTCGTAGGATAATCGTTCTCGCTGGGACTGATTGTCGAAGGTTATCTTTTTAAACTAGATTCAAGATTGTTCTTTCAAACTCCAGGCCAAATCCGTTATCGCTTACCACTTTCATCGAACCACAATATTCATTCTCGGGTTAACATATATTCGAGAGATATCCTACTTAAGTTTAATCCGTTCGTTTCAATTTAAAATCGCTCGCACGATTCTCTAAGTTTCCAACAAGTTTTATTTGGCCAAGATATTAATTTTTTTTCCCTGAATCTCTATTCGATATAAGTCTTATCATTTATTCAAGACATTCCCAAATCGTTCGATCCAACTATCGTACGAGACCTATGAATCCGTTTGGACATTTCTAAAATGATCCATACACCACTCAGAAATTGAGTCACCCAATTAAATCCCCAATCGGTGTTCGCATCAATCGCTAGCATATTCACCAAGTCGTTTCTTAGAATTTCTGCACGATACCTAAGCATCGCCTGATAAATCTTAGTCTCATATATATCCTGTTTATAGTCATCCAAGTAAACCATATTTGATTTGTATCTGTCGACACAAAATACCGTTCGAGCTATTTCTGAAAATTAAGGCACGATTCTCTATATTCGCCTTAGCGATAATCTGATAATGTTTATATCAATTGTTATTCTAAATCAGACTTATCCTTATCTGAACGATATTCCAATATCGTCTGCAACTAGCTTGCACTAAAAAGATCTTGGCGCACGATACTCTGCACAACTTAGCCGAAAGGTTGTGTGTATAGCAAACCGTCCGAACAATATTCAATTTTGCACATTAACCAGCTGGGACATCATGTATAGGTATTTGGGTTCGCACATAACTTACAAAATTTTAGCATGAGTCTATTCCCACAAAGCCTAACACAGGTTGGCACAAAGCCCTTCGTATAATATTCCGTACAAGCAATCATATCATTCACATGTACTTTTGAAAGTATTTAGACTCATTATTTGGAATATCACATCTGGTCAACGAGAGAGAGTGTATACACATAACCCACGAACGAGCTTTCAAAACTAAGAAAATTGATACAAAATCCAAAGGCGTAAGCCATGCTCTGATACCAATATGTCACGTCCCGATCTCCCGCAGGTAATCGGCCATCCCTACTAGGCGTGAATCACCGCACCAGCTCTCCTGCGGGACGATCTTTTCCCATCTGGGAGTGATAACGCACGAGCGTAAGCCGCGCCCATGCAAGGTCATAATCCAAAAAGGCGGTAAGATGTCTAAGCCATAGAGTTACACAGATAGTTCGAGTACAGCGGAATAAGAAACGCACAAGCGATTGGTAACAAGTTTACAAAGTCGTCAATAGCGGAACCATTGAATAACACAAGTATAGAAATAAAATAAGCTCTTTATTGATATTAAACAAGTGTTACAAGCATCGCTAGGCCGAGATTACAAGTCGCTCAAGCCTCTCTCTCTGAAACAGTAAAAGCATGCCAAGTGGCTACATTTGTGGAATGATACTTAGGCGATGTTCCAACATTATGTCTTGTATACGTGCTTCAGTTCATGATGCAACACTCCAAGACTTCAGAGTGAACTCCACGCCTTAGCACGCACGAAGGGGGCATCTGCACCAAACTAGGTTCTCTCGTACCCTGCAAGCAATCTGGTGAATTATCAGTACATGAATCCACTGGTGGGGAGGCTTTCCGTCCGCTCGACAAATCCAAACACGTTATAAAAAAATTTTGCACCATCGATTAAGTTATCTTTCTAGTCTTGCCTTAGGATCAGTTTTATGGCATAATGAAAAGCCTAACTCGTGTGGCAATATATCGTATGATATAAAAAAAATACGGCAAGACTTACCAACTTATCATTCGTCCTTCCATTTCCAAGAAAAATAAGTTAAATCAAGCATGAGCATATATAATAAAATCCAGGGGCAATAGTGTTACGACCCGATTCCGTGGAATCGTTGAGGCATCCCCCGAATCGTGACCGCCGTGCGGGCCTGGAGTTGCGCCCGCACAAGGCTTTAATCTATGTCACGACCCGATTCCATAGAATCGTTTGAGGCGTCCCCAAAATCGTGACCGCCGTGCGGGCCTGGGGTTGCGCCCGCACAAGGCTTTAATGATTTGCATAGCAAGCACATATTCAGAGTACGCAGATAAATTGAAACACAGATTTGAAACATGGAAAAGTTCTCTTTATTGATAATGAACATCTATTACAAACTCTTGAACGAGTTAGCTAAATTGCCGCACGGGCTTACAAAAGAGATGACTCAAAATAAGATAGCAGTCATGTACATTATATCCCTTTACTAAACTTCAAAAGATATAGACCTCCAGGCTGGAGGATAGCTTTGCCACGGAGCTGCATTTGTGTATGAAAAGTTGCAAGCTCCTGACTCCAAAATGCTTCAAGGGGCGCGGTGAAGATGCGCCAACAGCTGGACTGGATCGGGAAGACGACTTCGGCTCCTCGCTCGGTTCGCTTTGGTGCAGAGAACCTGTTTCAACGAGGGTCAGCATGTTGAAACATACTTGTGAAGGCGAGCTAGCCTGACTATACCAATCAATACGTTGTTTTAATGAAGCATGCATATTTGTGGGTTTCTATCTTGCCTTAGTTTATTTATAAGTAAGCAGCATATAGAATTTACTGAAATGAACGTGCCACCGTTCGGTAGATTTTACCTGCCCGTCTGAATTACCTGCACAATACTTACCTTGCCTTCCCTACCACGAAGACACAAGTTAGTTTGCAACAGGTTTAAATATACACGATGATCACTGGCATAATTGCCATAATGGACTAGTCCGAGACAAGGATAACATGCAACGATAGTACACAAGGCGTTGCAAGCCATCTTGTCCCGTACACGATGACTATACACGAGTTCCGCCCGGATCGGATCGGTGCCAGTGCCCCAGCGACCGTCCGCAGAACCAATACCTTGTGCACAAGTAGTCCATGATCGAACACGATTATTAAGTTAACAAGTCATGCTTTTGAGGCAACACGAGTGCAAGAACACGAGTATACGACAAGAAGTATTGCATGATTTATTTTGCATAGCCTTCCTGAATAATTATGCATATACAAGATGTGATCTATACTTAGCACGGTTTATAGAACATTTGCACGAACAAGCATACCATAAGATAACAGTTCACATGTTTGGTTGACAAGCATAATAACTGTAACGCCCCGTTCATCCCGTTCCCCCTATACGGGGAGCGCGGCCAAGAAATACTTACGACCGTCCGAACGGGACAGATTGAATCAAGATCCTTTCCTCGTTATGGATTGGCTTCTTCGGAATCAGGTCCCATAATCAATGGATCGTGCCTCAAGGAAGGACTCGGCGGCAGAGTAGAGAGAGGCATTTCCGTTGTGTTGGTTTTCCTTGCCCGTTTTCGATTGCCGCTTGGTTGCGTACTTGTTGGTTTTAGGACTTGCGTTTTCTTGAACGGTTTCAATGGATTTCATTGCTTTCGTTCTTAGGATTTCGCATTTCGTATCGAGCCTTGGAGACCGAAGCAGGAGGTATTGATCATCCGTTGGTGCGTGCAGGTGATCATGTAGACGACGCGCAAGCGGAGTCTTAGGGATCTCTACTCCTTCTGCCTATACAACCAACGTGTGAGTGGCTCTATTTCGATAAGCACCTTCTTTCCAAGGGCTCCGTTCATAATAAAATTGACTCAGTTGTGCATTCAATCAAACGATATCACTTAAGTAATAAGTTGGATAACAAGATAAGATAAGAAGTAGGCTTGGAACACCCATTGCTTGTCATATAAAACCTTGCATAAATTCATTGATGCATGCATGGTCGTTGGATATTTAATGGGTTGGTATTTATTGATAGTTCAAAGTGATCTTTTATAAGTTCAAGGTGTTCTTCTATAAACTGCTGCATGTTATTTTATATAACTGTTGGTTAATGGTGACAGTACAGTAAAGCAGTTTCGTACATGATGTTCTTTAAATCGCTAGTAAGTAAATCTGTGAAGTAGAGTTCATAGAAATGGTCATGGGAATTCTTGTGCACAAGGGATCCAGGTTCCTGCGAGCGGTTACCGGGGCACCGGGCCGTTTCGACCCGGGCGGAATCTACTTTCTTAGTCCTGGGAGCGGGGAATTGTAGCGGGGCTAGCTACCCGCGCTGCAAGCGTCGCCGCCAGCCCAGACTAAACCCATGATGGCTGGTAAACAACAAAGAAAGATGTTGTGTATATTTAAACTGTGCAGACTAACTATGTCTTCGTGACAGGGAAGGCTATGGTAAGTTGTACAGGTGGTTCAGACGGGACAGGTAAAGTCACCGAACGGTGGCATGTGGAGTTATGTTATTTTGTTCTTGCATACCTGCTAAATGAAATCTGATCTAGGCAAGAATAGAAAGTCACATAAACACATAAATGTTGCATGTTCATTTAAAACTCATCTAAAGAGCTTGGTAAAGTTGAGCAGCTAGCCTTCACCAGTACTTTTCGAAGTACTGACCCTCGTTGTAGCAGGTTCCCCGGCGCAAGGCAACGCGGCGAGGAGCTGAAGCTCTCTCCGGACTTTTGGGATTCTTGGCGGGTCGTGGCCAAGACTTTGGAGGCTCAAACTTGAAGCCTTCCCCTCTCTCTCCGTTGCGGAAATAACGCTAAGGCGATGGTGCTTACCCGCACCCAAGGTGGTTTTGAGTTTTTGAATCTATGTAAAGGGACATAATGTATGGATCGGCTATCTCATTTTGCGTCCAAGTTTGTAAGCCCGTGGGGCGTTTTACATTTTTGAGTCAAGCAATGTAACAAGATGTTCATTATAAATAAAAGAGAAGCTTTTCTATGCCTCAACCTTGTGTTATCTTATTTGTCTACTCTGTTGCATTGTTCAAAAGAATATTCTTATGCCTAAAGCCTGGTGCGCGCGCGCCCTACGCGTGCACGGCATCACGCCCCCTGGGACGATTATCGGTTAGCCGAGATCGGGGCGTGACATATTGGTATCAGAGCATGCTTCAGATCCTTTGATCTCACAAAGAAAGTTTCTAAAGAGGACATTGTTCCTCCCGAGTAGACCCTTGAATTCGCTTGGCCAAAATGAGATGCGTTCCATACAATAAGTCTAAATATTTTTGAAAAGGTGCGTGGGAATTATACGGTTGCTTGGACGGGATTATGATGTGAGGGCTTTTGTCCCAACTCATAGAGGATGATGTGAGAGGAGACTCGTGTTATAATCGGCAAGTTATATGTCTATATGAAAACACCAAACGAGTAGAGTACGAGATAAGAATATCGTTCAGACAGTGGTCTATGCACATGGCCTTTTGGCCAACTTGTGTTAAGTATCATGCACCAAGACCCTTGGTGCTAGTGAGTTGCAGCGAGAATTGGGTATTGTTGGGATGAGAATAAAGTTGACTTGGAGGGAAAACGATAGAGACGTTATCGGATTGCCGCTAAGGCGAGTAATGGAAATCGTGTAGGGAATTTTCGGAAATAGTTGGACGGTTAATCATAGCGATAAGTTATGATTTGAAACATAGTCTGTATAGAGGACTATGAATACAGGTGTGTACGAGTCTAAGATCGCTAAGGCGATAAATAGGGACTGTGTTGGAGTTCTAAGGAACGAATTGGGCATACGAGTGAAGGATGCGAACGCGAATCAGGAGTTATTAGGACGACTCAATTCCTGAGTAGTGTATGCGATAAGTCCCCTGTTCGAGTATGCAATTTGTGGATATAATGAGTTGTAAAGATTCAGGAAGTATGACTCGAACCCTGAGTGGTGTATTTGTTGGCTTAGAAATGCTTGAACGAAGTCGTGGATTCGGAGAGTTAAGCGAGTCTAGCGACAAGCGACGAGATTGGGTAAAGCCTTAGTATAGATAAACAGTGCCTAGCAAGTAAACGAACTCGGAGAAAGCATGCAATATTTGGTTCGAACGAGTTACAATGAGTTGAATAAGGGATAAGGCTTACAACGAATAGAAATTCAGGGCAATTAGAAATCGATAGCATGGTCAGGAAGAACATAGAGGATTGTACGAGCGATTTGAGTTGAAACAAGTGAATTAGAAGCTTGAGTTGAGATTGAATAATCTGAGATGCGATCGGAGTGGTGCGATTGAAAACAATGGCGCGAACGAATGATAGCGTGCATGAAAAAATTTGGATTTGAGTAGGATATCGCTCGATAGAATTCGGTTTGAGTATGAATGCGATGATCTCAAATTTTGGGAGATTTAGACCATAACAATGGTTGGAAAGTAGTATGGATTGATGCAAGTTAGTAAAAATTATGAATTTGATGGATTGAGTTAAGCGGTAATAGATTTGGCTTGGAGTTTGGAAGAACGATCTTGAAATCAAGTTCAGGAAGATAATATTTAAAATCTGTCCCAGTGAGAACGATTATTCTGCGAGAGCGCCGACGTGGTGATTTCACGTACGGTAGGGATAAGCAAACTCAAGAGAACAGGTTCGTCGATTATTCCAAAACGAACTCGATGAATGGAACGTATCAATGGGATAGACTTGGGTTTGGGAATTGATCTTAGTTGTTTGAGGAATACTAAGAGTAGACTAAGAGAATGAGTCTAAGGATTTTTCTTGAGGAGTTAGTCTAGAAACGTAAAGTAAGAGATGTTGGACGTTTTCATGAACGGATATGTAGATCGTGCTGGACGACTTAGAGTTCATGATATACATCGATGGTCTATAATGGAAATGTGGCTTGATGATACAGGTGTAGAAAGGGATGGATTGGGGAATTCTATCAAACATGATAAAAAAGATAGTGTATGTGAATCGATGGGTTGAACCTGCAACGTGGGCGTATCGTGGGTTCGGTTGAACGAGCGTGTTGGTGTGATAGGGTGATCTGTGCTCGATGTTTAGAAATCTGAGTGAAACGAGCTTGGGTAGAATACCCGTGTAAAGGAACAATGGTTTGACCTTAGGGTGTTTGGGGCGAGCATTATGCGACACGGTTGCACGATGAGTCACAAACTTGAGTTGTACCTATGACTGTGTGTGCTGGCCTAGGGACTAGGCAGACGACCCTATGCCTTGAGTTAAACTGGAGTGGCTGACTTCAGAGTATCGTTCGGGAAGAATGATAGAACTGGGGCAACAAGACTTAGAGTTAGAATTTGGAATTGGGAATATACACTAGTAACGTTCACGATAAAACAAACGTAATGCAAGATAGGACTCGGGTGATAATTGATTTGGCTGGATAGGTTACTCGACGGTAAAGGATAAGACGATAGCTGGATCGAACAAGAGTTCGGTCATTCATATAGCAGGACGATCCGCGTTTCAAAAGATTTTCACGGGTAGCTTGTCAGACTTAGCTGTCACTGAGCTTGGTTGAAATACACATATTTGGGGGATGCCTTGAATATGGGTACGATCCAGACTTAGCGATATGCATAACTCAGATGCAGCTGCAAAGGAAAATATTCGGATTCGCATGGATGAGTATGGCAACTGAAATGATTTAGCCTCAACCTAAGTTTTCATAGAGGAAAGATTATATCGTTCCTCGTGCTACCGGGATAGTTCTGCGCTAAGGCGCAGTACGAGACTGAGTTTGGGAATGCAATAGTTGAATTAATAGATCATTCGGATAAAATGATTAAGCACTCGGGCGAACGGAACGAGTGAAAAACGAATAGGAAGTTAAGTTCGATTGAGCCAGGGTGCGAAGGACTTGAGCGTACCCCAGGTAGGCAATTTAGCTCTGCGCTAAGGCGCAATATAGACTGAGTCAGAAAACGTTGGTGATTGGGTGCGAAGTTATTTAGTGAGATTGAACGGTGACTCAGAGAGATTTGATGCAAAAACAAGATTGGAAGATTGTCGAGATTCGAGCTTTTGGGTTAGGCGTAACGACGGGTTTCGATAGGCGACGTCGAGTAATAGGCTCAAATGTGTTGGGTTCCTATGGTGATAACATAACTAGTTGGGCAAGTCCACCCAATTATGAATCGTAAGTGCCCATTGAGTTATAGAATACCATGTGCTTGGATAATACAGCCCTGCGCTAGGTGCAGTAGATTTTGAGACGAAAGTGCAACGATCGAGTTGAGTATAACTCGATAGCATTGAACGATAGAGTCGTTCGATGAGAATTGGCCAACATTGGCGTAATGCATGGTGAGAAAATAGAGGATTGTAGTATTGAGACAGTCCTTGAAGGATAAGACGAGATGTATAGGGAAGTTTAGAAGTTATGCGATAGCACGAGTTGCGCTCAGGAAGTCTCGAGGACGGAACTTGTTCCGAGTGGTATATGGTGTAACAACCCGCTCCGCTCAACCCGGAGGGCCGATTCAAACGGCACAAGTATAGCTATTCAACCGCCTTGCTCAGCGAGATGGCTCGTTCGATGCAAGGGCTTTCACGCTGGGATCCTCAATGGAGTCAGACTTAGGCTATCAGAAGCGCGTCCGGAGTCTAGCTCGACCGATGCGATACATCGCTAAGGTGGGTGACCCCGGTGAACCTGTCTCTACTTAGCTGCACACCAAGAAAATGAATGTTACGTGCTAGCTTACAGGCGATAACCTTTGTATGCTAATAAAAGAGATGAACGCACATAGCTAAGGGGATAACCCTGCTTTATTATCGTATAGAACATGGAAATCTTACTTGCTAGTTGCGTAGTCGACTTGGGTCAGTTGAATCTGCAAGCGGACTTGTCGTACGCGGCGGAGCCTGTCTAAATTTTGGATCGTAAAAAGAAGCAGTCGCGGAACCGAACCGTCTCGCTAGTGCGTGTATTGTGGCGGAACCACTCGGTCGAGGAGTCGACCTGAGGACTTGAATCAAATATGAGGGAAAGGTTTCCCTCATTATTCCTTAGTGGTAGGTTATATTCTTAAGTTTCGGGACGAAACTTCCTATTAGATGGTTATGATGTAACGCCCCGTTCATCCCGTTCTCCCTATACGGGGAGCGCGGCCAAGAAATACTTACGACCGTCCGAACGGGACAGATTGAATCAAGATCCTTTCCTCGTTATGGATTGGCTTCTTCGGAATCAGGTCCCATAATCAATGGATCGTGCCTCAAGGAAGGACTCGGCGGCAGAGTAGAGAGAGGCCTTTCCGTTGTGTTGGTTTTCCTTGCCCGTTTTCGATTGCCGCTTGGTTGCGTACTTGTTGGTTTTAGGACTTGCGTTTTCTTGAACGGTTTCAATGGATTTCATTGCTTTCGTTCTTAGGATTTCGTATTTCGTATCGAGCCTTGGAGACCGAAGCAGGAGGTATTGATCATCCGTTGGTGCGTGCAGGTGATCGTGTAGACGACGCGCAAGCGGAGTCTTAGGGATCTCTACACCTTCTGCCTATACAACCAACGTGTGAGTGGCTCTATTTCGATAAGCACCTTCTTTCCAAGGGCTCCGTTCATAATAAAATTGACTCAGTTGTGCATTCAATCAAACGACACCACTTAAGTAATAAGTTGGATAACAAGATAAGATAAGAAGTAGGCTTGGAACACCCATTGCTTGTCATATAAAACCTTGCATAAATTCATTGATGCATGCATGGTCGTTGGATATTTAATGGGTTGGTATTTATTGATAGTTCAAAGTGCTCTTTTATAAGTTCAAGGTGTTCTTCTATAAACTGCTGCATGTTATTTTATATAACTGTTGGTTAATGGTGACAGTACAGTAAAGCAGTTTCGTACATGATGTTCTTTAAATCGCTAGTAAGTAAATCTGTGAAGTAGAGTTCATAGAAATGGTCATGGGAATTCTTGTGCACAAGGGATCCAGGTTCCTGCGAGCGGTTACCGGGGCACCGGGCCGTTTCGACCCGGGCGGAATCTACTTTCTTAGTCCTGGGAGCGGGGAATTGTAGCGGGGCTAGCTACCCGCGCTGCAAGCGTCGCCGCCAGCCCAGACTAAATCCATGATGGCTGGTAAACAACAAAGAAAGATGTTGTGTATATTTAAACTGTGCAGACTAACTATGTCTTCGTGACAGGGAAGGCTATGGTAAGTTGTACAGGTGGTTCAGACGGGACAGGTAAAGTCACCGAACGGTGGCATGTGGAGTTATGTTATTTTGTTCTTGCATACCTGCTAAATGAAATCTGATCTAGGCAAGAATAGAAAGTCACATAAACACATAAATGTTGCATGTTCATTTAAAACTCATCTAAAGAGCTTGGTAAAGTTGAGCAGCTAGCCTTCACCAGTACTTTTTGAAGTACTGACCTTCGTTGTAGCAGGTTCCCCGGCGCAAGGCAACGCGGCGAGGAGCTGAAGCTCTCTCCGGACTTTTGGGATTCTTGGCGGATCGTGGCCAAGACTTTGGAGGCTCAAACTTGAAGCCTTCCCCTCTCTCTCCGTTGAGGAAATAACGCTAAGGCGATGGTGCTTACCCGCACCCAAGGTGGTTTTGAGTTTTTGAATCTATGTAAAGGGACATAATGTATGGATCGGCTATCTCATTTTGCGTCCAAGTTTGTAAGCCCGTGGGGCGTTTTACACTTTTGAGTAAAGCAATGTAACAAGATGTTCATTATAAATAAAAGAGAAGCTTTTCTATGCCTCAACCTTGTGTTATCTTATTTGTCTACTCTGTTGCATTGTTCAAAAGAATATCCTTATGCCTAAGGCCTGGTGCGCGCACGCCCTACGCGTGCACGGCATCACGCCCCCTGGGACGATTATCGGTTAGCCGAGATCGGGGCGTGACAATAACCTAGTCTATTCTCTTTTATCTTGGTTTCTTTTATTATTAGTCGATATCGTTCGATCGGGATAGATTGAATTAAGAACTTGTCCTCGTTATGGATTTGTTTCTTCGGAATCGATTCCCATATTCAGTGGACCGTGCCCCTGGGAT
This sequence comes from Iris macrosiphon, assembly GCA_036927795.1. NCBI lineage: Eukaryota > Viridiplantae > Streptophyta > Magnoliopsida > Asparagales > Iridaceae > Iris > Iris macrosiphon. The sequence continues at coordinate 11,900,469 of JAYESA010000010.1, read as the reverse complement.
CGACTTAGCGACAGAGTCAGGAGGGACTTCTCCGCTGCTATCTTTTATTGCCTCGGTTTTCGATGTCGCTTGTTGCTTTCGTGCTTTGAGTTGGTTTTGGGATTTGCTTGTTTTCCTTGAACAGTTTCGATAGTTTTTATTATTTTCGTTCATTGAACTGCACTTCAATTCCGAGATTGGAAAGAGAGAAAGAAGTATTGATCAAGCTGTTCGTGTGCACGTGAACAAGCAGTAGGCAGCTTACGAGCGGAGTCGTGAAGCGCCTCTTTCTTTCTCCCTTCCAACAATCTAAGTAAGTGGCTACCAACCCGATTAGCTAGCCCTGCTTCCAAGCTTCATATCTAATAAATCCGCATTCTTCTTTGCCCCGATCAAACGATACCAAGTAATAATAAAAGAAACCAAGATAAAAGAGAATAGACTTGGTTATTATGCTTGTCAACCAAACATGTGAACTGTTATCTTATGGTATGCTTGTTCGTGCAAATGTTCTATAAACCGTGCTAAGTATAGATCACATCTTGTATATGCATAATTGTTCAGGGAGGCTATGCAAAATAAATTATGCAATATTGCTTGCCGTGTACTCGTGTTCTTGCACTCGTGTTGCCTCAAATGCATGACTTGTTAACTTAATAATCGTGTTCGATCATGGACAACTTGTGCACAAGGTATTGGTTCTGCGGACGGTCGCTGGGGCCCTGGCACAGATCCGATCCGGGCGGAACTCGTGTATAGTCATCGTGTACGGGACAAGATGGCTTACAACGCCTCGTGTACTATCGTTGTATGCTATCCTTGTCTCGGACTAGTCCATTATGGCAATCATGCCAGTGATCATCGTGTATATTTAAACCTGTTACAAACTAACTTGTGTCTTCGTGGCAGGGAAGGCATGGTAAGTATTGTGCAGGTAATTCAGACGGGCAGGTAAAATCTACCGAATGGTGGCACGTTCATTTCAGTAAATTCTATATACTGCTTACTTGTAAATGAACTAAGACAAGATAGAAACCCACAAATATGCATGCTTCATTAAAACAACGTGTTGATTGGTATAGTCAGGCTAGCTCGCCTTCACCAGTATGTTTCGACATGCTGACCCTCGTTGAAACAGGTTCTCCGCACCAAGGCGAACCGAGCGAGGAGCCGAAGTCGTCTTCCCGATCCAGTCCAGCTGTTGGTGCATCTTCACCGTGCCCCTTGAAGTATTTTGGAGTCAGGAGCTTGCAACTCTTCATACACAAATGCAGCTCCGTGGCAAAGCTATCCTCCAGCCTAGAGGTCTATATCTTTTTAAGTTTAGTAAAGGGATATAATGTACAGGACTGCTATCTCAATTTGAGTCATCTCTTTTGTAAGCCCGTGCGGCAAATTAGCTAACTCGTTCAGGAGTTTGTAATAGATGTTCATTATCAATAAAGAGAACTTTTCCATGTTTCAAATCTGTGTTTTAATTTATCTGTGTACTCTGAATATGTGCTTGCTATACAAATCATTAAAGCCTTGTGCGGGCGCAACCCCAGGCCCGCACGGCGGTCACGATTTGGGGGATGCCTCAAACGATTCTACGAAATCGGGTCGTGACAAATAGCATATGCAAACATAATTGTAGTGAGCGAGATCATGTTTTGGTGCACAAGTTACACGGATTATCCAAACGTGCTGCAATGGATGTTCATGTGTTTAATGGATTGTTCAGGTTGTTCAATTTGTATAGATGTCTTATACTCATATCGTTCAGGTGTTTCAGATAATTGGATGCGATGTAATGACTCGCACGCGGATTGCCGCTAAGCGATGATGACTTACACTACCAAAATATGATAAAATAGCGACGTTTTTAGCGACGTCTTAATAAAACATCGCTAATATTAAAGACTTGAGCAACTCCAAAAATAAACGTCGCTATACGTCACTGTTAGTGACACATAGCAACGTTTAGCGACTGTACTTCAATTTTTTAAAGAATAGTCGCAATAAGCTTCCTTAACATCGCTAACCGTCACTGAGTTTTTTGATTTAGCGACGTATTACCGACGTTGTTTTTTTATATTTTTAGCGACGTATCTAATGTCGCAAACTTTTTAATTAGCAACGTTTAGCGACGTCTATTGATGACGTTGCTAATTTTTTTAATTGGCGACTTTTAGCGACGTCTGTTGGTGATGTCGCTAAACTTTTTAATATAGGGTTCAAGATTTTATTTTCTTTCATTCTGTCGATCCCCAAAATTTCGAAACCTCCGTCTCCGCCCTCCTACGTCCTCCTCCTCCCCCCGTCCCTACCCCCCTACCGGCTCCCCCACAGCCCCCTACTCCGGCTCCCCACCCCCCGAGCTCCCCCCTCCCGCATGGCTCCTCCCTTCCGACGTGGCTCCTCCCCTCCGACGACCTCGGGCTTCTACTCCTCCTTCTCCTCTTGGTAAACCCTAACCATATCTCTCTCTCTCTCTCTCTCTCACAGATACAAATACGATATAAAACTGACAGAGACACAACATACACATACTGACACAGACACAACACATACACAGACACGAATCACACAGACATGACACGCTGCCACAGACACACACATTGAGACAGACACGACGCACACACAGATACGACACGATATATATATCCATGTAATTAATTAATTTACCATATTAATACATATTTTTCTTGTAAAATAGTACTGCATGTGTGTATTTAACTTAATTGATAAATGATAGGTATGACCATCCTAGATAGGGTTTCTATATATGTATCAGAAAATCAAGTCGGAGATTTTACTTATGCATTAATGTAGTGTGCAGGATAAATTCATAGAGGGTGTAAACCCTAACCCTCTCTCTCTCTCTCTCTCTCTCAAATACGGACACGATATTTGATAGCGGACATGACACATACACAGACATAGATACGACACAGGATATGACACAGACACATACACTTACACGATATATCACTGACACGACACTGGACATGACACAGACCCTAACCCAAAGTCGAGACACGATACATACCCTAACCCTATCTGAGTTAATTAGATGCAATCTTTTGTATCAAGTGAGGTCTTGTGGAATGCACACTTGTGCACAGTGCAGTGAGGGTCTGTGTGTATGGATATCTCGGTGCTGCAGACAGTAACCGTATCCTAATCCTAACTCGAACACACACACACACACACACACACACACACGCAAATACTAACACTAACCCAAACTTGGACAGGTGGACACACTAACATGCATACACTAACCCTAATAAGCACACAAACACACACACACATATTTGTATCATGTTATCTCATGATATGTATGATAAAATTATAGGACACATGGATATAAAAGGTTAGGACACGATATTGAGGATAAGGTTGTAAGCATTTTATCGAACCCGGACACATGTATACATGTCAAGTGTGGATATCCAGTAGTATATCAGTGATTTTCAACTATGTATCCTGGACCCAAAAAAATTGACACTGGATATCCATGACTTAACTTTTCAATTAGAAAGTCATGGCTTAAACAAGTGTCAAGTATGGATATCCAGGATACAGAGTTGACACTCACTGATACACTGAAATATGAGTATCCAGGTTACAGAGTTGAAATAAGAAGTATCAGTGCTAGGACTAGGTGTATCAGTGCATGTACTGTATTCCTGAGTATTCTTATGTGTGTGTAGACGAGTAGACTTTGCATATCTGGAGTGAGTGTTATTTGGATAATATACACTACCAAATATTCAAATGAGTATATACTTGAACAATATCTATTCATCTTTGCAGAAGTATCTAGAAATGGATATGAATTATTATCTGCGTCATCGTTCGTGGATGTACAACCGTCATCCTGATGACATGTGCGATGTGCAGAATGAATTCATAGAGGGTGTACATCAGTACATGTAGTTCGCCAAGGCGTTCCCTTAGTATATGGAAGGTACAAAAATTAAGTGTCCGTGTCTGAGATGTCGCAACTTGAAATATCATCCATAAGTGGAAGTCATATATCATTTGTACTCGAAAGGTTTCACGCTGAATTACTATCAGTGGACCGCGCACGGAGAACTTGTGTCATTAGCATCGGAGTCGGAGCCGTATATGGATGTCCACGACCATGCTGCTTACGACGACGGATGGATAAACATAGTTTTTGATGCGGCGGGGCCTAGTTTCGATCTGGATAATCATGATGCAGATGAGGAGGCACCGAATATCGATGTTGTGAAGTTCATAGAGTTGCTAGAGAATGCAAGGACTCCATTATATCTTGGTTGTGAGGATCATTCACCATTGGAGGTGGTTACAAGATTGTTGAGCATCAAGTCCGATTTTAATATGTCGCAAGAATGCTATAACCGACTGATGGATTTAATTATAGAGATCTTGCCAGAGGGTGCAAAGTTGCCTAAAGACTTCTACCGATCTAAGAGGATGGTAAGATTGATCTGGATGAGATAAAAGAAAATTAATGTATGTCACAACGGGTGCATGTTGTACTACAAAGACGACAAAGATGAAGACGCGTGCAGATTATGTGGTACTGATGGCTACAAGGCCACTGGTAGAGGAAAGTTTGTCGGTGCAAGGAAGCCTACCGATTCGATGAACTACTTGCCTTTGACGTCGCGGTTGCAGAGATTGTTTATGGTGAAGGAGACTTCAGAAAGCATGAGTTGGCACAGGCGGGAACAGATCGAAAGAGTATTGGATCATCTATCTGATGGAGAAGCATGAAAGCACTTTGATCGAGAGTATCCATATTTTGCTTCGGATCCGCGTAATGTCAGATTGGGGCTCTCCTCCGATGGTTTTACCCCAATCAAACTTTTGGGCTCCCAGTATTCGTGTTGGCCTGTGATCGTCACTCCATACAATCTACCGCCTTGGATGTGCATGAAGACTCCGTATATGTTCCTAACTGCTATTATCCTGGGTCCGAACAATCCGAAGAGGAACATCGATGTTTATTTACAACCATTAATAGATGAGTTAAACCATCTGTGGGAAGAATGTGCCAATACGTACTATATTTCTAGAAAACAGAATTTTTAAATGAGGATAGCACTTATGTGGATCATCAACGATTTTTTGGCCTATGGAATATCGTCAGGATGGAGTACTCATGGTCGTCTCTCATGTCTGTATTACATGGACCATACTAAGGCTTTTAGTTTAAAACACGGAGGCAAACCGTGCTTCTTCCATTGTCATCAACAATTTCTGCCGAAGGATCATCAGTCTCGGAGGAACATGAATAATTTTTGTACGAACATTATGGAGAAGGCCAATCCACAGCCAAGGTGGCCCGGATACACGATATGGAAAGGGGTAAAAGATTTACCAAGTACTATCGAAGAGCCTGCTAAGGGGTACAAGTGTGACGGATTTGGTCGCACTCATAACTGGACAAAGAGGAGTATATTCTGGGATCTGCCATATTGGAGCACCAATCTGATCAGACATAACCTTGATGTCATGCATAACGAGAAGAATGTATTTGATAATATAATTAATACTATAATAGATGTAAAGGGGAAGATGAAAGATAATCCGAAGGCCAGGTTGGACTTAGAAAAAATATGTAGACGTCATGTGTTGAATTTGATAGAGGAGGGGAATGGAAAGTTAAAGCAGCCTAAGTTAATTTTCTTACTAGAGAAGGAGGATAAAGGGAGACTTTGTAGGTGGATTCAGTGTCTAAAATTTTTAGACGGGTTCGTGTCAAACTTGAGAAGGTACGTCGACCTCAGGGAGAACAAACTGGCGGGTACAAAGAGCCACGATTGTCACGTATTCATGGAGAGGTTAATTCTGATTGTATTTTAGAAATTCTTACCGCAGGTCGTTTGGGATCCATTGACAGAGCTCAGCATATTCTTCAGAGATCTTTGTTCTACTAAGTTGCTCGTCGATCGTCTAGAAAAGCAAGAGAAGGACATTTCAGTAACATTATGCAAGCTCGAGAAGGTGTTTCCTCCTAGATTCTTCGACTCCAAGGAGCATTTGCCAACTCATCTTTTCTATGAGGCACGTGTTGGGGGTCCTGTCGGTTATCGGTAGATGTACCCGTTCAAACGGTATCTGAACCACCTAAAGAGAAAGGTGAAAAACAAGGCATTGGTTGAGGGCTCTATTTGTGAAGCTTATGTTCTCGAGGAGATTATAAACTTTTGCTCTCGTATTTCAAATCTTATGTTGCAACTAATAGAACGAGAGCCCCGAGAAATGACGACGGATATCAGGAATGTAATGATGCATTACTAAAATTATTCAATGCGTCCGGAAAGCCTTCGGAGAAAATAAAGAAGAGATATTTGTCACGCCCCAGTCCCTGAATACGTTGGACCAGGAATACGTGACACGTCAGCTACACATTCGACCAGACTCTGGTCTGACTCGAATACGTATAAGCTGTAAAATATAAATGCACTAACTAGATATTCCATAAATGTAACCATCTATGTCTCAATCCACAATGTACAGCAGTATACAAGAAAGAGCTATATGTGCTAGAGTCGGCCGCCCAATAACATACTAACTCGAATAGACTCGAGAAGAAGCATGAGCCTATAAAAACTAGGTTACAACAGCAGATGAATAATCAATGTAAAATAACCACAATACCGGTAGATAAGATGTGAGTACCTGGTACCATGCTCGCAAGACATGCAACTCCAACAGTATCTCCAACAGTATCTCTAAGTGCTCCGTGTCTAGTCCCTCGATATTTTGGGACTGGGGCGTGACATGGTTTTTGTGGTGGCCCATGCAGGTCAACGACTAAATTGTTTCGGTTTTAACTTAGGGACCGAGCAAGCCTGCAATAAGAATAGAATAAGTTTTTGGATCTCATCCACTTGCTTGAATCGTTCTTGACATCTATAACGGATTAAAATTAATTTCTTGACTTGCATCCTGCCTTGATTTCTGTGCACCTCTTATTGTTTATTTTGGTTGTTACTCTAAAATTTTTATTTTTCTAGGTGATTGGTAATTAGAACTTGACAGTTTAAGTTATTATTGTAGATTATGACCTAATGATTTCCCCTTAGCTTTAGGTCGCGTAATTAGTACCCCCACCTCGATACAAGTTAGATCCCTTACCCTTGACGGCCAGTAACTCTTCTATCCTCACCATCGACACTTGTTCTATAAGCACTAAGACTAAGGCTTAAGACGACCATGACCTATGTAATATAGGAGGATACCCTAATAGGTACCAAGACCCCTTCTCGTAGACTTTAACAAGAGTTTCCACGGTATCCTTAAGATGATTTCAGTATTAGTTTATTATTTTAAGTTGGGTAGTATGCCTCACAACATAGTACCACCTAGCCCTATTGACCCATTGATGAAGTAAACTAGGATGACACAACTTTAGACTTGCATAAGAAGATATTATTTATTCAGACTGTAGAATTTAGAGGTCCTTGCCCCTATTTGGTCGACTAGCGACTTAGACAAGGAGGTTGTATGATGACTGTAGAGATTGTAGAGTCTTTATTATTATTGCTTATTTTGCTTTTGTCTTTTGTGAACTTGAATTAATTTGTACCTCCTCTCATCATCATCTAGCGTACTTATATTTTGTACTACCTCGACTTATGCTGCTGTTACAGCCTAGTTTTGCAAGCTCATTCTTTTATCAAGCTTGTTCACGACATATGTATTATTGGACGCGTACACTAATATATTTCAGAATCAGTGTATTAAGGTCTAGCTAACCTTAGTGCGCTCGATTCGTCCCTCGTAATACTACTTTATGTGGATTGAGATATGTAGTGATTAGTAGACGAATATACTTGCCCTGGACATGTCTGACACATCGTATCGGTTACATAACTGTACTAATACGAGCATGCGAACGAAGAATTACCAGAATAGGATTTCAATCCACAACTGCTTAATAATTCTCATTTGAATTCTTTAAACGCCTTGATCCCGATACTCCTATTCTATTACCTCACCCTTGAACTCTTTATTATTGATCTTCGTCTTCCCATAGTTCGGAAAGACAAAACCTCTTGCTTAGTATAAGTTTGATATATAGACAGTACTAGATATACCCCACAGGTCGGTCGCATTGTTTGATGACCCTTTATAAATGATTAAGGACATATCATAGATGATGTGGATGGTGTTAAAACTTTGAGGATTCAATACCGTAATTTAGGGCATAGCTTTCTTAGATGTATAGTCTTAGATGATAGATGGGTAAATTCTAAGTTGGGTAGATATCGCAATGTTCACTTGAGAGAAAACCTTTAGACCCTACCCTAGTTTAATTTCGAGGACAAAATTATTTTAAGTTGGGTAGATTGTAACCCCCCTGATTTTTCAGGAAATTTTAATTTGGATTTTTAGCAATTTTCTGTAATTTTTGGGAATTAAAACTAAGCTATTTTATGATTAAAGGATTTTAAATATTGTTAATTAATATTAAAATATTATGAAAATAATATTTTCTAGTGTAAAACAAAAAACTGGACATAGGATAATTTTCTGTGAATTTATTGGACTCCGGAAACCCGTTTAAAGTCCTGAAAACCGATGTAGAATTAAACAGAATTAAACCCGTGCCAACGCCCGACATCCCCATGAGAGCCGAAGCCAAGCCCAAGGAGCGTATGACCCAGCCCAAATCCTAGGTCAAACCCTAGTCCAAAATTTTGTATGTATAAATACATATGGTTCCTAGTTTTCTCCACAAAGAAAATAAAAAGGAAAAATAAAAATATTAATTACTAAAAATCCCAATCCCTAACCCTAACCCTAACCCTAAGCCGCCGCCCCTAGCCCAGCCGCTTCCTCCGCCGCCCCTCCGGCGAGTCTCCGGCGCCGCTCCGCCCGGCCACGTCTCCCCCTCCCCTCGCCGTGCCCAGCCACCGCCCGTCGACCTCCCCGATCTACCTCCACCTCCTTCCTCTCCCCTGCTCCACCTCGAGAATCCCCCGCAGCCCCCTCTTCTCCGGCCGAATCCCCCGCCGGAAACATCGACCCGACCACCGCAGCGTAGCCGCCACCGCCTCGCCGCACCACCCTGCCCAGCTCCGCCCCCGGCCTGCCTCCTTCCTCCTTCCTCCTCCCCCGCTCGGCCACGAGCTCCAGCACCCAGCCACTGCTCCGGCCGCAGAAGCCGGCCGCCCGTCCCCCGCCCGCTCCGGCGCGTCGCCGCCGCCGGCCAGCGCCGCTACCCTCGCCAGCGCCGCCCCCAGTCGCCTCCGGCCGCCAAGCTCCGTCAGCAGACCCAAACCCTAACACTAGGTCGCGAGGACTCGGACACGGCCCACTTCGTGTCGACACGGACACGAAAACTCGGTTTTTTGGAGCCTTATTCAGGTACTCATATCTCTCTCCTCGTGATTCCATTTTTGATTCCGTCAGTTGCGTCGTGTAGACTGTATGACCCTCTCGGTGCCCGTGTAACTCGCTCAGTGCATCGCGTCCTGTGGTGATCGCGAACCGCGATCCAAAAATAGGAAAAATAACGTCCTATTTTACTCCGGAACTGAGTGTGCCCCGCCAAACGGGACGACTTGGTCGCACGCGGTATTTACCGATACGTGCGCGTCGTTGATACGGACGTGAGGGATTTTGGAGAAGTTGATTCGGATGTGTGTGCACACCGGAATCAACGTGTATCCGCCGACAACGCCCCGTATCCGTTAGTTTTGGAACACGTCGTAACTTCGTGTACATACGTCGGATCGAAATAAAACTTGTGCCATTGGACTCGTAGCAATACGCTGGTCCTGTGACCCAAGTTTGGTTCGATTCTGAGAACGTTGACGAAATCACGTATCGTGGGCCCCACAAGCTCCACTTGACGGGCGATTTTGTGATCGGCTCATCGGAATCCAATTCTAGAAGTTCCGTTGGGTTCGTATCATCGTTCCTGACTTGTAGACACTGAGTTTGAGGAATTTGAAGACCTTTGACCCTGACACGTTTTTCGGTGCAAAGTGGCCCACATATGGACCCCGCTTTGGCCCGAAAATGTCATTTTTGCCCTTGTGTCCAAATTGGACTTAAGGACAGGCGTTTCTAGCTATTTAATATTTTTTGAGACTGATGGTGATGTTTATTTCGGAAACCGGAGTAGTACCTAGAAATTCCACTGAGACCAGAGCTATAGTTAGAGCCAGAACCCCAGGCAAGTGTACCTTGCCAAAACTTGCAGTTCTTGTTATTATTCCTTTGACTATATTTATATTGTTGTGCATGCTTGACCTAGGACCGTGTGACTTACTTAGCGTCCGATTAATAGTCGGGTGCCAACACCGTACGCGACGTTGTGTATTGTCATCTAGACATGGACACCGAGACCCTATACATCATCGTACTTGTCTTATCAAGTACATTATAACCCAGGACACTTAATACTATTCATGAGACAGAATCTTCCTGAGATATTCATGGTGATTCTGTATAGGATACAGGTTTTATGACATAGACGTTATATTCATAGACATTATTATGACTTGCTGCATTAGTTTTGATCCTGCGTGTCATGGACATGAGACGTGAGATTACATTGGGTGGGAAGAGAATTACCATACAAAAGGCTGATTAAATATATATAATAATTTAATGGAAGTGCCTTAGACTCTGGCAACAGATCTTTGGTACCGTACTGGCCCTTCGAGAGGATACTGCTATGGGTTTCCCCAACACAGATCCTATAGTAGTCTCAGCCCGAGTATGACTAAAACTCACACTTGTATATCACTTAGTTGGTTATATAGTTTACCCTATTATTTTATTTATTGCTGCACTGCATTTATTTGGGCTTGAGTTATTTTGTACCTTGCTATGTCTCCTGATGACCTGGATCCGGATTATGTCCCCAGGATTAGCTGACGAGATCTATCCCGAGGTATACGGGACCGGAGCATTAGCAGGAGCATTAGCAGGAGCAGTGTCACGCCCCAGTCCCAAAATACGTAGGACTAGAAATACATAACATGCCAGCCGTATGTATACGAACTCCAATAAATGGAAACCATATACACACGTACGCTGTACATGAATATCCAATCCACAGTGGTAATATATGTCACAACAAGTCACACGCAGTTCTATATCTCATCCACAGCACAAATAATAGAATAATAGAAATCAATAACTGAATATCAAAGAAGCAGTCTCAAATAGTAATCTCCAAGTGTGATAGTCGGGTGAAAACAAATCCACTGCAAATCGACTATAATAAACTACTAAAGAGAGAAGAGAATAAACTCTAATATAAGAATAAATGTCTAGAAAAGAATAGCAACTAGAATCTCTAAACAGCTGCAAAGAATCACATATAATCAGAAGGTAAGATCTCCTCAGACTGATAGGTAGCGTCAGGTCCAGGTCCATACTCCTGCGGGTACTCCTGCTCACCTATATCTGGAAGGGACCAGGTCCTCAGAGGGACGTAACAAGATACAAAAAACACATGCCAATAAAGTACTAAAAATAAACATCCATTGGGGTCGCCTAACCATCTATGTGAATGCAGTTTGAGAACAACTTTCCACCAAGTGGGCTATCTGGCTAAAATGGGATTGGCATGGTTCTCTTGGAGATCCAGGGGCCTACAAAGGCACGACGACTTTCGAACGTCGGAGGCCCGCCTGATAATATATAATATATAGTGGTCATCATGACCGCGCATCTCCGGCGGAGCGTACGGGTTACACAAGGAAAGTGCAAAGGAGCCCAAATGTCTTACTTGTTGTTCTCCCCACCCAATGCTCTGAGCATGTCATGTCCATGACACGATAACCCTCTAATAACCGCCAGGTCTACTAGCATGCAAAGTTTCTATTGGCAGTTATCCCTATCCGTCGCACGACCTATACGTACCAGTGGCCAGCCGAATACGCAAGTCCGTGTCCTACATGTGACTCACACTCGTGTAAGAATAGTGTCCTGGCCAATGAAACATAAATGCCTCATGAATATGGGGTAGTCTCATAAAGTAGGTCCAATGCATATACATAAATAAAAATATAGTACGACGACACCGTCGTTGCCCCCAAGTTTCCTTGGACGCGCAGTTTATATAGCAGTTAAAATAAATAAACTAAATAAACAGAAAATGAACATGCATGCCTTATATGGAATATAAAAATAGTACAATAGCAAGGTATACTTGCCTGGCAAGAAATCTGTAAAGTGTACGCGCCCAAATGTCAAGGACACTGAACCTGGAACTAAGGACTCCGAACAAACGTCTCCGGATGCTGAAATAAACATCACCAACGCTTCCAGAATGAGCAAAAATAGCTAAAAAGTACATCCATTTCGTCCAATTTAGACACAGGGGCAAAACGGTAATTTTGAATAAAAGTGGGGTCCACGTGTGGCCTATTTTGCACCGAAAAGCGTGCCAAGGGTAACAGTCTCTAAATGGGACAAACTATAGGTCAAACAACTCTAGATGTCAATACGAACCCAACGGTATGTCCAAATGTGGATTCTGATGGGCCGAACAGAATTTTGTCCAAAAAGTCAACTATGGGGCCCGCCAATTGGCGATCTGGTCAACCATCACAGAAATGCGTGAAAATTGGGTCACAGGACCAATGCGTTACCACGAGTCCAGTGACGCAAGTTTTATCGTAATCTGACAAGCGTGCACAACATACGCACGAGTTCCCTAAAAGTTGCGACACGTTGTGTGTCCGCGGATACGGTCTGATTCTGGCGCACACACGCGTCCGAATCAGTTCCCACAAATTTTCACGTGTCCGGTTATGCTGCGTGTACCATTCGGTATACTTGGCACACGGTAGGGCAGTCCCGTTTGGCGGGGCGCGCTCCATTTTCCAACTTTTGGAAATCTAGAAAAAGTGGGTGCGCGCAGTTTTATGACGAATATAATTATGTCCACAGCAACTAATAGCATAGGGTTATTTAACAGAAAATAAACTAGGTCAGGTATTCTACAGGTATCAAAAAGAATCATCGTATTCGGATCTCTGTGGTGGGAGATACGAACCTATGAAGACGCTATTTTTTCACCTAGGGGGTGCACGTTTTCCGAGGTTGGCTATAAAACAAATATTGGAGAGGGTTAAGGGATAATCATACCTATGAAGACGGAACAGCGTTTGGTCGAGCGAGTCGACGAAAAATCACTCCGGAGCGAAGGTGCCTTGAGTGGGAAACTGCAGCGCGCGAGGTCGGAGTCGACGGGATGGTTGGACGGCTTGGGGGGTTTCTCTGGCTGCGGTGACGGCTCTAGATGGGAAGAGGAGGTCTGAAAATTTAGGTTAGGGTTTTTGAGAGCTAACTATATATATATATATATATATATATATATATATATATATATATATATAGGAAGAGAAGGGGAAGTGGAGCGGACGGGTTTGGAGTGGAGAAAAGGGTCTGCCGCTGAATTGAACTTAAGGGGGCGGGTCTTAGCATATGTCTAAGTTGCTGCGGGCCACAACAAATAATTGCTACAGCCGCCAATAGCAAGTATGCTGAAGGAATAAAGTGGAGTGGCCGGTCTTAGCAAGCAGCAAGTTGCTAGGAGTCTAAGGCAAATGCAAAAAGTGGTTTAAGTAAAGTTGCTAAGGAATAGTAGTTGCAAAATTTTGCATGGCTAGTTAGCTCACAATGCTTGCTAGCAATTTGCTAGCAAGTGGTAGCATTTGCTACGAATTTGCTTGCTGCAAGTTCAAAGTAGTTTAGTATTATTACTATACTAATTGATATTATATTATTATTATTATTATTAGTTACTTATTTAATTATTCTTTTTCTTTCTTTTCTTTTTTTTCTAAATATATATATACATATATATATATATATATATTTGTGTATACATATATAATATATATATTCATAAGAAAATTCATAGATTAGGGTATTGCACACAATTAGGCTAGCAACTGCTCAAGGGGTCTCCTACATGGAATAAATTTCGAAAAATTCCTGATGGTCGCATAAGTCCTCTAAGTGTCCGAACACCTAACATAAAAATTATTAAAAATCTATTTCTCCTATTTAGACCTAATTACTACAATTTAATTAATAATTAAATAATAAAGGGTACATACGATTTTCTAGGAAGGGGTTTTATATTCTACCCAACTTGTAAAAATTTCGTCCTCGAAATTAAAATTAAGCAACGATAGAATGCAAGGATGGTATAAGATATAAATTAACAATGTAAATTCATACCTTGGTCTGCGAATAGGTTCGGAAAATGCTTGTGCATGTCGTCCTCGTGCTCCCAAGTTGATTCTCCTGGCGCGTCATGCCTCCATGCTACGCGAACCAAGGGAATAGACTGGTTCCTCAACACTTTCTCTCGACGATCAAGGATTCCCACGGGTTGCTCTTGGTAAGACAAGCTCGGCCCAATGGTGATCTCCGAATGGTCGAGAACATGACTGATGTCTGCCACATATCGTCTGAGCTGCGACACATGGAATACGTCATGTACTTCCTCCAGTGAAGGTGGTAGCGCAAGTAGATATGCCACCTCTCCAACTCTCTCGAGCACGTCAAATGGTCCAATATACCTTGGACTCAACTTGCCGCACCCTCCGAATCGGATGGTGCCTCTGGTCGGTGATATCCTCAAGAAGACGTGATCGCCCTCTTTGAACTCCAAGGGACGACGATGAAGGTCTGCCCACTGCTTCTGCCTGTCTTGCGTTGCTCGCAAGTGTCCCTGAATCTTCTTGACTGTCTCTACGGTGTTTACCACCAACTCGGGTCCCAAAATCTGACGTTCTCCCACGTCACTCCAACACACAGGAGACCTACATTTTCTTCCATACAATGCTTCAAACGGAGCCATCTGAATACTCGCTTGATAGCTATTATTGTAAGAAAACTTTACAAGATGTAGGTGGTCCTCCCATGATCCTCCGAAGTCTAACATGCAAGCCCTCAACATGTCCTCCAAGGTCTGAATAGTACGCTCCGACTGCCCATCTGTCTGCGGGTGGTAAGATGTACTGAACTTCAGACGAGTACCAAGACTCTCTTGCATGCTCCTCCAAAAGTGCGATGTGAAGCGCGAATCTCTGTCCGATACAATGTTGACTGGTATGCCGTGCAATATCACGATCTGCCTCATATATAAATTAGCTAAAGCTTCTGTAGACTGACCCACTCTAAAAGGTATAAAATGGGCTAACTTGGTGAGTCGGTCCACTATTACCCACACTGCATCTCTTCCACTTGGACTCTTGGGAAAACCCGTGTCACTACCACTTTTCCAGGCAAGGGCATTTGTGTAATTTAACTATTTTTAATAATTATGTATTAAATTAAATTGCTGAGTTTTATAAACTAATTATATATTGTAAGTGATACTTGGTTTTAGGTCAAACCCTAGAACGCCTCAGGGCAAACCCTAACGACCAAACCCTGATTTTAAAAACCCAGTTCTAGTGAAACCCTAGAATTCTAATTTTAGGTTTGGACCTCAAACCCTAGAAGGCCTAAACCTGAGTTAATTAGGTTCTACATGAGAGGGCCAGGGGTTTTAATCTAAAAATTATGCATGGAAACCCTAAAACTAGGTTTAATATAAAAAGGAAGCTTCTCACAAAGCCATCCTTCATGTAGAAAAGAGAAACCCTAGCCTCCATCAAGAGAAACCATCTCCCCACCCCAAAAATTTCGAAATCTAGCCCTAGGTTCCATTTCCTCCTCCTCCAAAGCAAGGAAAGCAAGGAACGTGGGTCAGGAAGCCTTGAAGAAGAAGAACCTCATTGAAGAAACCATCCCTGCAGGTAAAAACCCTATTTCTATTCCTTTAAATTCTGTTTTCAGATGTTCATGGCCCTTAGGAACCCACCCCTCTGTGTAGAGTTTGATTTTAGGGTTTTATTTAGGTTTAAGTGTCCATAATATTTGTTTTCCCCAATTATCAGGAACCCTAACCCTAGATTTTGGTATGTAGACTGATTCATCTCATATGTGTAGGTTGAACCCGATTTTTTGGGTTTGGGTTAGAGGGATTCATGGGTTTTAGGTGAATCTGTTTTTCTGCACCCTTAGTGTTTGTGGAAATATTTATTAGGGGTTTTGCCTATCCTTATGTTTTAATTCTGTATATTTGATACATAAATCTATATACCTAAATATATTTGTGTTATTGTAGTGTGTATCGTGTGTCCCCGTGTCTTGGGGATGTCAGACACGGTGGGATCTGGGTGTGCAGTCGAGTTTGTGCACTGTGGGGGATCTTCCCTGTGCAGTCGGGCATTGGTTTACTGTGTAGTCTGAAGTTTAGGGATTCTGTGCAGTTGGTGACTGTGTGTAGGTATTGAGTATCAGTAATTATGTCAACCTATGGGTGAACAATGTATTTTCTGTGCACGTTTGGGTTTTTTGTTAGAACTGTGTTTATCGACAAGGGATGGGGTTCTTGTATCAGAGGCTATGTGAGTTTAGAGTGTCAGTATCTAAGGAGTGTTAGAGTACCAGTAGATATATGCTGGTCCTAGAAATTAGACACTGTGGGTTGTATCAGTAGGATTGTAGGTTTAGAATATCAGTGGGATTTGGGGGTTTCACTACTGTGAGTTTTTATGTATCAGTAAGCAGTTTTGTGTGGGCTGTATATAGGATTTAGATGTGAGTTTCCTGTTGTATGTGTCAGTTTATGTAATAGTGTTGAGTCTTGTGTTCAGTTATGTATTGCAGTGTGGTGTATGAGAATTCCCAGGTAAGTGTTGTGCATATGTTCTTATTTGGCTGTGTTTCAGTAGAAAGGTTAGGCAGTGCTGTGTATCTCAGTTAGTGTATCAATGAACCTGTGTCCATGTGTAATCAGGTTTGTGTGTGTATACTGTTAGTTTTGTGTCTCAATGTGAGGTGACTGTGTAGGTATCAGTTTCAGTCATGTGTAGGGTGTTGTGTATTAGCTAGGTGGGAGAACTGTGAGTTAGAACTGAGTATTCAGTGTGTGCACTAGGGAAGTTCAGTATCTATGTTGGAATATCAGTGAGTGTATTTCTGTGTAGGTGTACCAGTGAATAGAGCCTATGTTGTGTGAGAATTTCTATGTGAGCTGAGAGTGTCTGTGTGTGTGTGCAGTGAATTGGGTAGCAGTGAGTGTATCCCTGTGTGAGCTGTGTGTGACTGTGAGTGTGTAGCAGTGTGTGTGAGTGATGGTTAATAGAATTAGCAGAGTGATAGAGTGTCTGTGTGTGACTGTATGTGTGAGAGTGATTTGTTTTGAGTTTCATTAGAGTGTTAGATTGATCCAGTGTCCTATGGAGGATTAGTGTAGGTGAACTAGTTGGGGATGTTACCTGGTTGGTCCTGCCAGTAGTCATACTTGTCTTAGTTAAGCCAGGTATTAAAATCTGAACAGTTTCAGACTGTGGGTCTGTGTAGGAGTTTAGTATAAGATATGGGTAATAGTGTTGGTAAGGTATTGGTATAGGTTTGATGAGATACTAAGGTATATGTTATGGTGCAAGGTATTGGTCAAGGTATTCAAGATTAATTGGGTTATGAAAGATAGTAGAGTGATATAATAGGTATAGCTAAGGTATTAGAGATAGTAATTATATGGAGTTATATTGTAAGTATAGAACATATAATATAGTGTATTTAGCTAGTATTGACCAAAAACCTAGAGTTGACTTAGTAACACCTAGTATAGACCTAGAAATGGCCTAACACCCCATTTCAAATTAGCTAATCACTTTTATTATTCCAAACACCATTTTAACATTGTTATCTTATATATAGGTCATTGTGATCCCACTTTGGACATCGATCCTCACATTTTGCTCAGGACCACAGGCGAGTACATTCTCTGATAGTTTTCATTGTTGATTACTTCTATAAATTGTAGTGTATTATATACTTGATTCTGACACTATGGATACACGAGTTAGCACCCTAGATCCCCATCATGAGGAGTCGTGATTGGAATCCATCGTGCTAGCTGGGGGATGGGGAACTATTAGTAGATTATGTGATCATATCCAAACATTTATATGCACCATAGCTCACCCCACTTCTCACGTCGGGTGCAGCCTGACCACTTATATGCTCCATAGCTGTTATATATGATTAGCCTGACCACTATATGCACCATAGCTAACCATACGGTTAGCCTGACCTAAAAGAATCATAGCTAATCATATATAACCAGCCTGATCCAGTCCCAAGCCGATCACATAATAAACTAATATTTCAAACACTTAGCTAGATCTCTATTTTATTCTGATTCACTTGTTCTAGCATTCACTATTTATTGTTCATTGCTAGATGCTCTATTGTCTATTTCATTTCTCCAGTACTTCACATGTTCAGCTTTTATTTCCATCTTGTATCTCTTACACTGTTTATAGATTTTGTCAATTTAATGAAACTGCTGTTAGTGCTTGTGCTTCGCTCCAATCCTGACTGGGTAAACATTTTTCAGAGGACCTGGAGGATCTTTGCCCCACTCATTACGGCCCAGGAGTAGAGGGTGATTTCACTCCAGAAACCCCAGAGGAGTTGCCTAGCCTAGAGGAGAATTTACCTGGCTGTTCTTAGATTATTTTCTGCATTTACTGTTTTAGACTGAGACTGAGTTGTACTTATTATTTTGTGACTTTGTGAGGTTATTTAGACCCAGGATTTGAGTTGGATTATTGTGGTTGTTTTATTAGAACTCTTTTCTATTCCCATCGTGCCATTATTTCTTATAGTTTGTGATTGAGTATATCATAGAACTGTGGATTATTATCTTTGTCCTCCGTGCGGAGTTGAGACTATTGACAGGATATACTATGTTGTGACCTAGACAGCGTTCTACCGCCGATGCTGCGGCGTAGGCTGGACGTACCCACGACTCATGCCCAAATTTTGGGTGCGGGTCGTGACACGTTTAAGTGGTGGCCCATGCAGGTCCTAGTCTTAGATTCACATTAGAGCGATATCGTAGTGGTGCTCGCTTAGAGTATTACTACGAGCCTGTTTTAGGAAATAGGAATTAGGCCGAGATATGCTCAATCACAATCAGGAAATTCTGATTCTTATGATACTACTCTTAATGATTTTCTTTTAAAAATTTACTGTCCTTCCTTGATATCGTATCTATTGCCTTAATTGAATCTTTCGATCTGTCTTCAGGATGCCGCCAAGAAGGTCCCAGAGACTCGGAGCAGCAGATTCAGAAAGGTCTGCCACCTCTCGCCCTGCCGGACAGACATCCGCAGCACCTCCTACATCTCCAGTACATGTGGGAGTGTCTGCAGCATTCGGGGGTCCTCCACCACCTGTTCAGAGGGTCCCCGTAGCTACGACGGAGCCACCACCACCACCAGTTCAGTATCCAGGAGGTGTGCCTGCCGATGGGGCACAGATGTTCGCTTTGATTCAGGGCATGGTCGACGCCCAGAGGACGTCGGCAGAGGCCCAGAGAGTGCAGGCTGAGGCACATCAGGCCCAGACAGAGATGATGAGGGTGAACATGGAGAATGCTCACCAAGTGGCCCTCCAGGCTGTGGAGAGGGTCACTCAGCAGCAGCAGCGTCCTGATCAGCACCACCAGAGGCCGGGCACCATTGTGGATTCCAAGAGGATGATGCCTCAGGAATTCAAGGGGACAGAAGGGATACTCTACGTCGATGATTGGCTAGAGGACATCGAGAGGAACTTGCGCTTGGCGCAGCTTCCAGAGGCCCTCCAGATCGAGGCCGCTGGCAGCCAGATGTTCGACATTGCCCTGACGTGGTTTCGCACGGAGCCGAGACTCTTGCGCAGAGGACTCACTTGGGAGGCTTTCAGGGAGCTCTTCAAGGAGAAATTCTTTCCTGACGTTGCCCTGGGAGCAATGGAGAGTCAGTTCCATGACTTAGTCCAGGGGAGCTCGTCCGTCGATGAGTATGCCGCAGAGTTTTGCCGCCTGAGCCGCTTCGCGCCGTCGATGATTAGAGATCCGGGGGACAGGGCCCGGAAGTTCAGAAAGGGACTGGCAAGGGAGATCAAGTCTCGCACGTCGGGACGTCGCACTGCTACTTTCGAGGGCATATTGATGGATGCCCAGATAGCCGAGGATGACTTGGACCTCAGGCCCAAGAGGGGACGCGATGTTTCCGGAGGAGCAAACAGTAGTGTGGGACCAGGCAAGCGTCCACACTATCAGCAGCAGCAGAGGCCCTTTCAGCAGCAGCACCAGCAGCACCAGGCACCAGCCCAAGGGCAGGTCCAGCAACAACAGCAGCAGAGGCAGACTCAGCCCGCCATCCAGTGTGCGTACTGCGGGAAGATGGGACATACTAGAGAGATCTGCAGGCATAGATTGGGCTCATGTTTGTCCTGCGGATCGATGACACATCAGCTGAGGGATTGCCCTACCATTCGGATTCGTCCAGGTCAGGGTGGAGCAGCCGCCCAGAGGGGACCAGGCAGGGTACCTACCGCACCAGGAGGCCAACAACAGAGGGGACCACTTCCACCGCAAAATCAGAGGTTTGCCCAGCATCAGCAGCAGAGAGGTGCACCCCAGGGGCGAGCGTACGCCATGGCAGTCGAGGAGATCGAGCCAGCAGGAGACTTGATCACAGGTTCGGTTCTTCTCGATTGTATTCCCGCATTTACCTTATTCGATTCTGGCGCTTCCCATAGTTTTGTGTCTGTATCATATGCACTTCGACATCATTTAGACACAGAACCATTAGCTAGGACTTGCAAGATCATGACTGGTGGAGGTATTATTCTAGTCCGTGATCACTGCAAGGACCGGAGAGTGTCAGTAGGAGGCCGAGAGTTGAGCGTGAGCTTACTCGTCATGCCACTTCCGGGGTACGATATTGTACTCGGAATGGACTGGTTGAGTAGGCATCATGCTACTATAGATTGTTATAGAGGCAGAGTATTATTTAGACCACCAGGAGAGCCGAAATTTGAGGTCGTCAGAGGAGCAGCGGAACAGAACAGGGGCACATTTTGCGGAGCCAGGGCAGAAGAAGAGGAGTTGCCACATCCTCTGATAGCGGAGTTCCTGGATGTATTTCCGGAGGAGTTGCCAGGCTTGCCGCCAGACAGAGATGTTGAATTCTCTATAGACTTGGTTCCAGGAGCGGAGCCCATTTCACAACATATCTATAGAGTCAACAACAGCGAGCTGGCAGAACTGAAGAAGCAAGTTGAGGAGCTGCAGGACAAAGGCTTCATCAAATCCAGTTCATCACCATGGGGAGCTCCGGTATTGTTCGTACCGAAGAAGGAAGGCACGGTGCGCATGTGCATTGATTATAGAGCTTTGAACAATATCACTATCAAGAACAAGTACCCGCTGCCGAGGATAGATGATCTTTTCGACCAGTTGAGCGGGGCGAGGGTGTTTTCAAAGATTGATTTGAGGTCAGGCTATCACCAGGTGAAGGTGAAGAGAGAAGACACGCCGAAGACAGCTTTTCGGACCAGATACGGCCAGTTTGAGTTCATGGTAATGCCATTTGGTTTAACCAATGCACCGGCAGTATTCATGAACTTGATGAACAAGGTGTTCCACCAGTACCTTGACAAGTTTGTGGTGGTGTTCATTGACGATATTCTTGTGTATTCCAAGACCCCGGAGGAGCACGAAGAGCACCTGAGATTGGTCTTAGAGACTCTCAGGAGGGAGAAGCTGTACGGGAAACTCTCTAAGTGTGAATTCTTCCTTGACAAGGTCGAATTTCTTGGGCATGTGGTATCGGGTGACGGAATCTCGGTTAACCCTCAGAAGATCGAGGCAGTGGAGTCGTGGGCTACCCCCAGTTCGATAGCTGAGATCAGGAGTTTTCTCGGGCTAGCAGGATACTACAGGAGGTTTGTACAAGACTTCTCCAAGATTGCAGCGCCGATGACCAGACTGACTAGGAAGGATGTGGATTTTGTCTGGACGGAAGAGTGCCAGGCCGCATTTGATGAGCTGAAGAAGAGGTTGACGACAGCTCCAATTTTGACGTTGCCATCAGGGATAGGTGGTTTTACCATCTACAGTGATGCTTCAGGAAAGGGTCTGGGATGTGTTCTTCAGCAGCACGGGAAGGTAATTGCCTATGCTTCCAGGCAGTTACGCCCTCATGAAAAGAACTACCCCACCCACAATTTGGAGTTAGCAGCAGTTATCTTCGCCCTAAAGCTGTGGAAACATTACTTGTACGGAGAGCGTGTGGAGATCTTTACAGACCACAAGAGCTTGAAGTACGTGTTCACGCAGAAGGAGTTGAACATGAGGCAGAGGAGGTGGTTGGAGTTGATGAAGGACTTCGACATCTCATTGCAGTACCATCCAGGGAAGGCCAACGTAGTCGCCGATGCCTTGAGCAGGTATCCGATGGCTATGTACTTGATGACAGATAGGCATTTGTTGGCTGATTTGGAGAGCTTGGAGATTGAAGTGTTAGTTCCCGGTACTGAGATTCAGATGTGGGGATTGCAGATACAGTCCGAACTGATGGACAGGATCAGAGCTGCGCAGTACGATGATGAGGCTCTGAGGAGTATTAGGGCACAGGTTCGGATGGGATTGTCGGACGACTTTACTATCGCAGATGATGGTTCTTTACGGCACGGCACGAGGATATGTGTGCCAAGTGGGGAGCTGCGCGAGGAGGTTTTACAGGAGGCACACCGCTCTCAGTACTCGATGCATCCCGGTGCCAACAAGATGTATCGAGACTTGAGGGAGCACGTATGGTGGTATGGAATGAAGCGCGAGGTAGCACGCTTCGTATCCCGGTGTCTAGTGTGCCAGCAGGTAAAAGCAGACCGACAGAGGCCAGGTGGTTTGCTTCAACCTTTACCGATTCCAGAATGGAAATGGGAGCACGTGACCATGGATTTCGTTTCAGGGCTTCCACATTCTCCAGGAGGGAAAGACGCGATTTGGGTCATCGTGGACAGGTTGACCAAATCAGCCCATTTCTTACCTTTCAAGGTGGGCACGTCGACAGAGAGGCTCGCAGAAATGTACGTACGTCAGATCGTTAGACTTCATGGAGTTCCTGTGAGCATCGTCTCAGATCGGGATAGTCGTTTCACTTCCCACTTCTGGAGAAGTCTGCAGGCTAGCTTGGGCACTCAGCTCAAGTTTAGTACCGCATATCACCCCCAGACAGACGGGCAGTCTGAAAGGACTATTCAGACTCTCGAGAATATGCTACGCACTTGTGTTTTAGATCTCGGAGGTTCTTGGGAGGATCATCTGCACCTGGTAGAGTTTGCTTACAACAACAGCTACCAGGCCAGCATCGAGATGTCACCATTTGAGGCTCTTTATGGACGGAGGTATCGTACACCGTTATCGTGGGACGACGTTGGAGAGAGCGCCTTGCTAGGACTAGAAATGGTCGTGGATGCAGCAGAAAAGGTAAAACTCATCAGAGACAGACTGCGAGTGGCGCAGGACAGACAGCGGCATTGGGCCGACAGCCACCGTAGACCCCTTGAGTTTCAGGTATAGATTGTTATTTTGGCTTGTATTTGTTGTTTAGACTGCGTGCTGAGACTGTTTTATTTTAGGTTGGCGATCTAGTATTCCTACGGATTTCTCCGACGCGTGGAACGATTCGTTTTGGTAGAGGCGGGAAGCTTAGCCCACGCTACATCGGACCCTTCGGTGTTCTTGCGAAGATAGGTGCAGTGGCGTATAGATTAGACTTGCCGCCTGCATTGGAGGGAGTGCATGATGTGTTCCACGTGTCGCAGCTGAGACGGTACGTGGCCGACCCTAGTCACGTACTTGATCACTCGGAGATTGAGGTTGGTCCGACGCTCAGCTACCCTGAGCAGCCCGTAGAGATCTTGGACCGCAGAAAGAAGGTGTTGCGGAACCAAACTATTCCTTTGGTTCGTGTTGCATGGAGACATCACTCTCCAGGGGAGTCGACCTGGGAGAGAGAGGACGAGATGCGCGAGCAATACCCGTATCTCTTCCAGACTTGAGGTATATTTCCTTTTCTGATTTCACTCTTGTTCTGTTCAGTCCAATTTCGAGGACGAAATTTCTTTTAGGAGGGTAGACTTGTCACTACCACTTTTTCAGGCAAGGGCATTTATGTAATTTAATTATTTTTAATAATTATGTATTAAATTAAATTGCTGAGTTTTATAAACTAATTATATATTGTAAGTGATACTTGGTTTTAGGTCAAACCCTAGAACGCCTCAGGGCAAACCCTAACGACCAAACCCTGATTTTAAAAACCCAGTTCTAGTGAAACCCTAGAATTCTAATTTTAGGTTTGGACCTCAAACCCTAGAAGGCCTAAACCTGAGTTAATTAGGTTCTACATGAGAGGGCCAGGGGGTTTAATCTAAAAATTATGCATAGAAACCCTAAAACTAGGTTTAATATAAAAAGGAAGCTTCTCACAAAGCCATCCTTCATGTAGAAAAGAGAAACCCTAGCCTCCATCAAGAGAAACCATCTCCCCACCCCAAAAATTTCGAAATCTAGCCCTAGGTTCCATTTCCTCCTCCTCCAAAGCAAGGAAAGCAAGGAACGTAGGTCAGGAAGCCTTGAAGAAGAAGAACCTCATTGAAGAAACCATCCCTGCAGGTAAAAACCCTATTTCTATTCCTTTAAATTCTGTTTTCAGATGTTCATGGCCCTTAGGAACCCACCCCTCGGTGTAGAGTTTGATTTTAGGGTTTTGTTTAGGTTTAAGTGTCCCCAATATTTGTTTTCCCTAATTATCAGGAACCCTAACCCTAGATTTTGGTATGTAGACTGATTCATCTCATATGTGTAGGTTGAACCCGATTTTTTGGGTTTGGGTTAGAGAGATTCATGGGTTTTAGGTGAATCTGTTTTTCTGCACCCTTAGTGTTTGTGGAAATGTTTATTAGGGGTTTTGCCTATCCTTGTGTTTTAATTCTGTATATTTGATACATAAATCTATATACCTAAATATATTTGTGTTATTGTAGTGTGTATCGTGTGTCCCCGTGTCTTGGGGATGTCAGACACGGTGGGATCTGGGTGTACAGTCGGGTTTGTGCACTGTGGGGGATCTTCCCTGTGCAGTCGGGCATTAGTTTACTGTGTAGTCTGAAGTTTAGGGATTCTGTGCAGTTGGTGACTGTGTGTAGGTATTGAGTATCAGTAATTATGTCAACCTATGGGTGAACAATGTGTTTTCTGTCCACGTTTGGGTTTTTCGTTGGAACTGTATTTATCGACAAGGGATGGGGTTCTTGTATCAGAGCCTATGTGAGTTTAGAGTGTCAGTATCTAGGGAGTGTTAGAGTGCCAGTAGATATATGCTGGTCCTAGAAATTAGACACTGTGGGTTGTATCAGTAGGATTGTAGGTTTAGAATATCAGTGGGATTTGGGGGTTTCACTATTGTGAGTTTTTATGTATCAGTAAGCAGTTTTGTGTGGGCTGTATATAGGATTTAGATGTGAGTTTCCTGTTGTATGTATCAGTTTATGTAATAGTGTTGAGTCTTGTGTTCAGTTATGTTTTGCAGTGTGGTGTATGAGAATTCCCAGGTAAGTGTTGTGCATATGTTCTTATTTGGCTGTGTTTCAGTAGAAAGGTTAGGCAGTGCTGTGTATCTCAGTTAGTGTATCAATGAACCTGTGTTCATGTGTAATCAGGTTTGTGTGTGTATACTGTTAGTTTTGTGTCTCAATGTAAGGTGACTGTGTAGGTATCAGTTTCAGTCATGTGTAGGGTGTTGTGTATTAGCTAGGTGGGAGAACTGTGAGTTAGAACTGAGTATTCAGTGTGTGCACTAGGGAAGTTCAGTATCTATGTTGGAATATCAGTGAGTGTATTTCTGTGTAGGTGTACCAGTGAATAGAGCCTATGTTGTGTGAGAATTTCTATGTGAGCTGAGAGTGTCTGTGTGTGTGTGCAGTGAATTGGGTAGCAGTGAGTGTATCCCTGTGTGAGCTGTGTGTGACTGTGAGTGTGTAGCAGTGTGTGTGAGTGATGGTTAATAGAATTAGCAGAGTGATAGAGTGTCTGTGTGTGACTGTATGTGTGAGAGTGATTTGTTTTGAGTTTCATTAGAGTGTTAGATTGATCCAGTGTCCTATGGAGGATTAGTGTAGGTGAACTAGTTGGGGATGTTACCTGGTTGGTCCTGCCAGTAGTCATACTTGTCTTAGTTAAGCCAGGTATTGAAATCTGAACAGTTTCAGACTGTGGGTCTGTGTAGGAGTTTAGTATAAGATATGGGTAATAGTGTTGGTAAGGTATTGGTATAGGTTTGATGAGATACTAAGGTATATGTTATGGTGCAAGGTATTGGTCAAGGTATTCAAGATTAATTGGGTTATGAAAGATAGTAGAGTGATATAATAGGTATAGCTAAGGTATTAGAGATAGTAATTATATGGAGTTATATTGTAAGTATAGAACATATAATATAGTGTATTTAGCTAGTATTGACCAAAAACCTAGAGTTGACTTAGTAACACCTAGTATAGACCTAGAAATGGCCTAACACCCCATTTCAAATTAGCTAATCACTTTTATTATTCCAAACACCATTTTAACATTGTTATCTTATATATAGGTCATTGTGATCCCACTTTGGACATCGATCCTCACATTTTGCTCAGGACCACAGGCGAGTACATTCTCTGACAGTTTTCATTGTTGATTACTTCTATAAATTGTAGTGTATTATATACTTGATTCCGACACTATGGATACACGAGTTAGCACCCTAGATCCCCATCATGAGGAGTCGTGATTGGAATCCATCGTGATAGCTGGGGGATGGGGAACTATTAGTAGATTATGTGATCATATCCAAACATTTATATGCACCATAGCTCACCCCACTTCTCACGTCGGGTGCAGCCTGACCACTTATATGCTCCATAGCTGTTATATATGATTAGCCTGACCACTATATGCACCATAGCTAACCATACGGTTAGCCTGACCTAAAAGAATCATAGCTAATCATATATAACCAGCCTGATCCAGTCCCAAGCCGATCACATAATAAACTAATATTTCAAACACTTAGCTAGATCTCTATTTTATTCTGATTCACTTGTTCTAGCATTCACTATTTATTGTTCATTGCTAGATGCTCTATTGTCTATTTCATTTCTCCAGTACTTCACATGTTCAGCTTTTATTTCCATCTTGTATCTCTTACACTGTTTATAGATTTTGTCAATTTAATGAAACTGCTGTTAGTGCTTGTGCTTCGCTCCAATCCTGACTGGGTAAATTTTTTTCAGAGGACCTGGAGGATCTTTGCCCCACTCATTACGGCCCAGGAGTAGAGGGTGATTTCACTCCAGAAACCCCAGAGGAGTTGCCTAGCCTAGAGGAGAATTTACCTGGCTGTTCTTAGATTATTTTCTGCATTTACTGTTTTAGACTGAGACTGAGTTGTACTTATTATTTTGTGACTTTGTGAGGTCATTTAGACCCAGGATTTGAGTTGGATTATTGTGGTTGTTTTATTAGAACTCTTTTCTATTCCCATCGTGCCATTATTTCTTATAGTTTGTGATTGAGTATATCATAGAACTGTGGATTATTATCTTTGTCCTCCGTGCGGAGTTGAGACTATTGACAGGATATACTATGTTGTGACCTAGACAGCGTTCTACCGCCGATGCTGTGGCGTAGGCTGGACGTACCTACGACTAATGCCCAAATTCCGGGTGTGGGTCGTGACAACCCGTGACGAAGTCCATAGTGATGTGCTCCCACTTCCACTCTGGAATCGGAAGTGGTTGCAATAATCCTGCTGTCCTCTGGTGCTCCGTCTTCACTTGTTGACATACCAGACATTTAGCTACAAAGCGAGCTATCTCTCTCTTTATCCCATGCCACCAAAAATGCTGTCGTAAGTCACGATACATCTTGGTGCCTCCAGGATGAATAGAATAGATCGAACTATGAGCCTCTGCCATCAGCTCCTGTCGAATCTCTCCATTTGGAACATAAAGGCGATCACCACATCGTAATATCCTATCCTCGTGAATGCGCAATCCGGTCTGCTCTCCAGCCTCTGTCCTTTCCTTTAGTCTCCTGAATCTGGCATCTGTAGGCAAAGCTGCCTTAATCCTCTCTACCAATGATGATTGAACTTGTAAGTTGGCTAGTGTCCCATCTGCTCCGGGTACTATCACATCAATGCCAAGCTCTTGCAAGTCCTCCAATAGTTCCCTCTGTGCTGTCAAGAAGTAAACTGCTGGCTTCCGGCTTAACGCGTCTGCTACCACGTTAGCCTTGCCTGGATGATAATATAGCTCTATCTCGAAATCTTTCATCAACTCGAGCCATCGACGTTGCCTCATATTTAACTCCTTCTACGTGAAGACGTATTTGAGGCTTTTGTGGTCTGTATAGATTTTTACTCGTTCTCCATATAAGCAATGTCTCCATAGCTTCAGAGCAAATACAACGGCTGCAAGTTCCAAGTCATGAGTCGGATAATTCTTCTCATGTACTCATAACTGCCTAGATGCATATGCAATCACCTTGCCATGCTGCATCAATACGCATCCCAAGCCTTTCCCTGATGCGTCACTGTAGATCACATATCCTCCTGATCCTGACGGAATCGCCAATACTGGTGCTGTAGTCAGTCGCTTCTTCAACTCTTCAAAGGCTGCTTGACACTCGTCAGTCCATATAAATTCTTGATCCTTACAAGTCAGATGAGTCATAGGTGCCGCTATTCTTGACAAGTTTTCCACGAACCGTCGGTAATATTCCGCAAGTCCAAGAAAACTCCTCACCTCTGCTGCTATTTTAGGAACAGGCCATGTCTCAACTGCTGAGATCTTCTCTGGATCAACAGAAATACCATCTCCTGTAACAACATGTCCAAGAAATAAAATTTTGTCCAAGAAGAACTCACATTTGCTGAGTTTAGCATATAACTGCTCTCTCCTCAAAGTCTCTAGAATAATCCGCAGGTGCTCCTCGTGGCTCTTCGAATAGACAAGTATATCATCTATGAAGACGACCACGAACTGATCCAAGTACTGGTGGAAGACTCGATTCATCAAGTCCATGAAGATTGCTGGAGCATTGGTCAATCCAAATGGCATGACCAAAAACTCGTAGTGTCCATATCTTGTTCTGAATGCGGTCTTCGGAATGTCCTGCTTTCGTACCTTCACTTGGTGATATCCCGATCTCAGATCTATCTTCGAGAATACCTTAGCTCCACTGAGTTGATCAAACAGGTCATCAATGCGTGGCAATGGATATTTGTTCTTCACTGTCACTGCATTCAAGGCTCTGTAGTCAATGCACATACGCACTGACCCATCCTTCTTGGGTACAAACAACACTGGTGCTCCCCAGGGTGATGCACTCGGTCGGATGAAACCTTTCTCCTCTAGCTCTTTTAACTGTGCCTTCAGCTCGTCCATCTCCTTCTTCGCCAGTCTGTAAACATGCGATGCTATAGGTGCTGCTCCGGGTGCTAGTTCAATTGAAAACTCTACGTCTCTGTCTGGGGGCAGTCCTGGCAAATCCTTTGGAAAGACGTCTAGAAATTCTGAAATAATAGGGTGATAGACAACATCGTCCATTGCGAGGCGCATACCATCAAGGATTTCTGTGGATCCTCGGGCAAACTCAAGTTCAGGCTGGCCTGGTACCTTAAAAAGAATGCTTCCTCCAAAGCAATCGAAGAAAGCGTGGTACTTGCTTAGCCAGTCCATTCCAAGCACAATATCAAAAGATGGCATAGGAAGGACTAAGAGTTGGGCATTCATCTCCCTGCCACGTATCACTATAGGACCCGTTCTACAAACTCGACTAACTGGTACAACTCCTCCTCCGGTAAGTATTCTAACACAACTAGATAATGGTGTAGAAGCAATGTTGTGTTTGGCAATAAAACTAGATGATATGAATGAGTGGGTGGCTCCCGTATCAAATAATGTCACAGCAGAAAAAGTAAAAGCAAGGGTAATACCTGCTATGACATCCACCTCATGATCCAGGTCATCTACCTCTAATGCAAAAGCTCGTCCGTTCCTCTGCGGCTGTCCATGTCCGGTCCTCATATATTGCTCCTCCTGAGTGGGTAGCGGTGGTCCTCTCTGAAATCCTCCTGCTGCTGGGGGTCGAGGTGCTCCCGGTCCAGTCATCCGCTGGGCTGGCTTCGATGCTGGAAGCGCTAGTCTCTGAACTGGTGGTGGGAGTGTCGATGTCTGCATTGGGCAGTCTCTCGCCATGTGCTGCCCGGAGCCACATCTCATACACTGACCCAAACGAGTCCGACAATCTCTCGATATATGTCCGCATTTCCCACAATAATTGCAGTAGGGCTTCTCTGGATTCTGGTATGGTCCGGCTCTGTGTTGCTGATGTGCTGTGCCAAGGGACGTCTGATAGGTCCTCCCTGTTGTGTCCTGGCTGGTCCCTGCTGTATCCTTGCTGATCCTTGTTGTGTCCTCAGCTGACCTCCTCTTCCTCTGCTAATGGTTTCCTGAAATCTGGTCTCTGTCAGTAGTTCAGCGTAAGAGACTCGGGACTGCGAGCTTGTATAATATTGTAGCTCCTGGGTCAGTCCTCGATGAAACCTCTTAGCTTTAGCCAAGTCATTTGGTATCAAAGCAGCGCCATATTTGCTGAGTCGACTAAACTCGGCATCATACTCGTCCACGGTTCGGTTCTCCTGCTCCAAGTGAAGAAACTGATCATACAAGGTGTCCCTGACAGTGTCCGGGAAGTACTTTCCCTCAAAGCACTCTAAGAACTGCTCCCAAGTCTGGTAAGTACCCAACTGGCGCTCCATGGATTCCCACCAGTGATGAGCATTACCATCTAGAAGTGTCCGTACACCCGTCATCCATAGGTCCGTGGGTAACTGCGATGCCTCCAGTAGCTTCTGCGTGTGAGTGATCCAGCTGGTGGTCTCCTCCGGGCTCTCAGTGCCCTTGTACTGCCTTGCACCCATCTGAACAAAATCCTTTACTGATCCAACCCTAGCTCGAGGTACTGGAGATAGTGCTTGGGCTGGTACAGTAGCATGTGCAGCCATCCTCTCCAGTGCTGCCAAAAATTCTTATCTCTACTCGACTGCCTGCTGCCTCTGCTCAGCTGCCTGCTGCCTCTGTTCCTGTATCATCATCTGAAAGAATTGGAACATCTGCGCTTGGCCATCTTGCGGTACTGGGACAGGTGAAAGGTTCCCAATAGGTGAAGCAGGAGGATCAGATGGAACTGGGGTGTGAGTCTGTCCATCTGGTCCCGGAAGCCTAGGAACCGTTGGGGTCCCTCCTTGAGTCTGACCATTGACTCCAGAAGTTGCGTCGCCATCGGCGGCAGTACATCCATTCTGCAAATCCATCTCTCTGCAGTTGATGTACGAAACGATTAGAGAAAGTACAGGAATCAAACAGGATGCAAGTATTAAATAGGAAGGATAAATTTCAATCAAGCGTGGATGAGATCCTTATACTCTATTCCTATACGCAGGCTTGTTCGGTACGGTTACGTAACCGAGACAATATATTCTTGACCTGCATGGGCCACCACAAAAATATGTCACGCCCCAGTCCCAAAATACGTAGGACTAGGAATACGTAACACGCCAGCCATATGTATACGAACTCCAATATATGGAAACCATATACACACGTACGCTGTACATGAATATCCAATCCACAGTGGTAATATATGTCACAACAAGTCACACGCAGTTCTATATCTCATCCACAGCATAAATAATAGAATAATGGAAATCAATAACTGAATATCAAAGAAGCAGTCTCAAATAGTAATCTTCAAGTGTGATAGTCGGGTGGAAACAAATCCACTGCAAATCGACTATAATAAACTACTAAAGAGAGAAGAGAATAAACTCTAATATAAGAATAAATGTCTAAAAAAGAATAGCAACTAGAATCTCTAAACAGCTGCAAAGAATCACATATAATCAGAAGGTAAGATCTCCTCAGACTGATAGGTAGCGTCAGGTCCAGGTCCATACTCCTGCGGGTACTCCTGCTCACCTATATCTGGAAGGGACCAGGTCCTCAGAGGGACGTAACAAGATACAAAAAACATATGCCAATAAAGTACTAAAAATAAATATCCATTGGGGTCGCCTAACCATCTATGTGAATGCAGTTTGATAACAACTTTCCACCAAGTGGGCTATCTGGCTAAAATGGGATTGGCATGGTTCTCTTGGAGATCCAGGGGCCTACAAAGGCACGACGACTTTCGAACGTCGGAGGCCCGCCTGATAATATATAATATATAGTGGTCATCATGACCGCGCATCTCCGGCGGAGCGTACGGGTTACACAAGGAAAGTGCAAAGGAGCCCAAATGCCTTACTTGTTGGTCTCCCCACCCAATGCTCTGAGCATGTCATGTCCATGACACGATAACCCTCTAATAACCGCCAGGTCTACTAGCATGCAAAGTTTCTATTGGCAGTTATCCTTATCCGTCGTACGACCTATACGTACCAGTGGCCAGCCGAATACGCAAGTCCGTGTCCTACATGTGACTCACACTCGTGTAAGAATAGTGTCATGGCCAATGAAACATAAATGCCTCATGAAGATGGGGTAGTCTCATAAAGTAGGTCTAATGTATATACATAAATAAAAACATAGTACAACGACACCGTCGTTGCCCCCAAGTTTCCTTGGACGCGCAGTTTATATAGCAGTTAAAATAAATAAACTAAATAAACAGAAAATGAACATGCATGCCTCATATGGAATGTAAAAATAGTACAATGGCAAGGTATACTTGCCTGGCAAGAAATCTGTAAAGTGTACGCGCCCAAATGTCAAGGACACTGAACCTGGAACTAAGGACTCCGAATAAACGTCTCCGGATGCTGAAATAAACATCACCAACGCTTTCAAAATGAGCAAAAATAGCTAAAAAGCACATCCCTTTCGTCCAATTTGGACACAAGGGCAAAACGGTAATTTCGGTTAAAAGTGGGGTCCACGTGTGGCCCACTTTGTACCGAAAAGTGTGCCAAGGGTAACAGTCTCTAAATGGGACAAACTATAGGTCAAACAACTCTAGATGTCAATACAAACCCAACGGTATGTCCAAATGTGGATTCCGATGGGCCGAACAGAATTTTGTCCAAAAAGTCAACTGTGGGGCCCGCCAATTGGCGATCTGGTCAACCGTCTCAGAAATGCGTGAAAATTGGGTCACAGGACCAGCGCGTTACTACGAGTCTAGCGGCACAAGTTTTGTCGCAATCCGACAAGCGTGTACAACATACGCGCGAGTTCCACAAAAGTTACGATACTGTGTGTGTCCGCGGATACGGTCTGATTCCGGCGCGCACACGCGTCCGAATCAGTCTCCACAAATTTTTACATGTCCGGTTATGCTGCGTGTACCATTCGGTATACTTGGCACACGGCGGGGCGGTCCCGTTTGGCGGGGCGCGCTCCGTTTTCCAACTTTTGGAAATCTGGAAAAAGTGGATGCGCGCAGTTTTGTGACGAATATAATTATGTCCACAGTAATTAATAGCATAGGGTTATTTAACAAAAAATAAACTAGGTCAGATATTCTACAGGTATCAAAAAGAATCTTCGCATTTGGATCTCTGTGGTGGGAGATACGAACTCGGCAATATGGGTGGTCACCGCAGTTTTCTGCGATTCCAGAATTGGGTCTGTCCGTCCACTTTGGACGCTATTTTTTCACCTAGGGGTGCACGTTTTTCGAGATTGGCTATAAAACAAATATTGGAGAGGGTTAAGAGATGATCATAACTATGAAGACGGAACAGCGTTTGGTCGAGCGAGTCGACGGAAAATCACTCCGGAGCGAAGGTGCCTCGAGTGGGAAACTGCAGCGCGCGAGGTCGGAGTCGACGGGATGGTTGGACGGCTTGGGGGATTTCTCTGGCTGCGGTGACGGCTCTAGATGGGAAGAGGAGGTCTGGAAATTTAGGTTAGGATTTTTGAGAGCTAACTATATATATATATATATATATATATATATATATATATATATTAATATAGGAAGAGAAGGGGAAGTGGAGCGGACGGGTTTGGAGCGGAGAAAAGGGTCTGCCGCTGAATTGAACTTAAGGGGGCGGGTCTTAGCATATGTCTAAGTTGCTGCGGGCCACAGCAAATAATTGCTACAGCCGCCAATAGCAAGTATGCTGAAGGAATAAAGTGGAGTGGCCGGTCTTAGCAAGCAGCAAGTTGCTAGGAGTCTAAGGCAAATGCAAAAAGTGGTTTAAGTAAAGTTGCTATGGAATAGTAGTTGCAAAATTTTGCATGGCTAGTTAGCTCACAATGCTTGCTAGCAATTTGCTAGCAAGTGGTAGCATTTGCTACGAATTTGCTTGCTGCAAGTTCAAAGTAGTTTAGTATTATTACTATACTAATTGATATTATATTATTATTATTATTAGTTACTTATTTAATTATTCTTTTTTTTTCTTTTCTTTTTCTTTCTAAATATATATATACATATATATATTTGTGTATACATATATAATATATATATTCATAAGAAAATTCATAGATTAGGGTATTGCACACAATTAGGCTAGCAACTGCTCAAGGGGTCTCCTACATGGAATAAATTCCAAAAAATTCCTGATGGTCGCATAAGTCCTCTAAGTGCCCGAACACCTAACATAAAAATTATTAAAAATCTATTTCTCCTATTTAGACCTAATTACTATAATTTAATTAATAATTAAATATAAAGGGGTTTTACAAGCAGGCACTGGAGCAGTACCAGATCCAGTAGTCGAGTGATCCCTGAGGGTATCTTCTAAGTATATACTGTTCCATACTCAGTATTTGTTGCGGTTATCTTTATTCTTGTATCCTGACAGATGTATCAGACTCATTATCGGGTTATTTCCCGAGTTTATATTTTATTGAGATTGATCTTGCTTTATGATTCTGATATTGTTGTATTCATTTTTATGGATGAGATTAGAATAGACTAAGACTTGTATCATTGGACCCTTATTATTGTACTACAGCTTAAGTATGCCCTGATGGATCCATTAAATTGGGTTTGTCTATCGGTGTGTGCTGCTGGCCATTGCCACGTGTCTAGTCCCTCGATATTTTGGGACTGGGGCATGACACAAATACACAATGCTACACTATCAGGAGACGGGGAGAGTTTACCTCGGCGATGATGGTGTCGATCGGGGGTTGGCCGGAGCACAGCGGGTCAGCAGGGTGGTGGTGGTGATGGTGCAATGGTGGTGAAGGTGATGGTGCAATGGTGGGGGTGGAGGAGATCGGGCTAGGTGGAGGAGGCTGGTGGTCGGCAGGGTGGTGGAAGAGATGGTGGAGGTGAGGACCGGTAGGGACTCGAGCTGGAGGTAGCAGCGGCGTATCGGGGATGCAGTGGCTGCAAAGATGGGGGGTTGCTGCTAGGCCAGATTCGTCCATCCTTGACGAGTAGTGGCCTCCCTCGCCTCGGCGATGCTGGAGGTCGACGGCTCACCGGGAACATAATGCGAACACGACGCAGCCCCGCTTGGTGTAAGCGATGCACGACCGATGCGGCGACTCCTGACTTCTGGCCGGAGCGCCGAGGCAGGATGGAGGTCGGCAATGGCAGCCGTGGGTTAGATGTACAGGCTCGACCGAGTGAAGTAGGGGGGTTCGGACGTGGCTCATCGGAGTTGTGGGTAGCCGGGGCATCAGAGGTGGTGGTGGTGTCCACAGTGGGTGAAGTTGCATCATGAGGACGACGGGGTAGCAGCCAGGAGGTCGGCGCAGTGGAGGCACTTCTCGACCGGAGCAGCGGTGAAGAAGCTCGCCGTGAGGAGACTCGATGGCAGCAGGGGGTGATGGCTTTGGCCGCTGCTGAAGAAAATGGACAGCAGCTCGTAGTTGGCTCGGCAATGGCGGTGGGGAGGAGCTCTGGCCGGAGCAAAGGAGTGGAGGAAATGGTGGTGGAGATAGGGAGGAGGTCAGATGAGGGAGGCCGGAGGAATATTCAGTCGGGGTTGGCTCGTCGGAGTACGGGCTCGAGCGGCATAGCAGCGCCAGAGTGGTTGCTGCACTGGCAGCAGGCTATTTTTCCGGACTAGAAAAGGAGTCAGATTGGTGGAGGTCGTGAGGCGACCGAAGAGTCATGCCGGGAGGTAATAGAAGGGCGAGGGTAAACCCAGCTCGAAGACTAGGTGGGGGAGGCGAGTCGCACGGCCGGAGGGTGGCCGCACAGCAGCGCCGGAGTCGGCTATGCATTGGCAACAGGCGGGGGAGGCGAGTTGCACAGCCGAAGTCGGCTGCTGACCGGACCGAGTTGGTCAGCCAGAGGTGAGGGGCTTGGCCGGAGCAAAGGAGTAGGGAAGAAGAAGATGGTGAAGAAGAAGAAAAAATGGAGAAGAAGAGAAAGGGAAGAAGTGGTTGTAGTTTGTAACAGGAAGAGGGAGGAGAGAGAGGGGTGGGGAGTTTTTCAAGACATGGGGATTAGGGCCGGCCTTGGGGGTTGTGTGAGGGTGATGTGATGGTTTTATAGGGAGGGTGTTGTAGATTGAGTGATGAGGATGCTTCCAAAATTGAATGAGTGGCTAGGATTAGTCATGAGGGAAAATTATTCATTCATGAGGAATGGAGGGTGTAGATTAGTCCATTTAAAAATAGAGGGCTAGGATTTCACATAAGTAACAATCATTTCTTAATGAGGAATGGAGTGGGGGCTCTCCATATGGTCATGGCCAATAGGGTGAGGACACCTAAATTAATAAATTGCAACTAAGCCCCTTAAATTCGGGAAATTGCATGAACACATAAAATGATGCAAAAATTATGGAGAAAATTGTGGATGATGATTTGCATGGCGAGGGGGTGTTGGGGGCTTGGCACGGGTTTAATTAAATGGGTATTGGGATTAATTAAGGATTAAAATAGGATTAGGCAAAATTGGTATCCCCGATTTAAATAGAATTAAAGTGTCCCGCACTTTTAAATTAAATGGGGGCACTTGGGGTCAAAATCCGGAAATGACGCAAAGGTCAAAAATGGTGGGGGCTTGGAGTCAGTCTTGGACCCTTTAGTTGGTCCGGCTCAACGGGTTAAGTTGGTATCTCAAAATTTAGGGTAACGACACAGGTGTCCGACACGAAATTAAATATGGATTATGGTTTCGGAAAATTGTGCAATTAATTTAGAGCACAACGAAATCTGATTTTGAGGGACGAAAGAGTCCAGCGCCTAATTTGGCGGGTCAAGTCAGAAGTACAATAATTTAATGGAAATTATGGGCTGATATTGGGCTCCAAATAATTTAGCAATGATAGGGCGCACCAAGGGTTTTAATTAAATGAATTAAAATACCAGACAAACTTAACTCCACTCTAAACCTCAACATCTGTTGCTAAATCCAAACTTTTCCCAAACCAGACCTGACTATCTATAGAATTAATCGAGGGGGTTTACATTCTTCCCAACTTAGAAAAATTTTGTCCCCGAAATTAAAAGTAAAGCACGATAATAGCTAAGAGAATTTTAAAACAACTAGTAATCAAATGCCGTACGTAAAATCTTACCTTGCTCCTCAAATAAGTGCGGGAACCGCTGCCGAATAGAATTATCGCGTTCCCAAGTAGACTCGCCTGGTGAATGGTACTTCCATGCCACTCTGACCAGTCGAATTGTCTGCCCTCTCAGAGTCTTCTCGCTGTGATCGAGAATCTCAACCGGCTGCTCTACATAAGTCAGACTGGGCCCGACTGTAATCTTCGAATGATCAAGCACGTGGCTAGGGTCTACGACATATCTTCTCAGCTGTGATACGTAAAATACGTCATGTACTCCCTCTAATGATGGAGGCAATGTAAGACGTTAAGCCACTTCACCAACTTATTCCAAGATGTCAAAAGGTCTGATGTACCTCAGACTCAGCTCGCCTCTGCCTCCGAACCTGATGGTACCCCGAGTAGACGATATCCTCAAAAATACATGGTCAGCTTCCTTGAACTCTAATGGTCTGCGGTGCGCATCTGCCCAATGTTTTCGTCTGTCCTGTGCTGCACGCAGGCGGCTCTGAATCTGCTTGACCTTCTCCACTGTCTGTGTCACCAACTCTGGACCAAGCATCTGACGCTCTCCCACGTCACTCCAACAAACTGGCGACCTGCATTTTCTGCCGTACAGTGCCTCATAAGGTGCCATTTGTATGTTAGCCTGGTAATTGTTATTGTAGGAGAATTCCACCAAGTGTAGGTGGTCCGCCCAAGATCCTCCAAAATCAATCATGCACGCCCTCAACATATCCTCTAATATCTGTATCGTGTGCTCTGACTGCCCATCAGTCTGTGGATGATATGCAGTGCTAAACTTGAGACGAGTTCCTAGGCTCTCCTGTATACTCTGCCAAAAATATGACGTGAATCTGGAATCACGATCCGATACGATGCTGACAGGCACTCCATGTAATCGTACTATCTGCCTCATATACATGGCAACTAGTATCTCTGTGGATTGTCCAACTCTGAAGGGCAAGAAATGTGCAGACTTGGTGAGTCTGTCTACGACAACCCAAACTGCATACTTCTCGCTAGGGCTCTGCGGGAATTCTGTGACGAAGTCCATGGTAATGTGTTCCCACTTCCACTCGGGAATGGAAAGCAGCTGCAATAGTCCTGCAGTTCTCTGTTATTCAGCCTTGTCTTGCTGACATACCAAGCATCTTGCCACGAATCTCGTAATATCTCTCTTCATCCCATGCTACCAGTAATGTTGCCTCAAATCTCGTTACATCTTTGTACCCCCGGGATAAATTGAATAAATCGAGCTATGAGCCTCGGTCATCAACTCTTGGCGTAGCTCGCCACTCGGAACGTATAGGCGATCTCCACACCTCAATGTTCCGTCTTCATGTATCCTGAGTCATGTTTGCATGTCGGCCTCTGTCTTGTCTCGCAGTCATCTAAATCTCGTATCTGTAGGCAAGGCTGCCTTGATCCTCTTAATAAATGTGGACTGAACCTCGAGGCTGGCCATCTGTTCATTCATGCCTGGCAATACGATCTTAATCCTGAAGATCCTCTAACAACCGACGATGAGTCATAAAAATATGCCATGGGCTTCCTGCTTAAGGCATCTGCTACTACATTCGCCTTGCCAGGGTGGCACTGCAACTCGATATCATAATCTGTCATCAACTCCAGCCAGTGCCTCTGTCTCATGTTGAGCTCCTTCTTTGTGTAGGTATACTTCAGACTTTTGTGATCTATAAAAATCTTATCACACTCTCCATAAAGGTAGTGTCGCCATAGCTTTAGTACAATTATCACTGCAGCTAGCTCTAGATCGTGCGTCTGATAGTCCTTCTCATGAACCCTTAGTTGTCCTGATACGTAGACTATCTATTCTATCTAAACATAACTCATATTTGCTGAGCTTGGCATACAACCTTTCTGCCTCAGCGTCTCCAACACGATCCTGAGATATCTCTCGTGCTCCTCCTGGCTCTTGGAGTATACCGATATATCGTCGATAATTACCACCACGAACTTATCTAAGTATTGGTAGAGAATACTGTTCATTAGGCTCATAAATACTGCTGGCGCGTTGGTTAAACCAAACGTCATGACTAAAAACTCATAGTGTCCATACTACGTCCGAAAAGCCGTCTTCGGAAGTCCTTTCTCCATTCCTTGATCTGATAATAGCCTGATCTGAGATCGATCTTCGAGAATACATATGCGCCGCTAAGCTAATCAAATAAATCATCGATGCGTGACATAGGGTACTTGTTCTTTATCGTTACAGCCCTTAACGCCCTGAAATCGTTATGCCACGTACCGCCTCGTCCTTCTTCGGTACACTAAGATGGGTACTCCCCATAGAGAAACACTAGACCGACTGTAAACCTTGTCTAAGAGATCCTCTACTATGGACCTTCAACTCAACCAACTCTATCGGTGCTAGTCTGAAGACGGAAACATAACCGGCTCGACTCTTGGAGTCAACTCTATAGCAAATTCCATCTCTCTGTCAGGTGGCAGGCCTAAAAGATTATCTAGAAACACATCTTCAAACCTTGATATAATATGGTGGTATACTGGTTCACCTCCTACGTTGTATACCCCTAAGGTAGATGGGCACCATGCTCCCAGGCCCTCTGAAGAAACTCAAACTCAGGATAATCCGATGGTCTAAGGATGACACAACCATGACGACAATCAAGCATTGCGTGGTATTGGCTCAACCAATCCATGTCTAGGATAATGTCATAGTCTAGACTTTAACCTCAAGATAAATTCTCCTGTTCTATTTTCAACATCAATCCTCAAAAGAAAATGTTTCCTTGCCTAATGTATAATTTCTCTTCTCCTCAAGATTTTCCCTAAAATTTTATTCCTCGAATTTCTCATTTTCGTTATTCATCTCTCCAAGTCACAAGTATAATGATGGCATCACTCAAGCACATACTAAAATTTCTGGAATCCGATCATTATCTTCCAAGTGAGATCCTAAAATTTTTATCTCCTCTAGTCCATAATATTATTTCTGGTATTGTTATCATATACAACCACTAGTTTCCATCACCAGGCTTTGCATTCCCGTAAATCATTCTAGGTCATGATCAACAATCCTTCTAGCTCTCAGTACTTCCAAGATCACAGTTACCTCAAGCACGGGTAGGGTACTACTGGGTCCAACTCTCTTGCCAACCTTCCACACTAGTTCTAGAATCCAAAGAATCCAAAGAACCCATCAATCTATCCTGATAAGGTAACAATCTTCTCAGAGAAAGGTATACGAATTCTGTCTTCTGCCGTCTGGTCTTCGATCTTCTTCTGGAGGGAAATCATCAGTCACAAGCATTCGTCTTCCCGAACAATAGGGGACGAAAAACAAGGATAGCAATATCGACGAAGATTTAACGAATGCAAATTGGAAGTCCAAGGGCGATAATCACATACAAAGAGTTTTTTTTTAATCGATTATGGATTGAGATCCTATTCAACAGTCATAACATATATTCCTAATTTGCAGGCTCGATTGGCACAGTCAGGTGACCAAGACGATTTAAATCGGACCTGCATGGGCCACCACAAAAATATGTCATGCCCCAGTCCCTGAATACGTAGGACCAGGAATACGTAACATGCCAGCTACGCATTCGACCAGACTCTGGTCTGAGTCAAATACGTATAAGCTGTAAAATATAAAGGCACTAACTAGATATCCCATAAATATAAATCTCTATGTCTCAATCCACAATGTACAGCAGTATACAAGAAAGAGATATATGTGCTAGAGTCGGCCGCCCAATAACACACTAACTCGAATAGACTCGAGAAGAAGCATGAGTCTATAAAAACTAGGCTACAATAACACACTAACTCGAATAACTCGAATAATCAATATAAAATAACCACAATGCCGGTAGATAAGATGTGAGTACCTGGTACCATGCTCGCAAGATATGCAACTCCAACAGTATCTCCAAGTGCTCCGTAATCATCTATGCTGTAAAACTGGCAGAGAACCAGGTCCTTAGAGGGACGTAACAAGGTATAAAATACAGCATGCCAAGTAAACAGAAAGTACAAGTACAATGACAGGGTACTCTATCATAACCAAACAAGAGTGACACAGTTTAAAGATAATGTTCGACGCGTGGGCTGTCCAAAATAAAATCGTAGCTCCGGACACGGAAACACACGACACATATCGCAGCTCCGGGCAAAGAGTCACACGGGTGAAACCACTACACTAGATACAGGATCACAATATAAATACTACATAAATATATAAGCACGTGCAGAGGAGCCCAAGCATCTAGTAACTGTCTTCCCCTTCCCAAGCGGTCAACGATTGTGCGTTGAACCTGAACCTCTAACTACAGTCTCGACACACAGAAATAACTCAACAGATACGACCCTAAGGTCGTCCCAGTCTCTGGTCATGACGACAGTATCAGGATACAGGAATCTGGCACGATCATAGTGTATGAGTGTGTCCTGGGGTGTCGATGTACTCAGGTATGTGCATCAAGGTACTACAAAGCATCTAACAATTATTCTAAGATGTTACGACGAACGTCAGCACCCGGTTGTGATCCGGACGCGAGGTATCGAACGTCAACATAAATACGTGCATAATGTACATAAAGAACAACAAGTATCTGTAATCTGAAATACAGGGTGGCAAGGTACACTTGCCTGCACGAGGCTGCTGATGACGGGGTCCCGGTACCACATCCAAGTCCTCAGGTCCCGCAGTACCTAGAGATAAGATACAAACCAACATCAATAATCTATCACACGACAAACAGGGATGAGAAACGTCTATTCGTATATTCAAACTCAGCTACAACTTAAAGGGACAAGACACTAGGGGGTTGACCAAGGTCGACTATTGGTACGTTACATCAATTAAGCTAAACCTTTGTATCATATCATCAACCCAACCTCAATCACGATATTCAGTTAATCACCCTGATCCAATCCTCAGTTACAAGTCAGAAGACACTAAGTTAGAGGGTTATATCCATTACGATCAATCACCGTATACTATCATCAGGCAATCCTCAATTATATACCTCACCAAGGTATTTATCAGTATCTCCAGCCATGATCAATCCTCTGGTTTTCTTCTTCCGGTGTTCACAGACGTAAGCATGTACATTGAATTATCATCCTCCAATTAAATAACTAACTTATTGATTAAACCCTTATTTATAACCAATCATTTAAGTACTCCACCCTTCTCACATATGCATGGTTCACAATTACCTATTTGTATTCCTCAATCGAATTTGTCACTAGCAGTCAATCCTCAATTAATGAACAATTTAATGTCATCACACCCATTTTATATTCATTTAACCTGCTCCTTGATACCCATCACCTATCATAAATAAAACCCTAAATGCTATATATATACTCATAACCATCAGAAGTAGGG
Source organism: Iris macrosiphon (assembly GCA_036927795.1). Taxonomy (NCBI): domain Eukaryota; kingdom Viridiplantae; phylum Streptophyta; class Magnoliopsida; order Asparagales; family Iridaceae; genus Iris; species Iris macrosiphon. Next base: position 11,857,650 of record JAYESA010000010.1, on the reverse strand, counting down.
AATAAACCATAATCTCATAAATCATACTTAAACCCTAAGTATCTCAATACATACATGAACCCTATACTAACTAAATTATACCTACAAATACACAATGCTACACTACCAGGAGACGGGAAGAGTTTACCTCGGCGATGATGGTGTCGATCGGGGGTTGGCCGGAGCACAGCGGGTCAGCAGGGTGGTGGTGGTGATGGTGCAATGGTGGTGAAGGTGATGGTGCAAAGGTGGTGGTGGAGGAGATCGAGCTAGGTGGAGGAGGCTGGTGGTCAGCAGGGTGGTGGAAGAGGTGGTGGAGGTGAGGACCGGTAGGGACTCGAGCTGGAGGTAGCAGCGGCGTATCGGGGATGCACTAGCTGCAAAGATGGGGGGTTGCTGCTAGGCCAGATTCGTCCGTCATCGACGAGTGGTGGCCTTCCTCACCTCGGCGATGCTGGAGGTCGACGGCTCACAGGGAACATAGTGCGAACACGACGCAGCCCCGCTTGGTGTAAGTGATGCACGACCGATGCGGCGACTCCTGACTTCTGGCCGAAGCGCCGAGGCAGGATGAAGGTCAGCAATGGAAGCCGTGGGTTAGATGTGCAGGCTCGGCCGAGTGAAGTAGGAGGGATCGATGTCGGGACACGGCTCGTCGGAGTTGTGGGTAGTCGGGGCATCAGAGGTGGTGGTGGTGTCCACAGTGGGTGAAGTTGCATCATGAGGACGCCAGGGTAGCAGCCAGGAGGTCGATGCAGTGGAGGCACTGCTCGACCGGAGCAGCGGTGAAGAAGCTCGCCGTGAGGAGACTCGATGGCAGCTGGGGGTGATGGCTTTGGCCGCTGCCGGAGAAAACGGACAGCAGCTCGAAGTTGGCTCGGCAATGGCGGTGGGGAGGAGCTCTGGCCGGAGCAAAGGAGTGGAGGAAATGGTGGTGGAGATAGGGAGGAGGTCGGATGAGGGAGGCCGGAGGAATATTCAGTCGGGGTTGGCTCGTCGGAGTACGGGCTCGAGCGGTGTAGCAGCGCCAGAGTGGTTGCTGCACTGGCAGCAGGCGGGGGAGGCGAGTTGCACGGTCGGAGGGTAGCCGCACAGCGGCGCCGGAGTCGGCTATGCATTGGCAGCAGGCGGGGGAGGCAAGTTGCACAGCCGAAGTCGGCTGCTGACCAGACCGAGTTGGTCAGCCGGAGGTGAGGGGCTTGGCCGGAGCAAAGGAGTAGGGAAGAAGAAGATGGTGAAGAAGAAGGAAAAATGGAGAAGAAGAGAAAGGGAAGAAGTGGCTGTGGTTTGTAACAGGAAGAGGGAGGAGAGAGAGGGGTGGGGAGTTTTTTATGACATGGGGATTAGGGCCGGCCTTGGTGGTTGTGTGAGGGTGATGTGATAGTTTTATAGGGAGGGTGTTGTAGATTGAGTGGTGAGGATGCTTCCAAAATTGAATGAGTGGCTAGGATTAGTCATGAGGGAAAATTATTCATTCATGAGGAATGGAGGGTGTAGATTAGTCCATTTAAAAATAGAGGGCTAGGATTTCACATAAGTAAAAATCATTTCTTAATGAGGAATGGAGTGGGGGCTCTCCATATGGTCATGGCCAATAGGGTGAGGACACCTAAATTAATAAATTGCAACTAAGTCCCTTAAATTCGAAAAATTGCACGAACACATAAAATGACGCAAAAATTGTGGAGAAAATTGCGGGTGATGATTCGCATGGCGAGGGGGTGTTGGGGGCTTGGCACGGGTTTAATTAAATGGGTATTGGGATTAATTAAGGATTAAAATAGGATTAGGCAAAATTGGTATCCCCGATTTAAATAGAATTAAAGTGTCCCGCGCTTTTAAATTTAATGGGGGCACTTGGGGTCAAAATTCGGAAATGACGCAATGGTCAAAAATGGTGGGCTTGGAGTCAGTCTTGGACCCTTTAGTTGGTCCGGCTCAACTGGTTAAGTTGGTATCTCAAAATTTAGGGTAACGACACAGGTGTCCGACACGGAATTAAATATGGATTATGGTTTCGGAAAATTGTGCAATTAATTTAGAGCACAACGAAATCTGATTTTGAGGGACGAAAAAGTCCAGTGCCTAATTTGGCGGGTCAAGTCAGAAGTACAATAATCCGATAGAAATTATGGGCTGATATTGGGCTCCGAATAATTTAGCAATGATAGGACGCGCCAAGGATTTTAATTAAATGAATTAAAATACCAGACAAACTTAACTCCACTCTAAACCTCAATATCTGTTGCTAAATCCAAACTTTTCCCAAACCAAACCTGACTATCTATAGAATTAATCGAGGGGGTTTACAATATTTGAATGACGATGAGCTAAGGGATGCTCAGTTGTATATATTACTCAATTATGACGAGGATGAAGTGGAGAAGCTAGAGGGATAAGTAATTAATACGTCCACGTTTACGTCATCTCAATGTAATAGTATAAGATAATATTATGCTACTAATCAGCGGTTGCTTCATTATTTTTTATCACATATAAAGATGATCTAAGGTCGGTTAGACCCTACATAACAGAAATAAGTAGAACAAGAAATGAGACATTATTTTTTTCTTGGTTGAGCGCATATGTAAGGAGCTCCGTAATTACTTTTTCTGTATGCACTTGCACAATAAATAACTTACTATCGCTACTTTGGTATTTTGGTCGATTGTCTAATAACTTACTATCACTACTTTAAAATAAGAGTATCCAGGATACATAGTTGAACGAAGAAGTATCAGTGCTAGGACTAGGTGTATCAGTGCATGTACTGTATTCCTGAGTATTCTTATGTGTGTGTAGACGAGTAGACTTTGCATATCTGGAGTGAGTGTCATTTGGATAATATACACTACCAAATATTAACATGAGTATATACTTGAACGATATCTATTCATATTTGCAGAAGTAAGATGTAGCGAGAACTTCCGAGTAAGATGTAGGAGCAACGGATGGCCTCTTTAGACTGGTCTCTCTCCTGGTGACGCGCTCCATGCGTCGGGCTGCAGCGAGAACGTTCGAGTAAGATGTAGGAGCAACGGATCCAATTAGTTTCTATAGCTCAAAGTTTAGTCTGTTGAAGAACTTCTCGGCCTTCTCTTCTTCTGTCGGGATCAAGGTTGGGGCGAAGCGACTCAGACGAATGAATTGTGCGTTGTACTCTTCCACCGTCAGGTGGTCTTGAGTGAGGCGATTGAACTTATCGCAAAGTTCTGATTGAGCGATGGCTGGTATGTAAATCTCCTGAAAGAGTCTGGAAAACTCTTCCCAAGTGACTCGGTCTGGTCCGAGCCGTATCTCCTCAGAAAGCCACCAGTGATGTGCATTGTCCGTCAATTGCATTCTGACGGCAGTCATCCAACGTTCCCTTGGAATCTCAGCTGCTTCTAATTGATGTTGTGTGTTGGTGAGCCACTCATGAACTTCTGTGGGCTCCTCTTTGCCTGAGAAGGTACGGGGCTTCAGCTGGCGAAAATCGGAAATAGAGCCCGTCGTTGGTCATCGTGCTGGTAGATCTGCCTGCTCTAGTGCGGTTACTAGGCTGCGGCTCCAAGCCTCTTGTTGAGCTTGCATTATTGTATAGATCATTTGAAATATCTGTTGTCCGTCCATTGCCTGCCCTTGTGATAATACGGGCATTTATGGAGTAAATTGCGTCGATGGTGGAGTGTCATCTTGCTGAATTCTCGAGGCATGCTAACTTGCTTGACTGCGTTGTTAAGCGGATTGACCTTCTTCTACTGGTGTTACTTCATCTTCGTTGGTTACCACAGCATCTCGTGGTGATGTTGTAGGAGTCTCGTCATTTGCTCATGAATCCATAACTCTGCAACCAAAATAAACAATGAGAGGCGCTCAGGAATCAAGGCATGATGCAAGTCGAGAAATAAATTCGAATCCGATATAGATATCAAGAATGTTTCAAGCAAGTGGATGAGATCCTAAAAAACTTATTCTATTCTTATTGCAGGCCTGTTCGGTCCCTAAGTTGAAACCGAACAATTTTAGTCGTTGGCCTGCATGGGCCACCATAAAAACCATGTCACGCCCCAGTCCCAAAATACCGAGGGACCGGACACGTGACAATGGCCCGCAGCACACACCGATAGACAAACCCAATTTAATGGATCCATCGGGGCATACTTAAGCTGTATTACAACTATCAGGGTCTACTAATCTCATCCATAGAATGAATATATCAATATCAACAAAAGGAATAAAAATATCAACATCAAGTCACAAGTAATTAAATAGGGGAATAACCCGTTAATCAAGTCTGATATAATTGTCAAGATACAAGAACAAAGATATCAACAACAAATACTGAGTATGGGAACATTATATACTCAGAAGATACCCGAAGAGATCACTCGTCTACTGGATCTGGTACTGCTCCAGTGCCTGCTCCTGTTCCTGCTTCTGCTCCTGCTAATGCTCCATCCTGAATACCTCGGGATCGATCTCGTCTGCTAATACTGGGGACATAATTCGGATCTAGGTCCTCAGGGGACATAGCAAGGTACAAGAAAACTTATGCCAAAATAAATGTAGTACAGCAATAAATAAAATAATAGGGTAATATATAACCAGCTAAGTGAAATGCAAGATGAGAGCAGCACTATAACTCAGGTTGAAACTACTACAAGCTCTGTGTCGGGGAGCCGGTAGCAGTAATATCATGTGGTTGTCTAGCTCAGAGAGAGACTGAGACGCCGACATAATATAATCAACCTGTAGCATGTGTGACTCTCCCCACCCAATGTAATCATACGTCTCATGTCCACAACGTCTCATGTCCATGCTACGCAGGATCATAGCTAATGCATCCAGTCATATAATATCTAAGCAAAGGAATAAGTCATGAAAACTGTATCCTATACAGAATCACCATGAATATCTCAGGAAGATTCTGTCTCATGAATAGTGTCAGGTGTCCTGGGTTATAACGTATTTGATAATGCAAGCACGAGAAGTATAGGGTCTTGATATCCATGTCTAAGTGACGTTACACAATTTCGCATACGGAGTTGGCACCCGACTATTAATCGAACGCTAAGTAAAGTCACACGGTTCTAGGTCAAGCATGCACAATATATAAATAAGGCAAGGAAATATGTAACAAAACTGCAAGTCTGGCAAGGTACACTTGCGTGTGGTTCTGACTCCAACTGTAGCTCTGGCCTCAGTGTGATTTGCAGGTACTCCTCCGGTTGCTGAAATAGACATCACCATCAGATCCAAAAAATATCAAATAGCTAAAAACGCCTGTCCTTTAGTCCAAATTGGACACAGGAGCGAAAATAACATTTTCAAGTCCAAGCGGGGTCCACATGTGGGCCGCTTTGCACTGAAAAAACGTGTCAGAACCAAAGGTCTCCAAATCTGTCAAACTTAGTGTCAACAAGTCAGGAAAGATGATACGAACCCAACAAAACTTCCAGAATTGGATTCCGATGAGCCGATCACAAAATCACCCTTCAAGTAGAGCCGTGGGGCCCACGATACGCGATTTTGTCAACGTTCTCAGAATCGTACCAAACTTGGGTCACAGGACCAGCGTATTGCTACGAGTCCAATGGAGCAAGTTTCGTCTCGATCCGACGTGTGTACACTAAGTTACAGCGAGATCCAGAAAGGACGGATACGGGACGTTGTCGACGGATACGCGTTGATTCCGGTGTGCACGCACATCCAAATCAACTTCTGTGAAATTTTGCACGTCCGTATCGACGGTGCGCACATATCGGTGAAGACCGCACGCGACCAAGTCGTCCCGTGTGGCGGGGCGTACTCAGTTCCGGGGTAAAACAGGGCGTTGGTTTTCCTATTTTTTTATCGCAGTTCACGATCACCACAGGACGCGACGCACCGAGCGGGTTACACGGGCATCGAGAGGGTCACGCAGGGTTCGCGTTTAATAGACGGAACAGAAAACGGGACAGCGAGAAGAGAGAAATGGGTACATGAACAGAGCTCCAAAAAATTAAGATTTTTGTATCCGTGTGTCGACACGAGACACTGACACAGCTAGGGTTTAGGGTTTCTGGAGACTGGGATTCGTCGGAGCTGCGGCGGCCGAAGGGAGGCTAAGGTGACTGCGGGTGGCATCACCGGAGGCGGCGGAACGAGCTGGGACGGACTGGGCGTCGCCGGGGGCTGCTACGGTGGAGGCGGGCGGCGCTCGGGCTGCTGCTGCTGCTGGGGAGAGCAGCCGGAGGAGGCGAAGGCGAGGGCAGCGTCGACGAGGAAGCTCGAGGAGGGGCTGGACAGGGCGGCGCTGCCGAGACTGGTGAAGGCGGCTCATCGAGGTCGGCGGAGAAGCGGCACTGGAGCTGCTCGTCGCTGCGGGGAGGTGAGGCTGCCGGAGACGAAGGCGGCTGGGGACTCGGGGAGACTGAGGTCGGGGCTTCGACGGCGGGACTGGGCACGACGAGGGGAGAGGGCTGTTGAGGGGGTTTTTATAGGGCGTAGGAGAGGGAGACGGGCGGTGGCCGTTGCGGGGAAGGGAGGCGGAGTGGCGGAGGTTCGGGAAGCCGGAGCGGCGCGACGGGCGTTACGCGGCGGAGGAGGCGGGTCAGTTACAGAGAAGAGAAAGAGGGTTTGGGTCGGACGGTGACGGGTCGGGTCGAGTCAGGCGGATCTGACCCGGACCTGCCCGAAACCGAAACCCTTTCCTCTTCTTCCCCGACCCTTCAGCTCGCCGCTCCGGCTTCAAGCAACGGCCGCCGCTCCGCTCCCTGGCACCGCAACCGCTAGCCCCTCCTCTTCCTCTCCCCCGCACCGGCCGCCCCTCCACCTCCTTCTCCGCCTATAAAACCCCCTCGACCAGTCGACCCGAACCCCCGCTGCCCTAGCTCCGTCGCTGCCTCAGTCATCTTCTCCGACGCCCGGCCACCCTGACCTCGGACTCCCCTCCTCCAGCCTCCAGAGCCCCGCTCCACAGTCTTCCCCAACGCCTCGAGCTCCGCCTGTCACCGCCGCCCGAACCTCCACCTCCAGCGCCGCCATTTCCTCCTCCCGAGACCCGCCGCAGCAGCGCCTGAGCTGACCTGATGAGCCGCTCCGCCTCCACCCAGCCGTGATCCAGCACCCTTCCGGCGAGTCTCCGGCAACTGATCGAAACCCTAGGACCCTGCTACAGTACAGTGTCGCAGTGTCTCGTGTCGACTCACGGACACGAGAATTTTAGTTTTCACGTAGCCATGTTCAGGTAACCCGTTCTCTCTTCTCGTTGCTCCATTTTCTGTTTTGTCAGTTGTGACACGTAGAATGCGTAACCCTCTCGATGCCCGTGCAACTCGCTCGGTGCGTCGCGTCCTGTGGCGATCGCGAACCGCGATCCAAAAATAGGAAAATCAACACTCCATTTTCCCCCGGAACTGAGTGTGCCCCTCCAAACGGGATGACTTGGTCGCGTGCGGTCTTTACCGAAAGGTGCGCGTCGTTGATATGGACATGCGAGATTTCGTAGAAGTTAATTTGGATGTGCGTGCACACCGAAATCAACGCGTATCCGCCGACAATGCCCCGTATCCGCCTGTTCTGAGTCTCACTGTAACTTGGTGTACACACGTTGGATCGAAACAAAACTTGCGCCATCAGACTCGTAGCAATACGCTGGTCCTGTGACCCAAGTTGGGTTCGATTATGAGAATGTTGACAAAATCGCGTATCGTGGGCCCCACGGCTCCACTTGACGGGCGATTTTGGTATCGGCTCATCGGAATCCAATTCTGAAAGTTCCGTTGGGTTCGTATCATCGTTCTGGACTTGTTGACACTAAGTTTGACAGATTTGGAGACCATTGGTTCTGACATATTTTTCGGTGCAAAGCGGCCCACATGTGGACCCCGCTTTGACCAAAAAATATCATTTTTGCCCCTGTGTCCAAATTGGACTCAAGGACAGGCATTTCTAGCTATTTAATATTTTTTGAATCTGATGGTGATATTTATTTCAGCAACCGGAGCAGTACCTGCAATTCCTACTGAGGTCAGAGCTACAGTTGGAGCCAGAACCCCAGGCAAGTGTACCTTGTCAAATCCTACAGTTTTGTTACTTATTTCTTAACTTATTTATTAATTATTGTACATGCTGAACCTAGGACCGTGAGACTTTACTTAGCTTCCGATTAATAGTCGGGTGCCAATACTGCACGCAGAGTTGTGTAAAGTCACCTAGACATGGATACCGAGACCCTATACATTCTCGTGCTTGCATTATCAAGTACATTATACCCTGGACACCTGACACTAATCATGAGACAGAATCTTCCTGAGATATTCAAGGTGATTCTGTATAGGATACAGATTTCATGACATAGACATAATTTCTTAGATCTTATTATGACTTATTGCATTAGTTTTGATCTTGCGTGACATGTACATCGTGAACTGTGACGTGAGATTACATTGGGTGGGGAGAGTATTACCATATCAAAGGTTGATTATATTATATTGTCATCTGGAGGTGTCTTAGTCTCTGACACAGAGCTTTGGCACAAGTTCTGGCCCTTCGAGAGAATACTGCTATAGGTTTCTCCGACACCGATCCTATAGTAGTCACAGCCCGAGTATGACTAAAACTCTCACTTGCATATCACTTAGCTGGTTATATATTTACTCTATTGTTTTATTTATTGTTGTACTGCATTTAATTTGGTATGAGCTATTTTGTACCTTGCTATGTCCCCTGAGGACCTGGATCTGGATTATGTCCCCAGGATTAGCAGAGGATATCTATCCTGAGGTGTACGGAACAGGAACACTTCTCGGAACAGTACCAGAACCTGAGGACGAGGTGATCGCTGAGGATTTTTCCTGAACATCTGCTTCTTCTATGCTCATTTTTAATAGCAATTAAACTCTTATAATTCTTGTTAAGTGAACAATTGTAACAGACTTAATATCGGGTTGTTCTTCGATTTTATTTACTTGTGACTGGATGATGTTTATTTCTTTTATTGATATTGCTGTATTTATTCTGTGGATGAGATTAGTAAGCCCTGGTCGTTGTAATACAGCTTAAGTATGCCCCGATGGATCTATTAAATTAGGTTTGCCCATCGGTGTGTGTTGCTGGCCATTGCCACGTGTCTAGTCCCTCAATATTTTTGGGACTGGGGCGTGACAAATGGATATGAATTACTATCTGCATAATCGTTCGTGGATGTACAACCGTCATCCTGATGACATGTGCGGTGTGCGGAATAAATTCATAGAGGGTGTACAGCAGTACCTGCAGTTCGCCAAGGCGTTCCCTCAGTACATGGATGGTACCAAAATTAAGTATCCGTGTATGAGATATCGCAACTTGAAATATCATCCATAAGTGAAAGTCACATATCATTTATACTTGAAGGATTTCACACTGAATTACTATTAGTGGACCGCGCACGGAGAACTTGTGTCTTTAGCATCAGAGTCGGAGCCTTATGTGGAGCCGTATATGGATTTCCACGACCACGCTGCTTACGACGACGGATGGGTGAACATGGTTTTTGAGGCGGCGGGGCCTAGTTTCGATCTGGATAATCATAATGCAGCTGAGGAGACACCGAATGTCGATACTGTAAAATTCATAGAGTTGCTAGAGAATGCAAGGACTCTATTATATCTTGGTTGTGAGGATCATTCACCGTTGGAAGGTGGTTACAAGATTGTTGAGCATCAAGTCCGATTTTAATATGTCGCAAGAATGCTATAACCGACTGATGGATTTGATTATAGAGATCTTGTCAGAGGGTGCAAAATTGCCTGAAGACTTCTACCGATCTAATAGGAAGGTGAGATTGCTCTAGATGAGATACGAGAAAATCGATGCATGTCGCAACGGGTGCATATTGTACTAAAAATACGACAAGGATGAAGATGCGTGCAGATTCTGTGGTGCTGATGGCTACAATGCTACTGGTAGAGAAAAGTCTGCCGGTGCATGGAAGCCTACCGATTCGATGCACTACTTGCCTTTGACGTCACGGTTGCAAAGGTTGTTTATGGTGAAGGAGACTATAGAAAATATGAGTTGGCACAGGCAGCAACAGATCGAAGGAGTATGTCACGCCCCAGTCCCAAAATACGTAGGACTAGGAACACGTAAACATGCCAGCCGCATGGATATGGCAACTCCAATATATGGAAACCAAAATCTACACGTGCGCTGTAATATGAAAATCAATCCACAAGTGGTATAAACATATGTCACAAGTCATAAGGTACAATCTAAATCTCATCCACAGAAAATCAATATAAATGACTAACCAGCATCTATATAACTAGATCTCAACATAAGTATCTAAGGATGATAGTTGGATGGAAACAAATCCACTACCAACTCGAATGTAAGAGCAAATATTAAAGTAAGTACAACACAACAACACCATATAAGAACACCATATAGCAATCATGGCTCGAAGAGAGGACATCCACGAAACATATATAGCCATCCAATCTGTGCTCCTGCAAATGCTCAAGAATAGATACACCTGGCAGAGGACCAGGTCCTCAGAGGGACGTAACAAGATACAGAAAATACGAGCCAACTTGAATATAGTAAACATGCATATAATTTGAAAATAAATAAGTATGCTGTACAAGACAATCTATATGAATGCAAATGAGGATAACTTTTCGACGTATGGGCAAGGGTAGGCTACTCGATCTACCTCACAACTCACACACACGTCAATGGACATCAAAAATCGACATACCGCGGGGGTAGCGACCAGCGAGACTCCAGAAATCGACATACCGCGGGGGTAGCGACCAGCGCGACACACGCCCGTAGTGCGAGCTATATACTATGGTTTACCAGAGTGGTTAAAAGCCCATACGCCTAATGATTGTCCTCCCATGATACTAGGTGCCATGTGTGTCAACATATCTAATATATAGTAATGACTGGAGAAAAACTACACATGCAAGAACTATACAAAAATGAAATAAATAAAAAAAAATATAACTAGCATGCAAAGTACTGTAAATAATTTGGCAAGGTATCTTGCCTGGGGTCCTGCTGCTGGTATGAATCAGAGTCCAAGTCACAGTCCAAATAGCCTATGTATTACAAATTAATCACGTCAAAAGATAATTTATTTTAATTTATTTAATTCTTTAATATTTACTCTAAAATCCTATTTTAATCTTTCTGATTTTTAGGTTAATGCCTAAATTTTGTCCAAAGGAATTGAATTTTATCGACTCGAGACTCATGGCACGTAAATCGAGGTGATCTGTTGACCGAAAAGTCAACTGACACAAACTTGACTTTCATGCATGAATTTCTGTAGATTTCAGCATCAAAAACATGCTGAAATTTACGGCTCGTCCGAATTTAAATTTGTTTGGAAATTATGGCACATACAAGTTTTGTATTGTGCACCGATGGTTAAATTCTAACCTAGAAGTTCTACAGAATTAACAGTATATAAATACTTGGAAATAAATTCTAGGAAAAATATGTGTCGATGATCTCGACATTAGATTTCCGAAACATTAAACGGTTCGTGATTCTGATTTCTAGTTCTCCCGAAATCGCGAAGACATCGAAACACGTCTATTTTTGGATATGCTGTGCTCTACAAATTTTACAGAATTTAATACTCATAATTTAGAAAAACAATTTATATAATCAGAAACCTAACCTCATTATCGTTCTAACAAAAAAACTGGAGCACGTTTTGAGTCCGGAGCTAGCAGATATCGTCTTTTTAATTCGTCATAACTAGTAGAAAATGAGACTGAATTTATGACGAATTTTGACTGATTTTGGACGAAAAAGAGAGGAATTTGGGGAAGAAAAATGTGAAGGATGAGGTATTTATAATGGTGGAGACTACTTAATTAAATACAACTAGGATTGGTTAATTTGGATAGGATTATGATGAATTTAAATAAGGATATGATATACATTAAGTTGCTTTCCTAGTAGGTTCAGGATTTGAATTAATTTAAAGTAGAGTTTGAATCTATCTCAATAATTTATAATCTTGAATATAATTAAATATAATATAAATAATTTATAAAATCTTATTAATATCTATTAACACTAAATTAGCATCTATCTAATATTAAGACTATATATATCCAAATAAATCCTAATTAATTTCAAAAATTTAAAATAACCTAAAAATGATTCTAAATAAATATTTATATAAGTAAATATATCAAGAAATTCATTTGCTAATTAAATAACAGAATACTCTAAAGAAATTCAATATCTATAATAATATAAAATATACACAAAATATTTATTTTGGGTGAGGGGGTTTACAGAGTATTGGATCATTCATCCGATGGAGAAGCATAAAAGCACTTTGATCGAGAGTATCCATATTTTTCTTCGTATCCGCGTAATGTCAGATTGGGCCTCTCCTCTGATAATTTTATCCTATTCGAACTTTTGGGCTCCCAGTATTCTTGTTGGCCTGTGATCGTCACTCCGTATAATCTACCGCCTTGGATGTGCATGAAGACTCCGTATATGTTCCTAAGCGTTATTATCCTGGATCCGAACAATCCAAAGAGGAACATCGATGTGTATTTACAGCCGTTGATAGATGAGTTGAACCAGCTGTGGGAAGTAGGTGCCAACACGTACGATGTTTCTAGAAAGCAGAATTTCTAAATGAGGGCAGCACTTATGTGGACCATCAACGATTTTTTGGCCTATGAAATATTATCGGGATAGAGTACTCATGGTCGTCTCTCATGTCCGTATTACATGGACCATACTAAGGCTTTCCATTTGAAATACGGAGGCAAACCGTGCTTCTTCGATTGTCATCAACAATTTCTGCTGAAGGATCATCCGTATCGGAGGAACTTGAATAATTTTCATACGAGCATTGTGGAGAAGGCCAATCCACAGCCAAGGTGGCCCGGATACACAATATGGAAAAAGATAAAAGATTTACCAAGTACTATCGAAGAGCCTGCTAAGGGTACAAGTGTGACAAATTTGGTCACACCCATAACTGGACAAAGAGGAGTATATTCTGGGATCTGCCATATTGGAGCACCAATCTGATCAGACATAACCTTGATGTCATACATATCGAGAAGAATGTATTTGATAACATAATTAATACTATAATAGAGGTAAAGTGGAAGACGAAAGATAATCTGAAGGCCAGGTTGGACTTAGAAAAAAATATTTAGACATCATGTGTTGCATTTGATAGAGGAGGAGAATGGAAAGTTAAAGCAGCCTAAGTCAATTTTCTCACTAGAGAAGGAGGATAAAGGAAGACTTTGTAGGTGGATTCATGGTCTAAAATTTTCAGACGGGTACGTATCGAACTTGAGAAGATGCGTAGACCTCAAGGAGAATAAACTGGCGGGTATGAAGAGCCACGATTGTCACGTATTCATGGAGAGGTTAATTCTGATTATATTTTAGAAATTCTTACCGCAGGTCATTTGGGATCCATTGATAGAGATCAGCATATTCTTCAGAGATCTTTGTTCTATTAAGTTGCTCGTCGATCGTCTAGAAAAGTAAGAGAAGGACATTGCGGTAATACTATGCAAGCTCGAGAAGGTGTTTCCTCCCGGATTCTTCGACTCCATGGAGTATTTGCCAATTCATCTTTTCTATGAGGCACGTGTTGGTGGTCCTATCGGTTATCAGTGGATGTACCCTTTCAAACGGCATCTGAACCACCTAAAGAAAAAGGTAAAAAATAAGGCGCGGGTTGAGGGCTCTATTTGTGAAGCTTTGTTCTCGAGGAGATAACAAACTTTTTCTCTCGTATTTCAAATCTCATGTTGCTACTAATAGAACGAGAGCTCCGAGAAATGACGACGAATATCAGGAATATAATGATGCAATACTGAAATTATTCAATGCGTCCAGAAAGCCTTCGGAGAAAATGAAGAAGAGATATTTGAATGACGATGAGCTAAGGGCTGCTCAGTTGTATATATTACTCAATTACGATGAGGATAAAGTAGAGAAGCTAGAGGGGTAAGTAATTAATACTTCCATATTTACGTCATCTCAATGTAATAGTATAAGCTAATATTATGCTACTTATCAGCGGTTGCTTCGTTGTTTTTTAGCACATATAATGATGATCCGAGGTCGGTTAGACCCTACATAACAGATGAAAAAGTAGAACAAGAAATAAGACATTATTTTTCTTCTTCATTGAGCGCATATGTAAGGAGCTCCGTAATTCCTTTTTCTGTATGCACTTGCACAATAAATAACTTACTATCGCTACTTTGGTATTCAGGTCGATCGTCTAATCACACCCGAGACAGAATCTATTAGAACTCTAGCCAAATGACCAATTGATGCCGTCAAAATATGGCCAAGTTACTGTGTGAATGGATTTAGGTTCAAGTCAACAAATGCATCGATCAGAGACAGCTTTTTGGATCTTGATTCCACAAAAAACCGTTATTTTTGTATCAAATCTTTGAACTACAAAGACGTCGATCCAGACAATAATTGTTTTGACATCTTACTAGAGATTGTGGAGTTGAAATATAATTATAGCACAGAACCTGTTAAGATCGTGTTATTCAAGTGTGAATGGTTCGATCCGATTCAAGATCAAGGTTAGAAAATTGACAAGCATGGTCTTGTGGATATAAACTACAAACGTAGATATCAAGGGTATGAACCATTTGTCCTATTAAGTCAGGCTCAGCTTGTGTACTTTATAACTTATTCAAGACGGAGGACAACAAGGTTGGATTGTTGGACAGTATACAAGACTAAAGCTAAAAATACCATTGACGTTGACGAAATAGCTTATCAGGAGGACGAGCTACCTCTTGTAACAAATATTGTAGATATGGACTCAACGAAAGTTACGTATTATACTACTAATAATATAGAAGAGGTAGAATTATCTGAAGGGGAAAACGAAGACGAAGTAGATGAAAGTGAAGATGAGGAGGAAGAAGAAGAGGAGGACGAGGAAGGCGAACAAGATAAATTTTCTGAAGATAATTGAAAATAAAATAAATCCATTTGGACTTGTAACATGTATTATATTTTGACTGTAGAGTGTACTATCAATTTAGACATGTGACATTACTAGTTATTTACTGTGCAATTCTATTAATGTTGTGAGATATGCATAACATTTTGACTGTGGAATGTACTATATATTTGTTTATTTTTTCTATCATCATATGTTGTTACCAGGTATGAAAGGACGACACGGAGCGTTCGGCAGGTCCTGAGGTAGACAGAGTACTCCTCCGGTACTGCCTACTGTTGGTTCTGGATCCTCGGTGCCAAGTACACCAGTATATCAACCAGTCATATCTCCGACTGCGACAATGTTACGTGGCAGCACTCCTGGGATGAGTAGTTCCAGGCCTGAGACTACTCCCTCGTCCAGCGTTCCTTCTGCTAACGGAACCATGGAGACAGATGAGCATATGGCGGAGACTGAGCCGACGTCATCCCAACATCAGCGAGATCCTCTATGCGCACCTCCGGACGAGACGAGGACGAAGATTTGGGCCGATGGTACAAAGTAAGTCAATTAGTTGATTTAGCATCATATATATCATATATTTTTATTCATCATATATTCACTTTTTTGATTAAAAAAATTATCTTTATATAGATATCATCCATCGTTGGTACAGAGATGCCTGGGCCACTTTTTGAGGTACAACTATGGTTGCCCTTGGATCAACTACTCTGATGCTCCAGATGAGAGAAAGGCATTCTGGTTTGCGTACTTCAAGGTAAAAGTATATTATATCAATCATCTAATTTATGCATATTTTATAACTTACTAAATTACTTCTTATGGCAAACATATTTTTATCCACCGCACCGGGACGAGTTGATCGAGCAGATGTTTTCTGTCGTTGCTGCCAAGCTGATCTGTGATGCTCTGGATGACCAGAAGACTCGTGATCTCGAAGGAAAACCGATCCAAGGTTGGATCACGCCTAAGCAGTGGACTACGATGAGGGCTAGATTCGACGATCCGAGGTACAAGGAAAGGTCTGAGAAGGCCAAGGCGACTACACAGAAGGCAGCAAAGTGGTGTGGTGGCTCGATTCCAATGACGGAACATTTCCGTCGTTTGGTATGCTTTTTATTTCTGATATATTATTTTAATACAAGTATGATAAAATGGTAGTAGGATAAAATATTTAATTTTAGTACTAAATAATATATTTTTAACAGGTGCAGAGGGGTGAGGATGCCAACATGGTGACCGTCTTCCTGGCCACCCATCGAAAGGGCGGGAATCTCATTGATGAGAGGGCCGTACAGACCTATGTAAGTATTACTTTACTTTGTGTTAATTTTAATATAACTTAGAAAATATACAAATAAATATCCATATAGTTAGTAATAAGTACCTCAGACAGATTAGCAATTATCGAGTATCCAAACTTTTCTAGGTCGAGTATCTTAGGCTGCGTGAGCGGGCGACTGCTAGTGCACCTACAGCGAGAGAGGCTGGTACATCCTCGTAGCCCTCTCCAACTCCGTCGGCGGACGAGCTGTGGGTAACGGCCGCTGCTGGTCTCCAGAGGGGTACATACTACGGTACGGAATCCTATTGCGACCTTGTTGCGACGCAGTCATCTAGGGCCTCCAGGGTAAGTGCGTATTTCCCACAGCCCTCGTAGGAGATCGTTGACCGTCAGATTGCGTCTTTCCGTGATGAGTTATTATGAAGGATGGAGGAGCAGCCCCTGTCCCAACCGCATGCGGATGATGCAACGTTCATCGTGCGACTTGATCGCTCGAGCGCAGCATCATGGAGCTCAGGGATATGACAGCTAATCTTAGAGCGTCGACAGAGCGCAACGTGATAGAGATGCAGGCATCACAGCTGTCCATGGGCGAGAGGCTGACGATGATGCAGGATTCAATGGTTCATAGCAGTACAAGGTTGTTATCTACGATGGATTCATACAACCATCGACTAGCAGAGTTAGAACAGATACGTCCTCCTGGTGTGCCTCATTGACACAGACTCCACCGACGTCACTGCCTTCTTCATCGACATCGGTGTTAATTTTATGGGAGCAGTATGATTTGTTCTTATCCCTGATGCGCGCCGATGGTCATCCTCCTGCAGATTCGCAGTAGTCCTAGTTATGATAGTTTACAAGTTGTTTGTATTTTGACATATGATATTTGGTCATTTATGAATATTCTTTATTTTTGAGGCTTTCAGACTTTATTTTTTGTACTCAGTTGTGTGGATATTTATTGTATTCTTTACGACAAGATTTTTTCCAGACTTGGTTTGTAATCCCAATGTTTCATTTTCTTCAAATTTTACTATATTATTCATATTAAGTGTATGTTAATTTATCGATGTTGAGTGTTCAACCGAAGGGGTCGACGAATGTAGTGCCCCGTTCCCCTTATTCGGGGAGCACGGCTAAGAAATACTTGGTATCGTTTAAATCGGGACAGATTGAATCAAGATCATTTCCTCGTTATGGATTGGTTTCTTTGAAATTAGGTCCCACATTCGACGGATCGTGCCTTAATGAAGGACTCAGCGGTAGAGTAGAGAGGGGCATTTCCGTTGCGCTGGTTTCTTTGACTGTTTTTGAATGCCGCTTGGTATCCATCTTGTTGGTTTTATGATTTATATTTTTGTTGAACAGCTTCGATGGATTTTATTATCTTCGTTCTTTGGATTTTGTATTTCGTATCGAACCCTTAGAGATCAAAGCAGGAGATATTGATCATCTGTTGGTGCATGCAGATGATCGTGTAGGCGACGTGCAAGCGAAGTTTTAAAGATATCCTATGTTCTCTTTCCCGATTCAATAACTTGTGAGTGACTTTACTTCGATTAGCGCCCTTCTTCCAAGTCTTCATTCCTAATAAATTGACTCATTTGTGCATTCCGGTCAATGATACCAAAAAGAATAAAATTGAGTCAGCATAAAGAAGAAGTAGACTTGAAACACTTATAATGCATGCCACATAGAATTCTCAACGATACCATTGATGCGTGCATATCCGTTATACATATAGTTATTTTGTGTTCAGTTGTAGTTAGAATTTATTCATCTATAATTGCTCAATGGATAGTACATAACTTATGAATTGATCATATCAGCTAGTAGACTATGCTATCGCACTATGTTAAAGTAGTTTCGTTCATATTGATGTTTTGAAATACTTTGTATGTTAACTTAGCGTTCAGATCGTCAATGGTCATGGATAACTTGTGCACAAGATTTTTGGTTCCAGCGAATGGTCGCCGGGGCACCGGGGCTGATTCTTCCCGGACGGAACATCAGTTAGTCGTGCTAGCAACTTAGCATGGATAAGGCGGGAGTTTGTAGCGGGGCTCGCTACCTGCACTACAAGTATCGCCATCTACCCAGACTATGGTCCATGATGGCTAGTCAAGACAGTGATCTTTATATATATTTAAACTGTGCAGACTAACTATGTCTTCGTGGCAGGGAAGTCCATGGTAAGTTTTGTACAGGTGGTTCAGACGATACAGGTAAAGTCACCAAACGGTGGAATATTTTGTTATGTCATTTCATTATATCGTATATAAAAAATTGAACTAAGGCAAGATACCAAGATTACATAATAATAATGTTGCATTTTCACATGAATACGATGTCGATTTGGTATGTTGGGTTAGCTCGTCCTCACCGGTACTTTTTGAAATACTGACCTTCGTTGCAGCAGGTTCCCCGAGCTGAGACGATGCAGCGAGGAGCTGAAGATTTCTCCAACCCTTACCTGATCAGGCGCATTAGTGTTGTAACTTTTGGAGCCTAAGTACATAATTAAGAAAGGAGCTCGCGCTTTCCTTTTTGAAGCTCCTAGGCAATGGTGCTAACTCGTACCCAAGGTGTTTTGTACTTTTAAAATATAAGTAAGGGATATAATGTATGAACCAGCTTCTCATTTTACGTCCAAGTTGTAAGCCCGTCTGGTATCTTTATTACTTTTGGGTCAAGAGTCTGTAACTAGATATTCATCATCAATAAAAGAGAACTTTTCTATATCTCATTGTGCGATATCTTATTTGCGTACTCTGTTGCAAGTGTTCTAATGTATATCATTATGCCTAGGCCTTGTGCACGTGCGCCTTACGCGTGCACAGCATCACATCCGGAGGACGGTTACCGATTTAGCAAAAATTGGGGCGTGACAGCGAACCCAAGAAATTCAACGGAGGGTTGCTCCGGGTCTATTTATATAAATTGTGAATTCAAAAACTGCAGGAAGATTGGTTTAGAAACCATTCTATATTTATTATTTTATTTTTTCACTGAAACTTTAGCGATGTTTAGCGACGTTTATATACGTCGCTAAATACGTCATTGATTATCGCTAAATATGTCGTTGAATATCGTTAAATACGTCGTTAAATATGTCACCGAATGTCGCTAAATTGCTGACATAGCAGTATTTGTCAGGTCAATATAACATCGCTAAATGTGTTGTAAAACATCACTAAATTTAGTGACGGATAATAACACAAAATAAGTCTCTAATTTAGCGATGTTGCGTCGCTAAACGTCGCTAATATGAAAAATATTAGTGACGCAAGTACGTCGCTACAACGACGTTTTACGACATTCTTTCTGTTAGCGACTAGCTTAAAAGTGACTTCACTGAAACGTCGCTAAAAAAATTTAGCGACATTTTTAGGCTATTTAGCGACATTTTCTGACGTCGCTAATTCGTTTTATTCTGGTAGTGTTATCTATATGAACATGAGGTCACTGGCTTAGCCATAAAGGATGATGTATAGTCTCGGACGGAAATAAGCCGTAACGAAAGAGTCATTGGACGTTATCCATCATCCCGACCAAACATGGAGAGACTACCATAGATCATGGAGTCAGACGGGTTATCCAAGTGTAGGATGCACTACCAAGGGCCCGTCCATTGAATATATTGCGTCGCCCCAAACTGAAGAACATTCTACCGATTTGGTCACGCGATACCCATATTCCTCCTAGGAATCCATGTTATTATCTCGTGCACGAGTTGTCCGTGACCATACAAGTCTAGGGTTTCAATTTCACGAAATTCATGACATGACATGTTGATTCTTGGATTCTTGATTCTTGGATTCATGATTCTTGATTCTTGTTTAGAACGAGTATGCTCCATGAGCTGTTATTCTTAGATTCTTGACATGGTACAAATCCCCTGGTTCGGGAACTGCCTTGGCGACCTAATGGTCCCGGATAATTTCAGGTTTATACTTGCATGGAATGACTATTAGTTAGTCTTCCGAGAAGAACTAGATGAATGCATGACATGGATACTGTTACACGGTCATAGCATGGATTATGTGACAAGCATTGATATGAGACATCGAGTAATAGCTATAATATAAGCAGACAAGCATGCATTTATATGAAACATAAGCATTTACGTTGGCACTGTCTAAGGGTAAACCAAGAAGTAAAATTGTACACTACGAACATACCAAACGACATAATCTAGGGCGTGTAGTATAAATAAGTAAAGCAGTGCACTACGAACAATATAATGTTCTACTCGAGGCATAGCGGGGTCTACTTGCACGAAGCAAGGGTAGCATGCGAGGGTCCATTTATAAGCAAAGTTTTATTTCCATGTTATAACACAAGCAATACAATTCAGGATTATTCCCTTAGATAGGTGCGCTGTATTCTTTATTAGCATGCAGGGGGTGATTTACCTAGCGACTATCATGTATCGTCCATATTTTAAGTTTGTTGGCTAAGCAACGACAAGTTCATCGTAGCCACCCACCTTAGCGATGATTTACCTCGGTCGAACGATACTTCAAGCGATCCTTTGAAAGTCTAAGCCTGAACTCCTGAAGGGTCAAGTCTGAAAATCCTTTACCTCAAATGAGTCTTCTCGCTGAGCAAAGCGGGTCGGTTCGTTGCACTTGCGCCATTTGAATCGACTGTCTGCTTGAACGGAACATGTTGTAACACGTAGCGTAAGAATTGTATGCTCGCACGGCGGTAAAGTAAATGGATTAAATTATGAAGGAGGAGAAAGCCAAAAAAATTTAACTTATCCGAATATTAGTTTTGAAAATATACGTAATCATATTATTGAACGTTGTTTTATTCATTATGATTTTATTCTGAAGTCTATTTGTGGTTCTAATTATTTTTTTTATAGATAGTGAAGATGCATGAAATTATATTCTTGAGACTAATTCACAATCACGCTATATAAAAATATATGTTATTAAAGTAGCAGCAACATTAGATAATAGAATCAGTGAATATTTTTCTGAATACTAGCATGTTAGTTCGGATGCTAGTTCTTCTCAAACAATTATGTCATATTTTCAAGAAGGTCATTCATCAAATGAATCTAACCATGATGTTGATAGTGACAACGACGATGGAAATAGTGATGATTTAGTTAAAAATGTAGATTATGCGGTAATGATGATGTTGTAAAAGCTATCACTGATGAAGTATTTAAGGGACAATCATCTCCTAGCTGTTCTAAGTTTAGAAGGTTTATAAGTAATTTAGCAATTAAATATAATTTTAGTTGTTCAGCTAGTGTTATGAATAATGCTCGTGGAACTATATATATATATATATATATAGTTGTGATCAACCAAATTATAATTGGAGAGTATATGTCAAATCTATTGGAAATGGTAATATAGTTAAAGTTAGTACATTAGAAAATTGTCATTCTTGTTTAGGGAGACTTAGTACAGGACGTCATCGACTAGCTACCGTTGAATGAGTCAAGACCATGATAATTGACATTATTAGAGATAACCAGTCATATAGTCCATCACAAATTGTTAATGATATATATAGGGAGCACCGTATACAAGTTAGTTATTCCAAAGCCTGGAGAGCCTGAGAGACGATATTAGCTGAAATTAATGGTAATTATGATGAGGCATACGCTAGTCTTGAGGAGTATTGTTATAGAATTATGGAGACGAATCCAGATAGTACATATTTTATTAAAACTGCCAAAAATAATAGCTTTCAACGAATTTTATTTATTTTAAGTCATGTATTGACGAAATTTTTAAGGGGTTGTTTATCGGTTATTAGTACTGATGCTACATTTCTTTTGTCTAGATATCAAGGTATCTTATTTATTGCTTGTGCTCACGATTTTAACTATCAAATATATCATATTGCTTATGATGTTGCTGAAGGTGAGAATAGTGATTCGTTGTCTTGGTTTTTAAACTCACTTAAAATATCTTTTGAAAGTTCTTTTAATGATTGGAGTACAATTTCATTTATATTTGATAAGCAAAAAGTATTAATAAATTCTATTCGTGCTATTTTTTCTACATCTCCTCACTTTTTTGTATTCAGCATTTTAAACAAAACATGAAAAAAGTTATGAAAGAACCAGCATTTCCACACTTGTTAGACTCACTTGCTAGATCATATAATAAAACGGATGCAGAGAGTGTGTTTGATATAATTAAAGCCGAGAACATAATATTGTACGATTGGCTTATTGGTATAAATGATAAAAGCCATCGATTTGAATATTGGATAATAGCGTATGCTCCTTGTCCTAGATTAGATATTAACACTTCTAATCTTGCTGAATGTTTCAACAGCTAGATTAAGAAATTATGAAAAAACCAATAACAATATTTCTCGATGTTATTAGAGCCAAGATTATTACACTTCATGACAATCGTAGAAAGAATGCTGAAAATATAGACACAAATTATTGTCCGAAGATGTTAAAGACTATGGCTTGTATTATCATAGAGAATAATCACCTAGAAATATTATCTATTGATAGTTATAAGTTTAAAATAATAGACCGTGCAACAAGTAGAACCTATATTATTAATATAACTGACAGATCTTGTACATCTTTTAGATGGTACCATACTTATATACCATGTATACATGCATATTTTGTTTGTAAATATTGTAATATTAGTATTGATAGTTTTTATCCTCCAGTATTTTTGACGGAGACCTTGAGAAGTGTATACGCACCAAAAATAAAACTAATTCCAGTTTCCTACAAGATCCAAGCTCCTTTGGTTAGAGAAAAAATTGGAGTACCAGATGTAAGACGCAAAGCCAGAAGGCCAAAGAAGAACCGCATCAAACCCCGGGATTCATCGACGAGAGATCTTCGTTGCAGTAATTGTGGTACGATGGGACACAACCGAAGAAGATGTACTAGTCAACTGAGAGAGTAAAATAAAATTGTTCAATACAAACTTAGAAATATTGTAATAGTGACTTTGATAATAAAACTTGGAGATATGAATAGTTGACAAAGATTTTAATAATAAAAATTGACAAATATTGCAATCAAACATTGTTACAAATCATAATTCTAAACAAGAATATTGCAATCAAACATTCATCTACTCATCCTCCTCCTCGTCTTGCTGAGTCTGGGTAGGCAGCGGTGCTGATGGAGTCAAAAAAACTGTGTGAATATCTGGTAGCTTTCATCTCTAGCGTCCTGGTGACTAATGTCATCTCCAACATACTGGTGACTATGGTCCGGTCCAGTATACTGGTGACTAGGGCCCGCTCCAGCATATTGGTGACTAGGGTCCACTCCAGCATACTGGTGACTAGGGCCCGCTCCAGCATAGTATTGGAGAATGTCTCCAGCATACTGGTGAATAGGGCTCGCTCCAGCATAATATTGGGAAATGTCTCCAGCATACTAGTGAATAGGACCCTCTGCACCATCCCTCCTACGACGACGAGAGTGTCTCTGTCGTACAATATCGGTCTGATAGTCTTGTGGAAGACGTGATTGAACTAGAGGCATTTCAGGTTCCCGCCCAATACCTAGATGATCAACACGAGTCATAAGTTCCTCCATAAGCAATCGACTTTGTGGGGAAAGATTTCTCTCAGGTTGTTGCAAATATTGTTGGTATACACCACTCTGAAATATGAAACATGTAAATTAATTTTTTTATGATATCTATGTATATGTAATTTTGAGCGTGTAATGAAGTCATACCAAATCATGCATGTCATCGACAAAAGCACGCAAAGTAGAATCATCTACGGACCTACTCTTGAACCTTTGCTCCTCATATATGTATACTCAGTTGCTAATAAGAGGGCATCCCTACCATTGCCTATAATCCAAGTTACCAATGTCTGCATAATGTAAACAAAATTTTAGCAAAATATTTATACTAAATAAATCTGAATAATGAGTAACTTAGGACTTACAATTATCAGCAGATCTTAGTCCGGGAGACATGTCCCTCTCACAATAATTTTTGAACCGATTATTCCAATCAGCAGCGAGACCAAGGATTCGGTGTATTGTATTTGCTGGCTCATAACCGACAGTCGGTGGATCATCGAAAATTATTTGACTCATCCCGAATTGTCGAAGAACACGGTCTGTGTAGCGCCCCATTCTCCCGGTGCGGAGAGCGCGGCTAAGAAACACAAGACGGTATCGTTTGATCGGGATAGATTGAATTAAGAACTCGTCCTCGTTATGGATTTGTTTCTTCGGAATCGATTTCCATATTCAGTGAACTGTGCCCCAAGGATCGGCTTAGCGGCAGAGTCAGGAGGGACCTCTCCGCTGCTATCTTTTATTGCCTCGGTTTTTGATGTCGCTTGTTGCTTTCGTGCTTTGAGTTGGTTTTGGGATTTGCTTGTTTTCCTTGAACGGTTTCGATAGTTTTCATTATTTTCGTTCATTGACTTGCACTTCTATTCCGGGATTGGAAAGAGAGGAAGAACTATTAATCGAGTTGTTCGTGTGCAGGTGAACGAGCAGTAGGCGGCTTGCGAGCGGAGTCGTGAAGTACCTCTTTCCTTCTCCTTCCAACTATCTAAGTGAGTGGCTACCAACTCGATTAGCTAGCCCTGCTTCCAAGCTTTACATCTAATAAATCTGTAATCTTCTTTGCCCCGATCAAATGATACCAAATAATAATAAAAGAAACCAAGATAAAAGACAATAGACTTGGTTATTATGCTTGTCAATCAAACCTGTGAACTGTTGCCTTATCGTATGCTTGTTCGTGCAAATGTTCTATGAATTATGCTAAGTATGACACACACCTTGTATTGTAAACACCCTAAATTTCAGAAATCAGATTATATAATTTTCCCTATTTTTGGTATTTTTCTGGAATTTATCACTGAGGTTTGTGGGTTAAATAATTTTAAGTGTGGCTTAATGGAGTCAAAATATTCTGGAAGTAAAAATTTATGGTGTATAATGGAGAACCGGACGCACGGCAATTTTCGGTGAATTTATCGGACACCGGAGCAACGTATCGAGGACCTTTAGCCACTTGGATTGGGAACCAACCCAAACCAAACCAACCCCAGGCTAGACCAAACCACCCAGCGTTCGGGTCGGGTTGGATCCAAGCCGAACCCGACCCGGATCCAAACCGTGTGGAAACCCTAGGATTTCCTCTGCCGAAGGCTCCTGTAGCAGCCTATATAGGGCTCCCTCGGCGTCCGTGCCTCGCCATCACCTGAACCCTAAGCTTCCGCCACCATCATTTTCGCCGTCAACCACCCAGCTGCCCCGCCCAGTAGCTGGCCGCGACGCCGCCGCTTCCCGTCACCTAAAACCCCTCCGTCGTGCTCCTTCGAAACCGACGGCTACCCGGAGGCCCTAACGCCGTTAGCCTCGCCGACCCCTCGGACGTCGCCCTCCACCGACGCCGACCAACCCACCTCCGCATAGCCGAGTCGACCCCGCCTCCGTCGTCGACCGAACCCGTAGCAGCCGCCCCTGTTCAGTTCCCATCTCCGCCCAGCGACCCCGAGCGCGGCCTCACCCCTCCGCCGAGTTCTCACAGCGACCCCGGGCCTGACTCCTCCGCCTCACAGCGACTCCGCTGACTTCTGATCTGAACCCTAGCCCAGACTCGCGAGGACACGATCAGGACGCAGACCGGACACGCGGACTTCAGATCCACGGAGCCCTGTACAGGTACTGATTTCTCTCACCTCGCAACTCCGATTTCGATTCCGTCAATTGCTACGCGTAGACTGTATAACCCTCTCGGTGCCCGTGCAACTCGCTCGGTGCATCGCGTCCTGTAGTGATCGTACACCGCGATCCAAAACAGGAAAAAAACAACGCCCTGTTTCACCTCGGAACTGAGTCCGCCCCGCCAATCGGGACGACTTGGTCGCACGCGGTCTTTACCAAACTGTGCGCGACACTGATACGGTCGTGTGGGTTTTCGCAGAAGTCGATTCGGAGGTGCGTGCACCCCGGAATCAACGCGTATCCGCCGACGACACCCCGTATCCGTTGATCCTGGAACACGCTGTAACTTCGTGTACACACGTCGGATCGAGACGAAACTTGCGCCAACGGATCCGTAGTAATACGCTGGTCCTGTGAGCCAAGTTTGGTTCGATTCTGAGGACGTTGACAAAATCACGTATCGTGGGCCCCACCGGCTCCACTTGACGGGTGATTTTGTGACCGGCTCATCGGAATCCAATTCTGGAAGTTCCGTTGGGTTCGTATCATCGTTCCTGACTTGTAGACACTGAATTTGCGGAATTTGGAGACCTTTGACCCTGACGCGCTTTTCGGTGCAAAGTGGGCCCACATATGGAACCCGCTTTGGGCCGAAAATGACCTTTTTGCCCCTGTGTCCAAATTGGACGTAAGGACAGGCATTTCCAGCTATTTGACATCTTCTGAGACTGTTGGTGATATTTATTACAGCTTTTGGAGTAGTTCCCACCGGATCCACAGATACCAGGACAGTTGTTGATATTCGGACATCAGGCAAGTGTACCTTGCCAAACTCTGCAGTTTAGTTATCTATTTTCCTTATTTTATATATATTGCTGTGCATGCTCAACCTAGGACCGTGTGACGTACTTAGCGTCCGATTATCAGTCGGGTGTCGACACTGTACGCAGTGTTGGGTACGGTCATCTAGAGATGGACATCCGTGACACTTTATATTCTCGTACTTGTCTTATCAAGTACCATATGACCCAGGACACTTGACACTATTCATGAGACAGGATTTTCCCGAGATATTCGTGGTGATTCTGTATAGGATACAGGACATGGACATTATATTATTAGATACTTATGACTGGTTGCATTTAGCTATGATCGCGCTTGACATGGGCATAAGACGTTGTGGTCATGATATGCGTGGTTACATGGGGTGGGGAGAGACACACAGGCTACAGGCTGTATTTATGTATATCTTCTATTATTGAGAGGTCGCAGGTTCTCGTAGCAGAGCCTGACCCACTACCGGTTATTACCGCTACCGGCTCCCCGACACAGAGCTTGTAGTGGCTCAGCCTGAGACTAGTGATGCTCTCACTTGCATTTACACTTAGATGGTTACTTATTTACCCCATTGTTCATTTAGTTATTTATTTGCTGCACTGCTTATCTGTATTTATTGGCATGTTCTTTCTTGTACCTTGCTATGTCCCCTGAGGACCTGGATCCGGATTTTGTTCCCCAGATTTTACAGACGTGGTTTATCCCGAGATCTACGGGACTGGAGCAGGAGCTGATCCAGGAGTTGTACCACCATCTGAGGACGAGGTCTTAGCTGAAGACTTCTCTTGAGCATCCATGTTTATGCTCAGATTTTATTATTTATTTCAGTCTTTTATATTCTGGTCAGATGAACCATTGTACTAGATATTTATCGGGTTGTTCCCCGAAGTACTTTGTGAGACTGGATGATGATTTACATTCCTTATTTATTCTGTGGATCATGTTTTATGTCTTGTGTGGATGAGATTAGTTGTACCATGATTGTCGTAGACTTGTTTTACAGCTTAAGTATGCCCTGATGGATCTCTATTATTGAGTTGGTCCATCGGTGCGTACTGCTGGCCATTGCCACGTGTCTGGTCCCACGGTATTTTGGGACTGGGGCGTGACATGGTTTTTGTGGTGGCCCATGCAGGTCTACGACTAAATAGTTCGGTTTCAACTTAGGGACCGGACCAGCCTGCCCTAAGGATAGTATGAACTATAGGATCTCATCCATCATTAACCCATCTGTTGAACTCTATATCGAACTCAAAATTGTTACTTGAACTGCATCCTGTATTGATTCCTCTGAGCGTTCTCATAGTTTATCTTTTGATTGCAGAGCAATGGATTCCGGGAACAGAGATGATATCCCTTTGGAGACACCACACGACGCTGTGGTTACTTATGGAGACGAAGTGACACCAGGGGATGGTGGACAAGCATCGCAGAGTGATCAAACCGGGCAGCCTAATCCAAGGTTCCGGAGAGATGATATCCCACCTCCACCACAGTTCACTCCTCAGGTGCCAGTATTCCCGCCAGGACAAGCCATGGACGGGCAACAGATGTTCCAGATGATGTATGCTATGATGCAAGCACAGCAGCAAGTTCAGCAAGAGGCCCATCGGCAGGAGGCCGAGTATCTGAGGACCAGCCTGGTATCCGCAATGGAGCAGGCAAATCCGGCAGCGAGGAGAACATCGACGGGATCTATCACCGATTTCCGTCATCTCAAGCCTCGCACGTTTTCCGGTAAAGAAGGGCCAACGGAAGTTCATGAGTGGCTCACCAACATTCAGCATCAGTTGGAAGCCGCTGAACTTCCAAGAGAGAAGTGGATGACTGCAGTTAGAATGCAGTTAACTGATAATGCGCATCACTGGTGGTTAGCGGAAGAAAGGAGGCTCGGACAGGACAGAGTCACATGGGAAGAGTTCTCTAGACTCTTCCAAGAGATGTACATCCCGGCAGTTGCACGGTCAGAGCTCAGAGACAGGTTCAACCGCCTTATCCAAGGCAGCATGTCAGTAGAGGAATACAATGCAGAATTTATTCGCCTGAGCCGCTTTGCCCCAACACTGATTTCAACGGAGGAAGAAAAAGCAGAGAAGTTCTTTGACGGCTTGAAGTTCGAGCTTCAGAAAGTGATTGGAACGGTAGCCCCTACCTCTTATACCGATGTCCTTGCAGCAGCCCGACGCTTGGAGCGCGTCACCAGGAGGGAATCTAATCTGAAGAGGCCTATCACATCAGCACCATCCAGGCCAGCACATGGGGATTCAGCGAAGCGAACCCAGAGGGGTATGCCAGATAGAGCAGCACAGAGAGACAGACCCCTTCCTACTTGTCACCACTGCGGCAAGGTAGGACACATTGAGAAGGAATGCAGGCGTAAGTTGGGACTGTGTTTGAGCTGCGGATCCAACCAGCACTTTTCCAGGGACTGTACTGAGCGCCGGGACGGAGCACCAAGACTAGCATTACCTGCACCACGACCAGCTTATCCAGCAGCAGGAGGCCAGCAGACAGGAGTTGGTGGGGTCAGACCACCAGCCCCAGGAGGGAATCAGCAAAGACCACCACTGGCACCACAGGCAGCCTTATTTCAGCAGGCTCAGCAGCAGCAGAGAGGTCCAGCTCAGGGACGGGGACAGGCATTCCCATTAGCTGTTGAGGAGGAGGCTACAGCAGGCGAGGTCATCGCAGGTACTATTATAGTAGCTTCATTACCTGCAGTAGCTTTATTTGATTCTGGAGCATCGCATTCATTTATAGCAGCTAGCTTTGTAGCCACCCATAGAGTAGCTACCGCACCCCTTCCGAGGATGAAGAGGATTCTTACGGGAGGCGGTATTATTCCGGTTAGTGACGTCTGTAGATCTTGTTCTGTAGTAGTTTGTGGCAGAGAAATGCGAGCTCAATTTCTAATCTTTTCCATGCCGGATTATGATGTCGTACTTGGTATGGACTGGTTAAGTCAGTACCATGCGACTCTTGATTGCCGACTTGGGCGGGTTATATTTAGACCGCCAGGACATCCAGAATTTGAGTTTCTCCGAGGAGCAGTAGAGCAAGGAGTTCAGCCTACTCTTAGGGTATTATCTGTAGAAGAGGAGACAGGATACCCAAGAGTCATATCAGAATTTGTGGATGTATTTTCTGATGATCTTCCAGGTTTACCGCCTGATCGGGAAATAGAATTCATAATAGACTTAACTCCAGGAGCAGAGCCAATCACTTCATCAGTATATCGGCTAGCACCGAAGGAGTTAGTGGAGTTGAAAGAACAGGTTGATGATCTTTTGGAGAAGGGTTTCATTCGCCCCAGTGTTTCACCTTGGGGAGCACCCATCTTATTTGTGCCGAAGAAGGATGGAACAGTACGGTTGTGCATTGATTACAGGGCACTGAATGCCGTGACCATCAAGAACAGGTATCCCTTACCACGCATTGATGACCTATTCGATCAATTGAGTGGTGCAAGGGTATTCTCGAAGATTGACCTTAGATCCGGCTATCACCAGATCAAGGTGAGGAAGGAAGACATCCCGAAGACAGCTTTCAGGACGAAGTATGGGCATTATGAGTTCTTGGTGATGCCGTTTGGTTTAACCAACGCACCAGCAGTGTTTATGAGCTTAATGAACAGGGTCTTTCATCAATTCTTGGATAAATTCGTAGTGGTATTCATTGATGACATTCTCATATATTCCAAGAGCCCTGAAGAGCACGAGGAGCATCTTAGAATCGTGTTAGAGACCTTGAGGCAAGAGAAGTTATATGCCAAGCTCAGTAAGTGTGAGTTCTGTATGGACAAAGTGCCTTTCTTGGGACACATCATATCAGGAGAAGGACTTTCAGTGGATCCAGAGAAAGTTGCGGCGATAGAGACTTGGCCTACACCTACATCAGTTGCAGAGGTAAGAAGTTTTCTAGGACTTGCGGGATATTACCGAAGGTTCGTAGAAAATTTCTCAAGGATTGCAGAACCAATGACAAAGCTAACACGAAAGGATCAGGAGTTTGTATGGACAGAAGACTGCCAGAAGGCTTTTGAAGAACTGAAGAGAAGATTAACAACAGCACCTGTCTTGACTCTTCCTTCAGGGTCAGGAGGTTTTGTTGTTTACAGTGATGCATCAGGCAGTGGACTAGGATGTGTTTTGATGCAACATGGCAAAGTCATTGCTTATGCGTCGAGACAGTTGAAGGACCACGAGAAGAACTACCCCACGCATGATCTGGAGCTAGCAGCAGTGATATTTGCATTGAAGATATGGAGGCACTACCTTTATGGAGAGAGGGTAGAAATCTTTACTGACCACAAGAGCCTGAAGTATGTGTATACTCAGAAGGAGCTTAACATGAGACAGAGACGTTGGCTGGAACTAATGGTAGATTTTGACATCGATCTGCAGTATCATCCGGGAAAGGCGAATGTTGTTGCAGATGCACTCAGCAGGAAGCCTACGGCTTATTTCTTGACAATGCAGCCCGAGTTATTGAAGGACTTACAGGAGCTACAGATAGAGGTTATCGTACCGGGACAGAATGGACTGATGGCTAACCTTGAGATTCAGTCATCACTCGTGGAGAAGATTAAAGAAGCATTGCCCACCGATGCTAGATTCCGAAGACTCAAAGAAAGGACAGAAGCAGGTATTCAGACCGGACTTCGCATTCACGAAGACGGGACATTGAGATTTGAAAACCGCTTGTATGTTCCAAATGGAGAATTGAGACAAGAGTTAATGACTGAAGCGCATAGCTCTATGTACTCTGTTCACCCAGGAGGAACCAAGATGTATCGAGACTTGAGACAGTATTACTGGTGGCATGGAATGAAGAGAGAGATCGCGAGATTTGTGGCCAAATGTTTAGTATGTCAACAAGTGAAGGCGGAACATCAGAGAACTGCAGGTATGTTACAGCCGCTCCCGATACCGGAATGGAAGTGGGAGCACATCACGATGGACTTTGTCACAGGATTTCCGAAGAGCCCCAGCGGAAGAGACGCAGTATGGGTGATCGTGGATCGACTCACTAAATCGGCACACTTCTTGCCATTTAGAGTTGGACAGTCCACAGAGGTACTAGCTGACATGTATATGCGACAAATCGTCAAATTACATGGAGTACCTGTTAGTATTGTATCGGATCGAGATTCGAGATTTACATCTCATTTCTGGAGAAGCATGCAAGAGAGTCTCGGCACCAGACTCAAGTTCAGCACGGCATACCACCCGCAGACAGATGGACAATCGGAGCGCACCATTCAGATCTTGGAGGACATGTTGAGATCATGTATGCTAGACTTTGGAGGTTCTTGGGAAGATCATTTGCACTTAGTAGAGTTCTCCTACAATAACAGTTATCAGGCCAGCATCCAGATGGCACCATTTGAAGCTTTATACGGAAGGAAGTGCAGATCACCAGTGTGTTGGAGTGACGTTGGTGAACGTCAACTACTGGGTCCAGAATTGGTAACGCAGACAGTGGAGAAGGTAAAGCAGATACAGGATCATCTACGAGCAGCTCAGGACAGACAGAAACATTGGGCAGATACACACAGACGTCCCCTAGAGTTCAAAGAAGGGGATCACGTATTCTTGAGGATTTCGCCCACTCGGGGTACTATCAGATTCGGGAGCAGAGGCAAGCTGAGCCCAAGGTATATTGGGCCATTTGACATCCTCGAGCGCGTTGGTGAGGTGGCTTATCGGCTTGCATTACCTCCATCCTTAGAGGGAGTGCATGACGTATTCCACGTCTCCCAGTTACGAAGGTACGTGACCGACCCAAGTCACGTAGTCGATCATTCAGAGATCGCAGTAGGCCCGAGCTTGAGGTATGAGGAACAACCAGTTGGCATCCTCGACGTCAGTGAGAAGACACTACGGGGACAGACGATCAGACTGGTTCGTGTAGCATGGAAACATCATTCACCAGGCGAATCGACTTGGGAACGGGAAGATAGTATGCGCCAGCGTTACCCCCACTTGTTCGAGGAGGCAGTTGAAAACTAAGCAACCTTGTACTTCCATAACTTTTTCTTTAGTAACTTATTCTTTGATTGCGAGAACGCAATCCTTTTAAGGAGGGAAGATTGTAAACACCCTAAATTTCAGAAATCAGATTATATAATTTTCCCTATTTTTGGTATTTTTCTGGAATTTATCACTGAGGTTTGTGGGTTAAATAATTTTAAGTGTGGCTTAATGGAGTCAAAATATTCTGGAAGTAAAAATTTATGGTGTATAATGGAGAACCGGACGCACGGCAATTTTCGGTGAATTTATCGGACACCGGAGCAACGTATCGAGGACCTTTAGCCACTTGGATTGGGAACCAACCCAAACCAAACCAACCCCAGGCTAGACCAAACCACCCAGCGTTCGGGTCGGGTTGGATCCAAGCCGAACCCGACCCGGATCCAAACCGTGTGGAAACCCTAGGATTTCCTCTGCCGAAGGCTCCTGTAGCAGCCTATATAGGGCTCCCTCGGCGTCCGTGCCTCGCCATCACCTGAACCCTAAGCTTCCGCCACCAACATTTTCGCCGTCAACCACCCAGCTGCCCCGCCCAGTAGCTGGCCGCGACGCCGCCGCTTCCCGTCACCTAAAACCCCTCCGCCGTGCTCCTTCGAAACCGACGGCTACCCGGAGGCCCTAACGCCGTTAGCCTCGCCGACCCCTCGGACGTCGCCCTCCACCGACGCCGACCAACCCACCTCCGCATAGCCGAGTCGACCCCGCCTCCGTCGTCGACCGAACCCGTAGCAGCCGCCCCTGTTCAGTTCCCATCTCCGCCCAGCGACCCCGAGCGCGGCCTCACCCCTCCGCCGAGTTCTCACAGCGACCCCGGGCCTGACTCCTCCGCCTCACAGCGACTCCGCTGACTTCTGATCTGAACCCTAGCCCAGACTCGCGAGGACACGATCAGGACGCAGACCGGACACGCGGACTTCAGATCCACGGAGCCCTGTACAGGTACTGATTTCTCTCACCTCGCAACTCCGATTTCGATTCCGTCAATTGCTACGCGTAGACTGTATAACCCTCTCGGTGCCCGTGCAACTCGCTCGGTGCATCGCGTCCTGTAGTGATCGTACACCGCGATCCAAAACAGGAAAAAAACAACGCCCTGTTTCACCTCGGAACTGAGTCCGCCCCGCCAATCGGGACGACTTGGTCGCACGCGGTCTTTACCAAACTGTGCGCGACACTGATACGGTCGTGTGGGTTTTCGCAGAAGTCGATTCGGAGGTGCGTGCACCCCGGAATCAACGCGTATCCGCCGACGACACCCCGTATCCGTTGATCCTGGAACACGCTGTAACTTCGTGTACACACGTCGGATCGAGACGAAACTTGCGCCAACGGATCCGTAGTAATACGCTGGTCCTGTGAGCCAAGTTTGGTTCGATTCTGAGGACGTTGACAAAATCACGTATCGTGGGCCCCACCGGCTCCACTTGACGGGTGATTTTGTGACCGGCTCATCGGAATCCAATTCTGGAAGTTCCGTTGGGTTCGTATCATCGTTCCTGACTTGTAGACACTGAGTTTGCGGAATTTGGAGACCTTTGACCCTGACGCGCTTTTCGGTGCAAAGTGGGCCCACATATGGAACCCGCTTTGGGCCGAAAATGACCTTTTTGCCCCTGTGTCCAAATTGGACGTAAGGACAGGCATTTCCAGCTATTTGACATCTTCTGAGACTGTTGGTGATATTTATTACAGCTTTTGGAGTAGTTCCCACCGGATCCACAGATACCAGGACAGTTGTTGATATTCGGACATCAGGCAAGTGTACCTTGCCAAACTCTGCAGTTTAGTTATCTATTTTCCTTGTTTTATATATATTGCTGTGCATGCTCAACCTAGGACCGTGTGACGTACTTAGCGTCCGATTATCAGTCGGGTGTCGACACTGTACGCAGTGTTGGGTACGGTCATCTAGAGATGGACATCCGTGACACTTTATATTCTCGTACTTGTCTTATCAAGTACCATATGACCCAGGACACTTGACACTATTCATGAGACAGGATTTTCCCGAGATATTCGTGGTGATTCTGTATAGGATACAGGACATGGACATTATATTATTAGATACTTATGACTGGTTGCATTTAGCTATGATCGCGCTTGACATGGGCATGAGACGTTGTGGTCATGATATGCGTGGTTACATGGGGTGGGGAGAGACACACAGGCTACAGGCTGTATTTATGTATATCTTCTATTATTGAGAGGTCGCAGGTTCTCGTAGCAGAGCCTGACCCACTACCGGTTATTACCGCTACCGGCTCCCCGACACAGAGCTTGTAGTGGCTCAGCCTGAGACTAGTGATGCTCTCACTTGCATTTACACTTAGATGGTTACTTATTTACCCCATTGTTCATTTAGTTATTTATTTGCTGCACTGCTTATCTGTATTTATTGGCATGTTCTTTCTTGTACCTTGCTATGTCCCCTGAGGACCTGGATCCGGATTTTGTTCCCCAGATTTTACAGACGTGGTTTATCCCGAGATCTACGGGACTGGAGCAGGAGCTAATCCAGGAGTTGTACCACCATCTGAGGACGAGGTCTTAGCTGAAGACTTCTCTTGAGCATCCATGTTTATGCTCAGATTTTATTATTTATTTCAGTCTTTTATATTCTGGTCAGATGAACCATTGTACTAGATATTTATCGGGTTGTTCCCCGAAGTACTTTGTGAGACTGGATGATGATTTACATTCCTTATTTATTCTGTGGATCATATTTTATGTCTTGTGTGGATGAGATTAGTTGTACCATGATTGTCGTAGACTTGTTTTACAGCTTAAGTATGCCCTGATGGATCTCTATTATTGAGTTGGTCCATCGGTGCGTACTGCTGGCCATTGCCACGTGTCTGGTCCCACGGTATTTTGGGACTGGGGCGTGACATGGTTTTTGTGGTGGCCCATGCAGGTCTACGACTAAATAGTTCGGTTTCAACTTAGGGACCGGACCAGCCTGCCCTAAGGATAGTATGAACTATAGGATCTCATCCATCATTAACCCATCTGTTGAACTCTATATCGAACTCAAAATTGTTACTTGAACTGCATCCTGTATTGATTCCTCTGAGCGTTCTCATAGTTTATCTTTTGATTGCAGAGCAATGGATTCCGGGAACAGAGATGATATCCCTTTGGAGACACCACACGACGCTGTGGTTACTTATGGAGACGAAGTGACACCAGGGGATGGTGGACAAGCATCGCAGAGTGATCAAACCGGGCAGCCTAATCCAAGGTTCCGGAGAGATGATATCCCACCTCCACCACAGTTCACTCCTCAGGTGCCAGTATTCCCGCCAGGACAAGCCATGGACGGGCAACAGATGTTCCAGATGATGTATGCTATGATGCAAGCACAGCAGCAAGTTCAGCAAGAGGCCCATCGGCAGGAGGCCGAGTATCTGAGGACCAGCCTGGTATCCGCAATGGAGCAGGCAAATCCGGCAGCGAGGAGAACATCGACGGGATCTATCACCGATTTCCGTCATCTCAAGCCTCGCACGTTTTCCGGTAAAGAAGGGCCAACGGAAGTTCATGAGTGGCTCACCAACATTCAGCATCAGTTGGAAGCCGCTGAACTTCCAAGAGAGAAGTGGATGACTGCAGTTAGAATGCAGTTAACTGATAATGCGCATCACTGGTGGTTAGCGGAAGAAAGGAGGCTCGGACAGGACAGAGTCACATGGGAAGAGTTCTCTAGACTCTTCCAAGAGATGTACATCCCGGCAGTTGCACGGTCAGAGCTCAGAGACAGGTTCAACCGCCTTATCCAAGGCAGCATGTCAGTAGAGGAATACAATGCAGAATTTATTCGCCTGAGCCGCTTTGCCCCAACACTGATTTCAACGGAGGAAGAAAAAGCAGAGAAGTTCTTTGACGGCTTGAAGTTCGAGCTTCAGAAAGTGATTGGAACGGTAGCCCCTACCTCTTATACCGATGTCCTTGCAGCAGCCCGACGCTTGGAGCGCGTCACCAGGAGGGAATCTAATCTGAAGAGGCCTATCACATCAGCACCATCCAGGCCAGCACATGGGGATTCAGCGAAGCGAACCCAGAGGGGTATGCCAGATAGAGCAGCACAGAGAGACAGACCCCTTCCTACTTGTCACCACTGCGGCAAGGTAGGACACATTGAGAAGGAATGCAGGCGTAAGTTGGGACTGTGTTTGAGCTGCGGATCCAACCAGCACTTTTCCAGGGACTGTACTGAGCGCCGGGACGGAGCACCAAGACTAGCATTACCTGCACCACGACCAGCTTATCCAGCAGCAGGAGGCCAGCAGACAGGAGTTGGTGGGGTCAGACCACCAGCCCCAGGAGGGAATCAGCAAAGACCACCACTGGCACCACAGGCAGCCTTATTTCAGCAGGCTCAGCAGCAGCAGAGAGGTCCAGCTCAGGGACGGGGACAGGCATTCCCATTAGCTGTTGAGGAGGAGGCTACAGCAGGCGAGGTCATCGCAGGTACTATTATAGTAGCTTCATTACCTGCAGTAGCTTTATTTGATTCTGGAGCATCGCATTCATTTATAGCAGCTAGCTTTGTAGCCACCCATAGAGTAGCTACCGCACCCCTTCCGAGGATGAAGAGGATTCTTACGGGAGGCGGTATTATTCCGGTTAGTGACGTCTGTAGATCTTGTTCTGTAGTAGTTTGTGGCAGAGAAATGCGAGCTCAATTTCTAATCTTTTCCATGCCGGATTATGATGTCGTACTTGGTATGGACTGGTTAAGTCAGTACCATGCGACTCTTGATTGCCGACTTGGGCGGGTTATATTTAGACCGCCAGGACATCCAGAATTTGAGTTTCTCCGAGGAGCAGTAGAGCAAGGAGTTCAGCCTACTCTTAGGGTATTATCTGTAGAAGAGGAGACAGGATACCCAAGAGTCATATCAGAATTTGTGGATGTATTTTCTGATGATCTTCCAGGTTTACCGCCTGATCGGGAAATAGAATTCACAATAGACTTAACTCCAGGAGCAGAGCCAATCACTTCATCAGTATATCGGCTAGCACCGAAGGAGTTAGTGGAGTTGAAAGAACAGGTTGATGATCTTTTGGAGAAGGGTTTCATTCGCCCCAGTGTTTCACCTTGGGGAGCACCCATCTTATTTGTGCCGAAGAAGGATGGAACAGTACGGTTGTGCATTGATTACAGGGCACTGAATGCCGTGACCATCAAGAACAGGTATCCCTTACCACGCATTGATGACCTATTCGATCAATTGAGTGGTGCAAGGGTATTCTCGAAGATTGACCTTAGATCCGGCTATCACCAGATCAAGGTGAGGAAGGAAGACATCCCGAAGACAGCTTTCAGGACGAAGTATGGGCATTATGAGTTCTTGGTGATGCCGTTTGGTTTAACCAACGCACCAGCAGTGTTTATGAGCTTAATGAACAGGGTCTTTCATCAATTCTTGGATAAATTCGTAGTGGTATTCATTGATGACATTCTCATATATTCCAAGAGCCCTGAAGAGCACGAGGAGCATCTTAGAATCGTGTTAGAGACCTTGAGGCAAGAGAAGTTATATGCCAAGCTCAGTAAGTGTGAGTTCTGTATGGACAAAGTGCCTTTCTTGGGACACATCATATCAGGAGAAGGACTTTCAGTGGATCCAGAGAAAGTTGCGGCGATAGAGACTTGGCCTACACCTACATCAGTTGCAGAGGTAAGAAGTTTTCTAGGACTTGCGGGATATTACCGAAGGTTCGTAGAAAATTTCTCAAGGATTGCAGAACCAATGACAAAGCTAACACGAAAGGATCAGGAGTTTGTATGGACAGAAGACTGCCAGAAGGCTTTTGAAGAACTGAAGAGAAGATTAACAACAGCACCTGTCTTGACTCTTCCTTCAGGGTCAGGAGGTTTTGTTGTTTACAGTGATGCATCAGGCAGTGGACTAGGATGTGTTTTGATGCAACATGGCAAAGTCATTGCTTATGCGTCGAGACAGTTGAAGGACCACGAGAAGAACTACCCCACGCATGATCTGGAGCTAGCAGCAGTGATATTTGCATTGAAGATATGGAGGCACTACCTTTATGGAGAGAGGGTAGAAATCTTTACTGACCACAAGAGCCTGAAGTATGTGTATACTCAGAAGGAGCTTAACATGAGACAGAGACGTTGGCTGGAACTAATGGTAGATTTTGACATCGATCTGCAGTATCATCCGGGAAAGGCGAATGTTGTTGCAGATGCACTCAGCAGGAAGCCTACGGCTTATTTCTTGACAATGCAGCCCGAGTTATTGAAGGACTTACAGGAGCTACAGATAGAGGTTATCGTACCGGGACAGAATGGACTGATGGCTAACCTTGAGATTCAGTCATCACTCGTGGAGAAGATTAAAGAAGCATTGCCCACCGATGCTAGATTCCGAAGACTCAAAGAAAGGACAGAAGCAGGTATTCAGACCGGACTTCGCATTCACGAAGACGGGACATTGAGATTTGGAAACCGCTTGTATGTTCCAAATGGAGAATTGAGACAAGAGTTAATGACTGAAGCGCATAGCTCTATGTACTCTGTTCACCCAGGAGGAACCAAGATGTATCGAGACTTGAGACAGTATTACTGGTGGCATGGAATGAAGAGAGAGATCGCGAGATTTGTGGCCAAATGTTTAGTATGTCAACAAGTGAAGGCGGAACATCAGAGAACTGCAGGTATGTTACAGCCGCTCCCGATACCGGAATGGAAGTGGGAGCACATCACGATGGACTTTGTCACAGGATTTCCGAAGAGCCCCAGCGGAAGAGACGCAGTATGGGTGATCGTGGATCGACTCACTAAATCGGCACACTTCTTGCCATTTAGAGTTGGACAGTCCACAGAGGTACTAGCTGACATGTATATGCGACAAATCGTCAAATTACATGGAGTACCTGTTAGTATTGTATCGGATCGAGATTCGAGATTTACATCTCATTTCTGGAGAAGCATGCAAGAGAGTCTCGGCACCAGACTCAAGTTCAGCACGGCATACCACCCGCAGACAGATGGACAATCGGAGCGCACCATTCAGATCTTGGAGGACATGTTGAGATCATGTATGCTAGACTTTGGAGGTTCTTGGGAAGATCATTTGCACTTAGTAGAGTTCTCCTACAATAACAGTTATCAGGCCAGCATCCAGATGGCACCATTTGAAGCTTTATACGGAAGGAAGTGCAGATCACCAGTGTGTTGGAGTGACGTTGGTGAACGTCAACTACTGGGTCCAGAATTGGTAACGCAGACAGTGGAGAAGGTAAAGCAGATACAGGATCATCTACGAGCAGCTCAGGACAGACAGAAACATTGGGCAGATACACACAGACGTCCCCTAGAGTTCAAAGAAGGGGATCACGTATTCTTGAGGATTTCGCCCACTCGGGGTACTATCAGATTCGGGAGCAGAGGCAAGCTGAGCCCAAGGTATATTGGGCCATTTGACATCCTCGAGCGCGTTGGTGAGGTGGCT
Organism: Iris macrosiphon; assembly: GCA_036927795.1. Classification (NCBI taxonomy): domain Eukaryota; kingdom Viridiplantae; phylum Streptophyta; class Magnoliopsida; order Asparagales; family Iridaceae; genus Iris; species Iris macrosiphon. Next base: position 11,817,410 of record JAYESA010000010.1, on the reverse strand, counting down.
TATCGGCTTGCATTACCTCCATCCTTAGAGGGAGTGCATGACGTATTCCACGTCTCCCAGTTACGAAGGTACGTGACCGACCCAAGTCACGTAGTCGATCATTCAGAGATCGCAGTAGGCCCGAGCTTGAGGTATGAGGAACAACCAGTTGGCATCCTCGACGTCAGTGAGAAGACACTACGGGGACAGACGATCAGACTGGTTCGTGTAGCATGGAAACATCATTCACCAGGCGAATCGACTTGGGAACGGGAAGATAGTATGCGCCAGCGTTACCCCCACTTGTTCGAGGAGGCAGTTGAAAACTAAGCAACCTTGTACTTCCATAACTTTTTCTTTAGTAACTTATTCTTTGATTGCGAGGACGCAATCCTTTTAAGGAGGGAAGATTGTAAACACCCTAAATTTCAGAAATCAGATTATATAATTTTCCCTATTTTTGGTATTTTTCTGGAATTTATCACTGAGGTTTGTGGGTTAAATAATTTTAAGTGTGGCTTAATGGAGTCAAAATATTCTGGAAGTAAAAATTTATGGTGTATAATGGAGAACCGGACGCACGGCAATTTTCGGTGAATTTATCGGACACCGGAGCAACGTATCGAGGACCTTTAGCCACTTGGATTGGGAACCAACCCAAACCAAACCAACCCCAGGCTAGACCAAACCACCCAGCGTTCGGGTCGGGTTGGATCCAAGCCGAACCCGACCCGGATCCAAACCGTGTGGAAACCCTAGGATTTCCTCTGCCGAAGGCTCCTGTAGCAGCCTATATAGGGCTCCCTCGGCGTCCGTGCCTCGCCATCACCTGAACCCTAAGCTTCCGCCACCAACATTTTCGCCGTCAACCACCCAGCTGCCCCGCCCAGTAGCTGGCCGCGACGCCGCCGCTTCCCGTCACCTAAAACCCCTCCGCCGTGCTCCTTCGAAACCGACGGCTACCCGGAGGCCCTAACGCCGTTAGCCTCGCCGACCCCTCGGACGTCGCCCTCCACCGACGCCGACCAACCCACCTCCGCATAGCCGAGTCGACCCCGCCTCCGTCGTCGACCGAACCCGTAGCAGCCGCCCCTGTTCAGTTCCCATCTCCGCCCAGCGACCCCGAGCGCGGCCTCACCCCTCCGCCGAGTTCTCACAGCGACCCCGGGCCTGACTCCTCCGCCTCACAGCGACTCCGCTGACTTCTGATCTGAACCCTAGCCCAGACTCGCGAGGACACGATCAGGACGCAGACCGGACACGCGGACTTCAGATCCACGGAGCCCTGTACAGGTACTGATTTCTCTCACCTCGCAACTCCGATTTCGATTCCGTCAATTGCTACGCGTAGACTGTATAACCCTCTCGGTGCCCGTGCAACTCGCTCGGTGCATCGCGTCCTGTAGTGATCGTACACCGCGATCCAAAACAGGAAAAAAACAACGCCCTGTTTCACCTCGGAACTGAGTCCGCCCCGCCAATCGGGACGACTTGGTCGCACGCGGTCTTTACCAAACTGTGCGCGACACTGATACGGTCGTGTGGGTTTTCGCAGAAGTCGATTCGGAGGTGCGTGCACCCCGGAATCAACGCGTATCCGCCGACGACACCCCGTATCCGTTGATCCTGGAACACGCTGTAACTTCGTGTACACACGTCGGATCGAGACGAAACTTGCGCCAACGGATCCGTAGTAATACGCTGGTCCTGTGAGCCAAGTTTGGTTCGATTCTGAGGACGTTGACAAAATCACGTATCGTGGGCCCCACCGGCTCCACTTGACGGGTGATTTTGTGACCGGCTCATCGGAATCCAATTCTGGAAGTTCCGTTGGGTTCGTATCATCGTTCCTGACTTGTAGACACTGAGTTTGCGGAATTTGGAGACCTTTGACCCTGACGCGCTTTTCGGTGCAAAGTGGGCCCACATATGGAACCCGCTTTGGGCCGAAAATGACCTTTTTGCCCCTGTGTCCAAATTGGACGTAAGGACAGGCATTTCCAGCTATTTGACATCTTCTGAGACTGTTGGTGATATTTATTACAGCTTTTGGAGTAGTTCCCACCGGATCCACAGATACCAGGACAGTTGTTGATATTCGGACATCAGGCAAGTGTACCTTGCCAAACTCTGCAGTTTAGTTATCTATTTTCCTTGTTTTATATATATTGCTGTGCATGCTCAACCTAGGACCGTGTGACGTACTTAGCGTCCGATTATCAGTCGGGTGTCGACACTGTACGCAGTGTTGGGTACGGTCATCTAGAGATGGACATCCGTGACACTTTATATTCTCGTACTTGTCTTATCAAGTACCATATGACCCAGGACACTTGACACTATTCATGAGACAGGATTTTCCCGAGATATTCGTGGTGATTCTGTATAGGATACAGGACATGGACATTATATTATTAGATACTTATGACTGGTTGCATTTAGCTATGATCGCGCTTGACATGGGCATGAGACGTTGTGGTCATGATATGCGTGGTTACATGGGGTGGGGAGAGACACACAGGCTACAGGCTGTATTTATGTATATCTTCTATTATTGAGAGGTCGCAGGTTCTCGTAGCAGAGCCTGACCCACTACCGGTTATTACCGCTACCGGCTCCCCGACACAGAGCTTGTAGTGGCTCAGCCTGAGACTAGTGATGCTCTCACTTGCATTTACACTTAGATGGTTACTTATTTACCCCATTGTTCATTTAGTTATTTATTTGCTGCACTGCTTATCTGTATTTATTGGCATGTTCTTTCTTGTACCTTGCTATGTCCCCTGAGGACCTGGATCCGGATTTTGTTCCCCAGATTTTACAGACGTGGTTTATCCCGAGATCTACGGGACTGGAGCAGGAGCTGATCCAGGAGTTGTACCACCATCTGAGGACGAGGTCTTAGCTGAAGACTTCTCTTGAGCATCCATGTTTATGCTCAGATTTTATTATTTATTTCAGTCTTTTATATTCTGGTCAGATGAACCATTGTACTAGATATTTATCGGGTTGTTCCCCGAAGTACTTTGTGAGACTGGATGATGATTTACATTCCTTATTTATTCTGTGGATCATGTTTTATGTCTTGTGTGGATGAGATTAGTTGTACCATGATTGTCGTAGACTTGTTTTACAGCTTAAGTATGCCCTGATGGATCTCTATTATTGAGTTGGTCCATCGGTGCGTACTGCTGGCCATTGCCACGTGTCTGGTCCCACGGTATTTTGGGACTGGGGCGTGACATGTATTGTGCATAATTGTTCAGGGAGGCTATGCTAAATAAATCATGCATTACTACTTGTCGTGCACTCGTGTTCTTGCACTCGTGTTTTTGCACTCGTGTTGCCTCAACTGCATGAATTGTTAACTTGTTAATCGTGTTCGATCATGGACAACTTGTGCACAAGGTATAGTTCTGTGGACGGTCGCTGTGGCACTGGCACCGATCCGATCCGGGCGAAACTTGTGTAATAGTCATCGTGTACGGGACAAGATAGCTTGCAGCACCTCGTGTACTATCGTTGCATGCTATCCTTGTCTCGGACTAGTCTACTATGGCAATCATGCCAGTGATCATCGTGTATATTTAAACCTGTTGCAAACTAACTTGTGTCTTTGTGGCAGGGAAGGCATGGTAAGTATTATGCAGGTAATTCAGACGGGCAGGTAAAATCCACCGAACGGTGGCACGTTCATTTCAGTAAATTCTATATGCTGCTTACTTGTAAATGAACTAAGGCAAGATAGAAACCCACAAATATGCATGCTTCATTTAAAATAATGTGTTGATTGGTATAGTTCGGCTAGCTCGCCTTCACCAGCATGTTTCGATATGCTGACCCTCGTTGAAACAGGTTCTCCGCACTAAGACGAACCGAGCGAGGAGCCGAAGTCGTCTACCCGATCCAGTCCAGCTGTTGGCGCATCTTCACCGCGCCCCCTGAAGCATTTTGAAGACAGGAGCTGCAACTCTTCATACACAAATGCAGCTCCGTGGCAAAGCTATCCTCCAGCCTGGAGGTCTTTATCATTTTGAGTTTATAAAGGGATATAATGTACAGGACTGCTATCTTATTTTGAGTCATATCTTTTGTAAGCCGTTCGGCATATTAGCTGACTCGTTCAGGAGTTTGTAATAGATGTTCATTATCAATAAAAAGGGAACTTTTCCATGCTTCAATTTGTGTTTCAATTTATCTGCGTACTCTGAATATGTGCTTGCTATGCAAATCATTAAAGCCTTATGCGGGCGCAACCCCAGGCCCGCACGGTGGTCACGATTCGGGGGACGCCTCAACGATTCTACGGAATCGGGTCGTGACATAGTGGTATCAGAGCACAAATTCAAGTTCCTTAGACTTCGTGCTGGAAAAGTTCCTTTAACGATCAAATTCCTGTGCGAACTCTTGAACTCGCTAGGCCAAAATGAGATACGTTCATGCAATAAGTCCATAATACATTATGATCCTAATATAATTTACCTTCTTTTGAAGGAATGGCTCCAGCGCAATCTGCAGCGCAAACACCGGACGAAACGCAAGGCCAAGAAAGTAGTTCGGATACTTCGGGAAGTTCAAGGAGCCAGCGAGCCGCGCCAAGCATCGATCCCATCCAGCAAATATTGCGGATGTTGGAGGAAAACCAACAAAGGGATGAGGCTCCCTATGAACGGGCCGAGAAGCGAGCAGAAGAGAGTCAGCTCAAGTTTCAAGACAATATAGAAGCACGATTCTCAGTCCAACAGAAGCAGGTAGATACCCTGCAGCAGATCGTTCAGACTTTGGCATCCAACCAGTCCACGGCAACGCCAGCGACTCCGGTGGAACAGCCCGTGCTTGAAGTAGAGACGTCGCAAATTCCAAGGGCGAGGGACGTGACTACCTTCGACTTTGGCCACTTCAAGAAAGTCTGCAACACCCCATTCAACGGGACTGAGGACCCAGTCGTAGCTCTAGATTGGTTGGCCGAACTTGAAGATCACTTCGCTCTGCTAGAGGTCCCCGAAGAAAAGCGCGTCGCCTGCGCGCAACTACAACTCCGCCTCAATGCGCACGATTGGTGGGACGTGCATCGACGATCTCTCCAATTTGGTCACGGAGAGGAGGCGATCTCGTGGACGACTTTTTATGCCGCGTTCGAAGAGGAGTTTGTACCCCCTCCAGTACAACGTCAAATGGAAAACGAGTTCGTGCAGCTGCGACAAGGCAGCATGACAGTTAAGGAGTACTCCGTCGAATTCAACCGACTCTCCAAATTTTCTAGGGCCTATTTACCTGATGTAGCGAGTCAAGCTAGAATGTTTGAAGGTGGACTACGCCCTGTCATCCATTCGCACGTAGCCGTTCATCAGTATCGTACAATGCGTGAAGTCATGAATCACGCCCTATCGCTTGAACCACACTATACTCACGTTCCTGTCGGCGCTGTGCATACCTACAATCATAAACGCTAAAGCAACGACAGAGAAAATACTGCTGCAAAGCGCCCTAACAACGGAGGGCACCAAAGAGGGAACCCAGGGCCATCGTGTAATTTCTGTAAAAAGCGTGGGCACACTGCCAACAATTGTCGCTTGAGACTTGGGTTATGCCTAGCGTGTGGACAATCAGGCCATGCCATTAATTCCTGTCCAAACCTTCCTGATCGTCGTCCCCAACGAAATGCTCCCTAACGGTAGGTCCTATTCTTAAGTTTCGGGATAAAACTTCCAATTAGTTAGGTAGGATGTAGTGCCCCGTTCTCCCGGTGCGGAGAGCGCGGCTAAAAAACACAAGACGGTATCGTTCGATCGGGATAGATTGAATTAAGAACTCGTCCTCGTTATGGATTTGTTTCTTCGGAATCGATTCCCATATGCAGTGGACTGCGCCCCAAGGATCGGCTTAGCGGCAGAGTCAAGAGGGACCTCTCCGCTGCTATCTTTTATTGCTTCGGTTTTTGATGTCGCTTGTTGCTTTCGTGCTTTGAGTTGGTTTTGGGATTTGCTTGTTTTCTTTGAACGGTTTCGATGGTTTTCATTGTTTTCGTTCATTGACTTCCACTTCTATTCCGAGATTGGAAAGAGAGGAAGAAGTATTAATTGAGTTGTTCGTGTGCAGGTGAACGAGCAGTAGGCGGCTTGCGAGCGGAGTCGTGAAGTACCTCTTTCCTTCTCCTTCCAACTATCTAAGTGAGTGGCTACCAACCCGATTAGCTAGCCCTGCTTTCAAGCTTCACATCTAATAAATCTGCAATCTTCTTTTCCCCGATCAAACGATACCAAATAATAATAAAAGAAACCAAGATAAAAGACAATAGACTTGGTTATTATGCTTGTCAATCAAACCAGTGAACTGTTGCCTTATCGTATGCTTGTTCGTGCAAATGTTCTATGAATTATGCTAAGTATGACACACACCTTGTATTGTGCATAATTATTCAGGGAGGCTATGCTAAATAAATCATGCATTACTACTTGTCGTGCACTCGTGTTCTTGCACTCGTGTTGTCTCAACTGCTTGAATTGTTAACTTGTTAATCGTGTTCGATCATGGACAACTTGTGCACAAGGTATAGTTCTGCGGACGGTCGCTGGGGCACTGGCACCGATCCGATCCGGGCGGAACTCGTGTAATAGTCATCATGTACGGGACAAGATGGCTTGCAGCGCCTCGTGTACTATCGTTGCATGCTATCCTTGTCTCGGACTAGTCCACTATGGCAATCATGCCAGTGATCATCGTGTATATTTAAACCTGTTGCAAACTAACTTGTGTCTTCGTGGCAGGGAAGGCATGGTAAGTATTGTGCAGGTAATTCAGACGGGCAGGTAAAATCCACCGAACGGTGGCACGTTTATTTCAGTAAATTCTATATGCTGCTTACTTGTAAATGAACTAAGGTAAGATAGAAACCCACAAATATGCATGCTTCATTTAAAACAACGTGTTGATTGGTATAGTTCGGCTAGCTCGCCTTAACCAGCATGTTTCGATATGCTGACCCTCGTTGAAACAGGTTCTCCACACTAAGGCGAACCGAGCGAGGAGCCGAAGTCGTCTACCCGATCCAGTCCAGCTGTTGGCGCATCTTCACCGCGCCCCCTGAAGCATTTTGAAGACAGGAGCTGCAACTCTTCATACACAAATGCAGCTCCGTGGCAAAGCTATCCTCCAGCCTGGAGGCCTTTATCATTTTGAGTTTATAAAGGGATATAATGTACAGGACTGCTATCTCATTTTGAGTCATATCTTTTGTAAGCCGTTCGACATATTAGCTGACTCGTTCAGGAGTTTGTAATAGATGTTCATTATCAATAAAAAGAGAACTTTTCCATGCTTCAATTTGTGTTTCAATTTATCTGCGTACTCTGAATATGTGCTTGCTATGCAAATCATTAAAGCCTTGTGCGGGCGCAACCCCAGGCCCGCACGGCGGTCACGATTCGGGGGACGCCTCAACGATTCTACGGAATCGGATCGTGACAGTCTGCCGGATGATACATGGTGAACCGATCATATATAATATAAGATCTGTGTAAACTAAACGAATAGGATATTATCTTGATTTTTGGAGCATCATCTTCACATGTGTAGGATAACCAGGTAAACTATTTAATGACATTGTATCAAATAGATATAATATTTCTCTACGATCATAACTATAATAATTTAAAGATATTTATCAGATATTTAAATAATTATCTCATGATATTGCAGTGTATCAAATTGGTGTAGAATATAAAACTCCCTAATTTTAAAAATTATGATTATTTAATTAACCACTTAAATTAATTGCATTAAGTCCATATAGCAGAAAATATATTTTATGGAATTTTAATTACTAGGTAAATAGTCATCTAGAAATTATTAAACATAACTATAATTTTTATTTAATTTATTTAAGGAAGTCTTGTACAAGGTTGAGAGATTTTAGGATGTGCTAATATAATTTCCTGGAAGGAATAAAAAGAAAAGGAAAAGAAAAGGAAATCTATTAAATCCCTTAACTAAAATCTTGAATACTAAAACCATAAACCCTTAACCCTTAATACTAATTCTTTAATACTAAACCCTTACTCACCCCAAACCCCCGCAGCAGCGGATCCCGACCCGTGCGACCCTATCCCTCTCTCAAGATCTCTCTCTCTCTCTCTCTCTCTCTCTCTCTCTCTCTCTATATATATATATATATATATATATATATATATATAACTTATAAACCCTAACCCTAAACCTATTCCCCACAACCCCACGCCGATCTCCACCACCCGACAATCGTGCAGCTACCAGCGCCGCCGACCGCCGCGTCCGCGACCACGCACCCGCGCGAGATTTTTGCGACAGGCGACAGTGATGTGCCCTCCTTCCTTCGCAGATTTCCGTCTCGTAGCTCGACCGAATTCCAATCCGTCTTTACTGGTATGTTCACGACCTATCCCCCTTCCAACTCTGTTAATTAGTTTCCATCATGCAGCGCTTAACCCAAGGTAGAAATCGAGGCCAAGTTGGAGAAAAACCATAATATTTCAATTACAGAAAACTGTTGCGACCACCCATGTTTAAAGACTGATATCTTCCTCCACAGACATCCAAACTTAGATCTACCTTTTTCTATGCAAAGACCACATAACCAAGATCATTTTATGTTAATTAGATTATTTTATTTTGTGTTATATGTAGAAATAAATTGGGTTAAAAATTATCAAAAACTTATTTTTAAAACTCTGAAATTTGCGATACGGAGTGCGCCCCACCAAACGGGGCCGTCCCGTCGGGTACCAATTGTACCAAAAGGCGCATATGGTATATCCTGACGTGTAGGCTTTCGTGGAAACTGATTTGGACGTGTGTGCGCGTCGAAATTAATCCGTATCCGTAAAAAGTTTCCGTATCGCAACTTTTACAAAATACCGTACCATTTAGTGTACGCTCGTCGGAATACGATAAAACTTGCGCCATTGGATTCGTTGTATCATGCTGGTCCTGTAACCCAAGTTTTACGCAATTCTGAGACAGTTGACCAAGCCGCCTATTTGTGGGCCCATGGTTGACTTTTTGGGCAAATTTGTGTTTGGCTCACCGGAATTCAAAATTGGACATACAATTGAGTTCGTATTGACGTTTAGAATTTGTTTGACCTATAATTTGTCTCATTTAGAGACATTTACCTCTTGCACGCTTTTCGGTGCAAAGTGGGTCACATGTGGACCCCGCTTTGACCCAAAATTACCGTTTTGCCCCTGTGTTCAATTTGGACGAAAGGGTAGTATTTTTTAGCTATCTCGCTTATTCTGGGAACGTTGGTGATGTTTATTTCAGCATCCGAAGACGTTTATTCGGAGGCCATAGTTTCTGATCCTGTGTACTTGACGTCTGGACGGTTACACTATACAAATTGCTTGCCAGGCAAGTATACCTTGCCATTGTACTATGATTTATATTACATATGATACATGTATTTTATTTATGTCTATTTAGTTCATATATTTTAAACTGCTATATAAATTGCACGTCCAAGAATGACTTGGGTGCAACGACGGTGGCGTCGTAAACTATTTTTATTATGTATATGCATGTTGACCTAGTTTATGAGACCGTCCCATTATCATGAGACATTTTTATGTTTCATTGGCCATGACACTATTATTACACGAGTGTGAATCTCATGTAGGACACGGACTTGCGTATTCGGCTGGCCACTGGTACGTATAGGACGTACGACGGATAGGGATAACTGCTGATAGAAATTGCATGCTAGTAGACCTGACAGTTATTTAGAGGTATTATCGTGTCATGGATGTGACATACTTAGAGAATGGGGTAGGGAGAACAACAAGTAAGGCGTTTGGGCTCCTTTGCACTTTTCTTGTGTAACCCGTATGCTCCGTCGGAGATGCGCTGTCATGATGACCCCTATATATTACCTGGCGGCCTCTGAGGTTTAAAAGATGTCATGCTTTGTAGGCCCCTGATTCTCCGAAAGAATCATGCCAATCCCATTTTTAGCCAGATAGCCCACTTGTTGGAAAGTTGTTCTCAAACTGTATTCACATAGATGGTTAGGCGACCCATTTGATATTTATTTTCAGTATTTTATTGTCATGCTTCTATGTATCTTGTTATGTCCCTCTGAGGACCTGGTCTCTTCCCAGGTATAGACTTGCAGGAGTATCCACAGGAGTACGGACCCGGACCTGACGCTTCATACCAGACTGAGGAGGTCTTACCTTCAGAGTACCTTTGATTCATCGCAACTGATGGATATTCTAGTTTCTATTTCTTTTATGGACGTTTATCTTATATTAGAGTTTGATATCTTCTCTCATTTAGTAGTTTTAGTATAGTCGATTTGCAGTAGATTTATTTTCACCCGACTATCATACTTTGATACTTCATATTTGATATTCAATTATTCATTCCTATTTATTTACTTTTGCTGTTGATGAGATATAGATTGCGTGTGACTTGTTGACAGTATATTACCACTTGTGGATTTGATATTCATGTACAGCGTACGTGTGTGTTACGATCTTCCAACACATTGGAGTTTCGTATACATACGGCTGGCGTGTTACGTATTCCTAGTCCTACATATTTTGGGACTGGGGCGTGACAATGATAAAGTGATATACTCATGTATTGGTAGTATTGGTAATCCACTACATCAATGGGCGCCCATCGCATAGCAACCAAAAAGACTCCAACATCACTGAGAATTCTAGTAACAGGCCTACCAATATAGAAGTGCTTGTAGGACCAGAATTATAAAACAAAAATATGATATTAGTAAAAACAAAATTTGTATTCTATTCTAACTAATTTAGGTCTTTCATTCTTACCTGAATCAGTGAAATACATCCACAAATTCTTACAACTAGATCTCACAAATTATGTCAAATTTGCTTATAAAAATGCTAGAATAGCAGCTCCCCATGCATGTTGAGTAGGTTTTGTCAAATCATCCAAGAATGGTAGAAACTGCACATTTACCATAATTTTTGATGCGTCGGAAAATAGAATTGCACCACATAAACAGAGCAAATACACTTTAGTGCAACAAATGACCTAAAAATATTAAATATTATATAAATACTAAATTAAGTCATAAACAAATCTTACTAATTAAAATACATAACCGTATTTCATCTACATCACAACATCAACCACCCCGTCAATAGTGTGATGTAGGTCCATGAAGTTGCCACGAAGCCATGTAAACTTCACAAAATGGTCGTCTTTTATACCGGATGGAGGGGTAACACCGAGATAACCTCCTGTTCAGATCATATTTCTTTAAGTGTGAATCAAAATGTATAGCGTCACCTTTAATAAGTAACCCTAGTATATTTGCCACATCAAATAGGATGATCGTCATCTCGCCGAATAGGAATTGAAAAGTGTTGCATTCAGGCCACCAACGCTCCGCAAGACTTACAACTAGATGAAGATCGTGGATTAAATATGTAGCCCGATCTATATAGTGGAATCGAAAGGATTCCACCAAAGCCTTTTGGGCAGAATTTAGCTCTCACGTACGATAGTTTCTTTCGGTCCGCCAATGTACATGGATCCAGATTCGTAAACCAAGATCATGATCGTATAACTATAAAAAATATATGCATTATGTTTTATATGAAAATTACTTAACTTGCAAACTTACAATTTAAAAAATTACCTCTCTAGTAAATATTCGACTAGATATGTGGTCTTCACGTTGCTTAATAATAAGGTCGGTAGTCGGTCCACCAGGAATACGACTGTCATTTTGGTTAGTCATCTACAAAAAAAAAACTAACTATGATCATTTACGACTAAAATATAATAAGTTTGTCAACGATTTAAAAAACTAACTATGATCATTTACGACTAAAATATAATAATTTTACTTATATTAGATTTTTTGGTTCTTTTTCTCATGGTTGATCTTGCTGCTTGCAGGAAAGTGAATATGCAATGTTGTATATAGAGAGAAGAGTTTGATATTGTTGTGAGGAGAGGAGAGTGCTGTGAGGAGAGGAGAGTGTTGTGGGGGGCTGATTTATAGTGGGAGGGGGGTTGGGGTGGGGGGGGGGGTCTTCAAGGGATAGGGGTCTTCGAGGTGGAAGGGAGGGTCTTCGAGGGGGTAGAGGAGGTGGGTTCTCGGGTCAGCAGTATTGATTTTCCCCTCCCCGCCAACTTAATTGGCGAGCGCTGCCCCCCACGCGTACTAGCCCGCCAACTTAATTAGTGAGCGTTGTCCCCCACCCCTTTAGCTCTCCAACTGAGTTGGCGAGCGCTGCCCCCAACGCCCCAATTGAGTTGGCGAGACCTCCTCTTTCGTTTGACCCCGCCAACTGAGTAGGCGAGATGTCCCTCCGTTTGCAATTTTTCATACATTTTTTCACAGACGCAATTTGAAAAAATTTCGTCCCTTTAGACAAAAAAAAATCCGATTTTTTAATAATTCGATGTGTGTCAATTTTTAATGGAGAAACAGAACTAGTAAACGGAGGATGGGATATAGGTTTCTATCTATTATTATTTTTTTCTCTTACTTAATATTTGTATAGATTTAATCAGTTCCACTTTTGAAATATAATCCAATGAATAAGATGAAAATGAGAATGGGATGGACAAAAGGATGATGAAATATATTAAAAGCATTATCCTAGTGGTAATGTGGCAGACTGTTTTGGAGTAGACCAATATTCGAATTTCCTCTCATGTTCGCTCTTGCTAATCATTGCTTTTTTTTTAAATAGGATGAACTTTTATAATACTTCAGAGTTTACATTGGCCATATCCTACAAAATATGGATCAATGTTCAGACTTCAGAGAGGTTGTTCATCAAGCAAACGAACAGGTGAAGATTGACAGAGAATTATTAGTGTCTGTGCTGCCAAAGAGTGAGCTACTATATCCGCTGTCCTTGGAACAAATTTGAATGAAATGCCATTAAAAAATTTAATAGATTCTCGACCCTCTTCAACTGCATGCCTAGCTCGTCAAGTATATCATGTTTCTTGTATAGAACAACAATTAATAAGAATTTTGCAGTCTCCTTTTATGATGGTATTGCCCTGTCTTTTTCTCCTGTAACAAATTAGTTTGATATGCATGATATCAAATCATATATAGGAGGAGCGAGACGTTGGCGAAGCAGCAGGAGGAGAGGCAGGTGGGGGCTTTTTCGAATAATGTAACCAGAATAAAACCGTAATATTATTTCATAGGAGTGTAAGTGGGGGCAGAAGTATACACTCGCCACCCTAACTAAAGAACATAACAGATGCAGTACAAATCACACGTTAATTAAATCTACTGCCCCCCATATAGATGAAAAGTGATGAAGTGATGAATTCTACTTCTTGGGGGTCCACACCAGATGATCCTGGGGAAGGAAGTGGCATATCGGGACGCTGCCCGGCTTCACATTGAGCATCCGGAACGCGACGTGCTTCGGGTTCCACTTCGCCGTGTCGGTGTGGCAGACCGCCACCGCCTCCACCTTCGTCCCGTCCGCCCCCACCAGCGCCACCCGGTACGCTTTCGTCGCAGGCGCCGCGTGGCAGTAGAACACCGCATACGCGTACGTCTGCGAGTGGCACACCACCGCCTTAGACCCGGGCGGCGTCAGGCTCTGCACCCCGCCGTTGGTAATAGTGTACACCTGCTTCGGCGTCCCGTCCTTCGCCGCTACGGTCGTCGACACGGCCCGGACGTCGCGCGTTCCGAGGCTGGACGTGCTGAGCTCCACCATGGACTCGAGCGAGGTCGCGCAGAACTTGCTCTCCCCTTCGATGGCCGGCTCCTCGCACTCGCGGAGCGTGCTCCTCATGGCGTCGGCTTCCTCGGAGTCGGGCCGGATCGAGAAGCGGTCGAGGACCTCCGGGAGCTTGCTCGAGGAGAATGGTATAGAATTGGCCACTCTACCAGGGAGGAGAGCTGGCACTCTCGGTGTGGTTCGGGTGAAGTGTAGGGTCATCTTGTTGCCGGACCTCAAGTCCTTCTGGAGGAAGAAGAGGCTGGTGGTGGGGTCCTCGTGGACCTGGGTCTCCGTGGCAGCGTACTTGTAGTTGAAGCCGTGCCCCACGTTCACGTGGGTCCCGCCCTTGCCCGTGTTCCCCTTGCCTGCGCGCACGCCGACACCGCCGTGGCCGACGTTTACGCCGGTGCCCCCTGACGTCCCCTTGCCGGCGTTCACGTGGACGCCTCCCTTCCCGACGTTGACGGTGGTCCCCTTGCCGGTGTTGACACCGGCACCTCCTTTCCCAACGTTGACGGCAGTACCCTCTGAAACAAACGAGCACAGTTAATCTATACTACCGTATAATAACAAAAGTGTACTTGATGTAAATTTTTCCATCAAAATATATCATTACCTAGTTTTATTAATTAAAATTATTCATTAAATTTAGAAAAAAATTGATTTACTCCCACTTTATTCATCATATTTTACAGTGCATTTCAGTGTATTTTCACTATGTATAAATTCTTTCACTTTTGACGAAATTCGTTCGTTACTGACGGTTACCCAAACTTTTGGACAAAAATATACCTCTCCCTCATGTAATGTCTTCTCCCTGCACTTACCTCGCACCCCCGAACTCGGCCCACCATCTGCCTTTGGCATCCCCTCCCTCTTCTCTGGTCCCGACAGCGGGGGGAGTAGCAGCAGCCATCGCAGCAGAAGTCGTCGCCATCCTGCGTCCCGCGCTTGCCGTCATAGCAGTAGCAACAGCAGCTCCCCGCCCCGCGCTTGCCGTCGCACCGCTCCCGCCCCGTCCCGTCCTGTGCTCGTCGTCGTAGCAGCAGTAACAGCAAGCAGTGGCAAGCGGTTACGGCTTCGACGGGACGGGGAGGGGGGTCGACGAGGCAGGGCGGGAGCTCTGGTTGCTCACGGTGGCGATGGGTGGGGGTGGGGATAGGAGGGGGGGGAGGGGTGTAGAGGGGGGAGGAGGGAAGAGAAAGAAGACAATGGAAAGAAGAGACATTTTGGTCAAAAATTTAGGGTGGAAAAAGTTTTGACTGTCAATTCTAGTCGAATTCCGTCAAAAGTGAAAAAGTTATACATTATGGAAAAACAGTGGGATGCACCACGAAATATAGTAAATAAAGTAGGGAGAAGTCAAAAATTTTCTTAAATTTAATGAAGACGGCTAAGTATAGAAAATTAAAAATATATATCTTTTTTGATACTTTGCTTTTCTCAAATACATAAAAAAAAAAAAAATAAGACCGTCATTTTATTTTAACGGCAGTACCCTTCTGATCGACATAAACATCTAAAACAAACTAGCAGAGTTAATCTATACTACTAGCAGAAGTTATTTTAAAATGCACTATCTTGTTTACTTTTATTAAATTTAATATGGTTTGTTAGATAATTATGAATATAAAAAAAGTAGTTTGTTGTTTGTTCTTTCCAATCAAAAAATTAAAAGATTTTGTTTTTCTCAAGTAGTATAAAAAAAAATACTATAGTTTGTACTTTTTATATAATATAAAATATGTGCAACACAGTTACATATATTTATACTACTATATAATATATACGAAATTTGCGGTTTTACCGTGAAAGGTTTTTTAAATATCCTTATCTATATTTACTACTTAAAATTGTCTAATAAATTTAACATTGATAGTTAGGTAATTACGTGTAAAAAAATTAATTAAACGGAATTGTTGTTTGGTTTTTCAAGATATAAAAAATTAAAAAATTTTGCTCTTTTCTAGTAGTAAAAAAATAAAATAAAAAATGTATTATTTGCTCTTTACAAATAGTATAAAATACACACAAGACATATATATATATATATATATATATATATATATATATATATATAAATTACTAGTAATAAAAAAAGTTGAGACTTCACGTTTGAAAAAATTATGCTTATCTATATTTACTAATTAAAATTATTTATTAAATTTAATATAAGTAGTCAGGTAAGTGTAAAAAAATTAAAGAAGACTTTTGTTTGTTAATCCCAATAAATAAAAAAGTAAGAACTTTCACTTTTTAAGTAGTAAAAATATTAAAAAATATTTTTGTTTTTTCTAACTAATATATATATATATATATATATATATATATATATATATATATAATACAAAAGGAAAGGGAGATGAACGTAAAAGCAGAGTGAAAGAGAGAATGACCAGTTTGGAGAAGATCTTGGATGGCACTTGGCATGGGAGTGGTAGGGAAGGCTTTGTTCCAATAATCTTCAGCAGGAACTGCTGCATGACCTGCAGCTACTGCTACAGCAATCTGTAGAATGAAGAGAGTATATATGGTGGTCACTATAAAATACCAACCACCATGATATAGAACTATAGAGCTAGTGTATATTTCTTTTTTCTTTTTTTAAGTGGTAATTCTACGGTTATCATTCCAGAGAGCTGCCTCTCATTCCTTACTACTTGCCTTGAACTAAGGAGACTTCGAGTTACGTACATACATATATATATATAAATTAAAAGTTGGTTTGCTCACCATAAGGAAAGGAAGTAGTAGGAAGCGAGCCATGAGTGAACCCTTTGAGATGTGAGATGATTTATGAATTATGAGACTGGAACGGAGAAGAGTGAGGCTTTTATAGACAGCAATGCCTTGTAATGGCAATAGCAATGGGCTCACCATAAAAAAATTGCCCAAATTAAAAGCTCAACCATCCTTCCCACTCCATGTCCTCCCCCATTGAATGCCATTTCCATGTGCCAGTTGAGTGGAGCCATCAGAGGGGGACATGGATGGATGATCCTGACCAACACAAAAGTAGATGTGTAAGAATATAAATGAGTTGAACTATTACTCTTTTGAACTCGTTTGGAGGAAATTTTTGTATTACTAAGAATTTATTTTTTTAATTTTTTTTATGAGAAAGAAATTAAATATTTGCATATCCATGTTTGATTATATTAGATTAAAAATATAAAAAAAAAAATTTAATTTATTAAGCTTTTTATAAATATTTTTTTATGCTTTTATTATCTAAATTTATATATCTGGAATAGAAGTTAAAATTTTGAAAGTAAAGTGAGAATGTTGTTGTCCAAACAAAATATTCAAACAATATTTCTAGGAAAGCAAAACTATTTCCAAGGGGACCTTGAAAATTACTTTTCCACAACCATGAGAATATGAAGTCCCTTATATTCTTTCTTAATTTTCAATCCTACACATACCAAATAAGGGTAAGGAATCTTAAAACTCATTCCTCAGCCTCAAAAACATGAACCAAACGTCACATTTATATGACAGTCAACTTACGGTTAATATGATAGATGACATAACAAATTTTAAATTTTAAATTTAAATTTAAATTTAAATTTAAATTTAAATTTAAATTTAAATTTTTTTGAGTAATTAATATTTTTGTTAAAATTTATCGTATCAACTGTCATGTTAGATGTCATATAATATTATTTAATATACAACGTTAGCTATTACATAAGAAAAGATAATTTAGAGGAACATTTTGAAGTTACGAATAGCGTATTACTCTAATGAGTTATGGCACAAAGATGAATTTTAAACTAAAATCTAATATTTTTTAGAAGAAACATTCTTCGTATTCTAAAATATTGCCGTCATAACTCTCACTTGTTTATCCAATATGCAAAAATATTACCGTCATAACTATTAGCATCCTCATTTAGTCAACATCATGTTTTAGGACATATTTCTTAATTGACCATCCATAAAATTATGGTTAGTCCTATAGTCAATTTATAGAAAGAAAAAAAATTCAATTTCAGAAGTACCTTCATATTACAAAGTATTCCAGAGACCTGCCTTAGTTTCAACTACAAGTTTTAATTCTTTACAAGTCATACTTTGCAATCTTTCTATCATGATAAATGATTTTTCATAAATACCGAAAAATATTACTACTATGTATCACTTACCCATCTATAATGTACAATCTTTATTTATTTTTTTCATTTTAGTTGAAACTACATTTCATATATTTTATTTCGTCCTACTAATTTTAAATATATATATAACAAATATATACAAAAGATTGCTAAGATTGAATATGCACACAAATATTTTAGTTCAATGTGTTCGAAAACATGATTTTATCCTGAAATTAAGTTTTGAAAATGCCACTTCATGTTAAAAATAGAAGTGAAGTTGTATTTCAAAAATCAAATTTATATAATAAAATCATGTTTTCGTTTTGCAAATTCTTTAGATAAATCACATTTTCAAGACGCAACTTCAGAAACTACCATAATTTGATAATATATTTTACAAACTACTATTTTAAAGAACAGTAGAAAAACAAAATCCTATTTTACTCAAAAATCATAAAATATGTATTCAGAAGCAGATGTGTATCGTGCGAAGCAAATCTGTTGCCCAGTATTCTATTTCATATTTCTGTCCCCTCTCAGTCTCTCTCTTCCTCCTCCTTTTTTAATACCAGTTAGAACCCACATGTAATAGAAAAGTGTTGGGAACGAAAGCGCAGAAACCGTTTCGCAAACCAGAGAGTACATGCGAAAGAACCGAGCAAAACACACAAATCCAAAAACGTCAAACACAAATCGCAGACACAGAGAATTTTGACGTGGAAAATTCTTGCGGATAAAAATCACAGGACGATCGGAGTCCAACCCTGAAGAACCTCCACTAATAGAATAAAGAGAATACACCCTCTACAAGCTCCTCCAGATCCAACACGGATTACCACAACACTTAGAAATAAAAAATAGACCACACCACGAAGATAGAAGACAATAAGAAATTATCCAAAGTTGATATCCTCCTCCGAAACGGCCTCCAATCATTCTTTCTCCTTCCCAAGATTGCAATGGCACGCTTGCTTCCTTTTTCCTCTTCCTTGAGATGATATGTTATGTATTAGATTATTGATTGATTAGTGTCACTACCCCATTTCCAGAGCCGGGTATTTTTTTTCTTTTTTTAATTTGGTAAATTGTGTATTATTTACAATTAATTGTATTTATATTTAATTAGTGATTGCATTATTTTTTATTGATTGTTTTAGGATTTTGGCTAGCCTGGACCCATGTCAGACCCTAGTGGACCCATGTCCGACCCAACCAATACCCTTGTGAGACCTATTTTTGGGTTTAGAATATTTATTATATTTTTAGTGGGTTAGTTGGAGAGATTGGGAGTTAGTTTGAGTGCTTTTGGAACCCAAAACCCAAGTGAGAGGAGGGCATTTTGGTCTTTTGGACTTATTGTTGTAGCGCCCCGTTCTCCCGGTGCGGAGAGCGCGGCTAAGAAACACAAGACGGTATCGTTCGATCGGGATATATTGAATTAAGAACTCGTCCTCGTTATGGATTTGTTTCTTCGGAATCGATTCCCATATTCAGTGGACCGTGCCCCCGGGATCGACTTAGCGGCAGAGTCAGGAGGGACCTCTCCGCTGCTATCTTTTATTGCCTCGGTTTTCGATGTCGCTTGTTGCTTTCGTGCTTTGAGTTGGTTTTGGGATTTGCTTGTTTTCCTTGAACGGTTTCGATGGTTTTCATTGTTTTCGTTCATTGAACTTGCACTTCAATTCCGAGATTGGAAAGAGAGGAAGAAGTATTAATCGAGCTGTTCGTGTGCAGGTGAACGAGCAGTAGGCGGCTTGCGAGCGGAGTCGTGAAGCGCCTCTTTCCTTCTCCCTTCCAAACATCGAAGTGAGTGGCTACCAACCCGATTAGCTAGCCCTGCTTCCAAGCTTCACAGCTAATAATCTGCATTCTCCTTTGCCCCGATCAAACGATACCAAGTAATAATAAAAGAAACCAAGATAAAAGAGAATGGACTTGGTTATATGCTTGTCAATAAACTTCACGAACGAATACTTAAATGCATGCTTGTTCGCTTGGGAAAAATCATTGCTTGTCTTGTACATTGCTTGTCTTGTCTTGTACATTGCTTGTCTTGTACTCTTGTTGCCTCAAAAGCATGAACTGTTAACTAAGTAAACATATTGTTCGATCACGGACAACTTGTGCACAAGGTCATTGGTTCCTGCGGACGGTCGCTGGGGCACTAGCACCGATCCGGTCCGGACGGAATCTCTATTGTATAGTCCATTGTGCTGGACGGGGTGGCATGTAGCGCTCCTTGTTCATTCGCTGCATACCATTTCCGCCAGTGACTATTGTCCATTGTGGCATCACGCCAAGTGATCTCTTGTATATTTAAACCTGTTGCATACTAACTTGTGTCTTCGTGGCAGGGAAGGCAAGGTAAGTATTGTGCAGGTAATTCAGACGGGCAGGTAAAATCCATCGAACGGTGGCACGTTCATTTCAGTAAAATTCTATATGCTGCTTACTTGTAAATGAACTAAGGCAAGATAGAAACCCACAAATATGCATGCTTCATTAAAACAACGTGTTGATTGGTACAGTCAGGATAGCTCGCCTTCACCAGCATGTTTCGATATGCTGACCCTCGTTGAAACAGGTTCTTCGCACCAAGGCGAACCGAGCGAGGAGCCGAAGTCGTCTTTCCGATCCAGTCCAGCTGTTGGCGCATCTTCACCGCGCCCCTCGAAGCATTTTGGAGTCAGGAGCCTGCAACTCTTCATACACAAATGCAGCTCCGTGGCAAAGCTGTCCTCCAGCCAGGAGGTCCTTATCATTTTGAGTTTATAAAGGGATGTAATGTACAGGACTGCTATCTCATTTTGAGTCATATCTTTGTAAGCCGTTCGGCATATTAGCTAACTCGTTCAAGAGTTTGTAATAGATGTTCATTATCAATAAAGAGAACTTTTCCATTTCAAATCTGTGTTTCAATTTATCTGCGTACTCTGAATATGTGCTTGCTATGCAAATTACTTTAGCCTTGTGCGGGCGCAACCCCAGGCCCGCACGGCGGTCACGACTCGGGGGACGCCTCGGGGCGTGACAATTGTAAACCCCTTTTTTATGCTTGTGAGACCCGACCATACCCCTATTCAGACCCGACCAGCAGCACACAGCAGCCCCACTCTTCTTCTTCACTACTACTTCTTCTTCTTCTTCTTCTTCTTCTTCTTCTTCTCCATTCTCCATTTCTTCTTCTTTCCTTCTCCCAACTTCAAGTAAGCACCCTATTTCTCCTCTTTCTTCTTCTATTCTTCATGGATGTGAACCCTAACCCTACATTTTTCCCTAACCTAGGTGGGTAGAGCTTAGATTTGGTATGGAGGCTAGATTTGGAGGCTTGGAGCTTGAGGGAGGTGATTTCAAGTGGATTGGAGACTTTGGCCTTGGGATTCCAACTCCCAAGAGGTAAACCCTAACTTTTCTCTTGCTAATTACTCTTATGTAGTGTAATTAGTGGTTTAGAACCTTCCTAGACCCTAAGCCTACCCGTGGGAGGAAGTTGGAACTAGTTTGGTAGTGTTTGGAGACTTTAACACTAGGTTTTGTGTCAATTTCGGGTGGAATCCGAAATTGACCCAATTTTGGGTGATGCCCTAGGTTAGACGGATCTAGGTAGACGTTGTCAGGTGTCTTGAGGGTTAGTGAGTGTCTCCGTTCGGACACGTGAAGTCGTGTCGCGGAGAAATGGACGTTTCGGACATTTTCGGGGTTTTCGTCGTCGCCGGTTCTAAGTGCGTGCGCTTTTCGTCACGGGCCTACAATCGACGAGTTAGCATTTTTTCTAGGATCTAGACATCGTTTAGAACCTGTGGGTAAATTTTGGGCCGATTCCGAGTTGGTTTGGTGTGCGTTTCAGGAGGTTTTCCGAACCGCACACCGCGTGTTCGTCGAAATGACCGAACGGCCATTTCGACTTGGTTTCCTAGTTTCGGGCTTGTGCGCGCGTTGGGTTAGCTTCGGGGAGTGTGTGCTAGAGTTCTCGGGTTATATTTTATATATATGTGTGTGTTTGTGCGTGTAGGGGTGGTTCTGCGCGTGTGAGTGTTGTGTTGTGTGTGTTGTGTTTATATATATATATATATATATATATATATATATATATATATATATATATATATGTGTGTGTGTGTGTGTGTGTATATATAATTGTGTGTGTGTTTCTATATATATATATATATATATATATATATATATATGTATATATATATATGTATATGTGTATGTGTATATATATATATATGTTTATGTTTATGTGTGGTTGAGTGTATGTTAGTGTGTGTGAGAGTGTGTGTGTGAGGGTATGTGAGAGTGAGTGTGTGTGGGTGAGTGTATATATATATATATGTTTGAGTGTGTGTGTGTATATGTGTATATATATGTGTGTGTGTGTAGATATATATATAGATAAATATGTGTTTGTGTACATAAGTGTGTGTGTGCTTGTGTGTTTGTGTGTGTGTGTACTTATATACATATGTGAAGGTGTGTGTAAGTATATATGTATTAGTGTGTGTGTGTGTGTGTGTGTGTGTGTATATATATATGTATATATGTGTGGGTGTCTGTGTATGTGTGATTGTGTGTGCAGTCCTGTGTGTGTGCTTGTGTCTGGGCACAGCGAGCAGCAGCAGCCGCTGCAGGCGTCGCAGCGCCGCGGCAGCAGCTCGCTCGAGCGGCAGCACGTCTCGGCAGCAGCGGCAGCACGCCGCGGCAGCAGCAGCAGCAGCATCAGCTGCAGGTGCAGCACGCCGCAGCAGCAGCGGCAGCACGCCGCGGCAGCAGCAGCTGCAGGCGCAGCAGCGCGCCGCGGCAGCAGCAGCAGCAGTAAAGGCAGCAGCAGCAGTATCTCCAGCAGCAGCAGCAACATCTTCAGCAGCAGCATTCGCAGCAGCGGCGTATCGGGTAGCAGCTAGCTAGAGGGGGAGATATAGATAGATGAATAGATAGATTAGTTAGATAGATTAATAGGTAGATGGATAAATAGATGGATTGATAGATAGATTGATAGTTAAATATATAGATAGAGATAGATAGATAGATAGATAGATAGATAGATAGATAGATAGATAGATACTAGATAGATTAGTAGATAGTTAGATCAATAGATAGATAGATTGATAGATTGATAGCTAGATAGATAGATTGATGGATAGATAGATAGATTGATAGATTGATAGATATTAGTTATATATATATATATATATATATATATATATATATATATATATATATATATATATATATATATATATATATACATATAGCTAGATAGATGCGTATATATAGCTATGTATATATATATATATATATATATATATATATGTGAGTTTGGGTATATACATGGGTATATGTGTGTATGTGTGAATGGGTATATATGTAGATACCTAGGTATATGCATATATGTATTAGATATATATATTTTAGCCTAGATTATAGCTAGATATATATGTTTATGCGTAGTTAGTTAGCTAGAGGGGTAGTAGGGTTGAGTTTAGAGAGGTATCTCAATACCTTGAGATATCCAAGGTATTGAGTTTCGAGCGGGGTTTTTGAGCAATTGCCTAGGTTTGAGTTTAGAGATAGATTTTTATGTATATGTGTATATATTTACGCATGCTAGCATAGGTTTTAGCGGGTATAGGCGGGGTGCGTAGCGTAGGTTGAGGTATCGGATACCGAGGGTATCCCGGTATCTCAAGGAGGCGAGTTTGAGAGTTTATTAGCCTAATGACCTAGTTTTGACCTAAAATTTTAGGGGCACCCTAGTTTGACCTAGAGTTGACCGTAGTTGACTCGGTTGACCACCAAAGTCAACTTTTGACCTAGATTTGACCCAGGGTTGACTTTTTGGACCAAGAGTTGACTTTTTGATCCAGATTTTACCGGTTTGACCCGTTTGACCTAGAACGACCCTAGAATCCTATTTTTAGTTATTTTATATCTGTTTAACTTATTAAAAACATGTTTAAACTTGCTTTTCGTAATAGGTCCTTGCGATACCAGTTCGGATCGCCAGTTGCTCAGGACGTCAGGCGAGTACATTCTCTGATAGTTTTTATTATCTGATGATTATTATGATTCAACTTCTAGTATAGTATCATCTGATTTTTCTGGCACAACACGGGACACGGACTGGTATTTCGTGATTTATTTACTTGCGATACGTATATTTCATGTTTTTTGCCTCTATTCTGGAATCACTACTGGCATCACCTACAGGCATCACTACAGGCATCACACATATTTCAGGCTGGACTCATACTTGATTTACGTGTCGGGTCTTGGATTCACTTGTACTAGTCGGGGCGGGAAAATACTTGAGTAGACATGTAAACATTCCCATCTGGAATCATCAGGAATCACCCCCTCTGGTCTAATCTGGAATGATAGCAGTCGCGCACCCAGTGTGCGGTGAACCGTACTTACCCCTAGCTGTTTACATGTCGAAACAAGTATTTCAAAGACATCGAGTTCATTCTTTATAGTCTGGACTCTCTTGCATTTCTTGCTGGTCTCACTTACATGTTTCTGGACTTGACTCACTACATGTATTTCATGCTGGACTCACTACACGTTCATGTGCACAGACTTACTCTTAGTTTAGATTTCTTGTATCTTGTAGTCATTACTATCTTGTTTCTGATATTCTTGCATCTTTATCTTTATGCACCAGTGATACATGTATATTTTCTTGTTTCATACTTGCTTCATTCTTCTTGCTACTTGCTATAACTGCTTTATAGTTTTTATCATTTAACTGGAACTGCTGTTAGAGGTGTACTTGCTCCAGTCCTGACTGGACATATTTTTCCAGAGTATCCGGACGATTGGTGTCCGACGTTTTATGGACCTGAGCCTGTCGATGGTGCAGACAGGGACCCTCTAGTTTAGGAGTAATTTTCGGGTTGGTAGCCGGGATCACTAGGACCTTGTTGTTGTTTAATTAGCTTTTAGCACCGGATTTGTCTCCGGTTTTGGATTGAGACCTTGTTTGTATATTACTTTGGATGATGTACTATTATTATTGATGTTGTGGTGGTTTTTAGCTGCAGTTGTTTAGACTTTGGAGTTGTTATTCTTCTTGTTATCTTATCGTGCTTAGATTCGTGATTGAGTACTTGATTATCATTATGATATTGCTCCTCCGTTTGGAGTTGAGATCTTGACAGGTTTATATATTGATTGTGTGAGATTGTTAGTAGACCTAGACAGCGTTCTACCGCCGATGCTGCAGCATAGGCTGGACGTACCCACGACTCATGCCCGATTTTTCGGGTGCGGGTCGTGACAATTAGGAATTATGGTTAGAAAAATATAATATATATACCCCATAATCCTGCAGCTAATCATGGACCGTATGATACAATCCAACGGTGTAAAAAATACCTCTGAAATTTTGTTCAGCCCACCGACCGGACTCGGACCGACTTCGGTTTTGAGGTTCTGGAACACTATACCGAGTTTGGCCCGAATTCGGTTTTGAGGTTCTGGAAGACCACACCGAACTCGGACCGAGTTCGGCCCGAACTCTATCTCCCCCTATACAGCAGATGCTCCTCCTTCCTCCCGAGATTCTTCGACTTTTCGAATGGCTCTCGTCGCCTCCCCGAGCTTCTTTGACCACAAACGGCGCTTGTCGCACTCCGGGGTGTTCTCCACATAGGTTGGGAACCCCACCCACTCCAACAAATCTCCCCCTTCACAACTATGTGGAGGGGATTGTCATCACGACGATCAGCCTGCTGTACTCAAACTTTTTCCTTGGAAGAATCTTTGTGAACATATCTCTGCTCCGTTGTTGTCTGTTTGAACCTTCTCAAGCGTCGCTTCCTTCTTCTCAACAGCATCCCATATCCAATGATATCGGGTCTCAATGTGCTTGGACCGGCTATAAAATGTCTGGTTCTTCACAAGGTGAATAGAACTCTGACTATCACAGAGTAAATGATACTGCTCCTGCTTTAGCCTAATTTCCTGTAACAGCTTCTTCATCCACAGCAACTTCTTGCAAGCCTCCGTCGCAGCAATGTACTCTGCCTCTTTCGTTGACAAGACAACACACTTATGCAAACGCGACTGCCACGATACTGCTCTACCAGCAAACATCATCACATAGCCCGAAGTCGATCGTCTCGTGTCTACATCTCCAGCCATATCAGCGTCGGTATACCCAACCAGCTTTGGCTCGTCACCACCAAATAAAAGTCTCCAATCGACAGTGCCCTGAAGATATCATAGAATCCACTTGACCCCACTCTAATGTACCCTTCTAGGATTGGAAGTGTACCTGCTAACTGTACCGACCGCGAGAGCAATGTCTGGCCTCGTACATACCATAGCATACATAAGACTTTTCACGGCTGAGGCATATGGAACCCGCTCCATATCTTTCTTCTCATCCTCGGTAGATGGACACTACTCCTCAGTAAACTTAAAGTGAGCAGCAAGGGGGTTACTCACTATCTTCGACCCGGCCATCCCGAAACGCTGAAGTACCAGGTGAATGTACTTCTTTTGGGACAAGTGTAGCAGCTTGGACTCTCTCTCTCTCTCTCTCTCTCTCTCTCTCTCTCTCTCTCTCGGCTAATCTTCATCTCAAGAATAGTCTTTGTTGTACCAAATCTTTCATAGAGAAGGCCACGCCCAGTTGGTGCTTCAACTCTGCTATCCTGGTGGCATTTCGACCCACCAACAACATGTCATCAACATAAAGCAACAAAATGATAAAATCATCCTCGACGAAGTACCTCGCAAAAGCACAATGATCCGACGTTGTTCATGCATAGCCATGCTCCCCCATAATCTACTCGAACTTTCTGTACCACTGCCTCGGAGCCTATTTCAGACTATACACGCTCTTCCTCAACCGGCAGACCAAATATGACTTGCCATTCTCACAGAATACCTCTGACTGCTCCATGTACAAGTACTCCTCAAGATCATCGTGGAGGAATATCGTCTTCACGTCCATTTGCTCGACCTCCAAGTCAAAATTGGATGCCAAAGCTAGCACCACCCGAATAGATGACTGCTTGACGACTGGCGAAAAGATCTCATCATAATATATGCCTTTCCGCTGACCGTAGCCTTTAACCACCAGCCTCGCTTTGTATCTAGGGCGAGTAGCATCATCTGTCTGCTTCACTCGGAACACTCATATATTCTTCAAAGCCTTCTTACCCTTTGGCAACCACACCAGATCATAAGTAAAGTTTGCCTCCAAGAAACTCATATCCTCCTGCATAGCCTACATCCACTCCTGCATGTATTCATCTTCCATAGCCTCTGTGAAACTTTCGGGTTCTCTCCCGTCAGTCAGTAGCACATACTCACCCGGTGAGTATCTCGTAGATGGTCGAGGCTCTCTGTCGCTCCTCCTCAACGAAACCACTGGTACTGGCTGTATATCTACAACCTCCTCCCCTCCAGAAACTGTCTCATCGGCATGCTCATCCTCCTGAGGGTCACCCTGACCACCATCAGCAGGCTGATGATTAAAGTTGGGGAAAACTCTATGTACTGGCTCCCCCATAACTGGATCCTCTACGATGTCCTCTGAAAATTGTTCGAAGCGAAATGACTCTAACTCAGAAAATTTCTCAGCCTCAGAAGACATCTCGGAATCCTGAGTGTAGGCATGGTCTGATCCTCGACGAATACCGTGTCTGTAGTGCCCCGCTCTACGTTGGCACTATGTACAAGAGATATCGGTTTGCTGACTCAAAAAGAAAATCTTATTGGAGAGCTCCATGTTGAACCAGAAGATGACTGATATATGTGAGTGGACAGAACTTTATTCTCTGATTCTTGCACACCTTAATAATAAATATGAGTTTTTGAAATGCTTGTTTGCTTAATAAGATAATGTTCGCATGAAGAATGATAGAACGAGAACATGCTTGTCTAAAAAGAGATAGAACAATTGCCATGCTAAGTATAAGAAAGAAATGTTGCATGCTAGTTATACTGACACAGCTATCGAACGAACTTTGCCATGCTAAGGAAATAGTAGAACTGCATGCTTAACTTGAAGAGATAAATCGACCCATGCTATGCATGCTTAAATTAAAGATCGTTCATATGCTTGCTTGTCGTCGTGTATATAATTGCTTCTCTTGGATGCAAAAGCTTGTTTGAATGTATGCTTGTTTTGTTATAAGAGTAAATGGCTTGTCTTGTTAGAGAAGAGACTAGTAGCCCGTCCTGATATTCCGGTTCTACGGGATCTATAGGGGTACGGCTATTAGATAAGAGAGAGATGGATTGAAAGATTGAATCTCACGTTGTGTTATAATTGTAATATGCTTGTTATCGAGGAGCTTGCGGGGGATGGAGGCTAATAGACAAGTTGGAGACTAATAGTGTATCACGATGTTCCGGTCCTACGGGATCTAGGGGGCGTGGCTATTAGAATGGTGGATGGAGATTAATGGGGTGAGACTAATAGTGCATCCTGATGTTCCGGTCCTACGGGATCTAGGGGGCGTGGCTATTAGATGGGAGACGGTGCTTCTGTCGAGAAGAGTTTGAGTTTGAGTTAGAGAAGTTAGCTTGTTCATGGAGATAGATGCATTTAGGTAGCTAGGGAGCATGCTAGGCTAGCCTTCTTGCATACCTAACTGTTTGATGCAGAGACGTACAGAGAAAGAGAACCTTGTATATATATGCAAATTATTGCTAACTTGTATGTCTGTTGCAGGGATAACCGTTCGGCAAGGGATAAGAATCACGAAGAGTATATATATATATATATATATATATATATATATATATATATATATATATATATATATATATATATATATATATATATATATATATAGCCTGCTTGTTCATGATCATGTGCATCATAGAGTTTATCTGATAGTGTTTTATGCATTCGCATCGGTCAGACAATGGCTATTAGTGCAGAGCTGAACCTTGGTCACAGCTGCTATTTTGAGCGTATTTTAGTGAAGAGCAACCATGAGTCACAGCTGCTAATAGCATCAGATAAAGAATCATTGGTTAGCTGGATAACCGCTACTGATCCTGAGTTTTTTGGGGACCGACAACTTATAGTTAGTTCATCTTGTTTGCTTGATTGAAAGATAGTCCACTAAATGCTGCATTGTCCCTAAAGTCTTTGAGTATAGCTCACGAGACACGTTGCGCACACCTTGATTGGTACATCATGCTTGAACTGTTTGCCTCATATGCTTGGTTGTATTGAACTGAATTCTGATTTCAAAGATGTTTCCAAAAGAAGTAATATGACTCCGTTCATGTACTGCATGTACCTAGGTAAAACTAGAAAGATCACTAGTAATATAATATTTTATAATATAATTACTTAGTGTTAGTTTTAGTGAATGTTGCTTCTGTTCGTTGATTTTATACTCACCAGTACTTTCTCCAAAGTGCTGACCCACCAACAGTTTGCTTGTTCACAGGTGCTGGATCGTCAAAGGAAGCGATAGTCGTGCCTCACCCCCAGGATCCGAAAATCTGGTTTCGATGACTTGAGTTGTATCGATTTTTGAGTTGCTTTTGTATAGAGGCACATAATGTATGGAACGATGCCATTGTATTCAGAGAACCTCGTGCCATGATCTTGCCCCGTATACTCAGATGGGTTATTGTTTGCAACACTGTCCCTTTGCTGCGAACTCGATCGATTCAATGATAGCCACAACTTTAACGATGTTGCCTTGTGCGGGCGCAATCCCAGGCTCGCACGACATCACGCCCTGATAGAAAAGATCGTCCCGCGAGAGCGTTGGCACGGTGATTCGCGTCCAGTGTGGATGGCCAATTCCTGCGGGAGATCGGGGCGTGACAACGTACCTGCTCCTGTAGAGCTTTCTTCCCACTGGATCGTAGAGTCTATAGCCAAACTCATCCCGACCGTAGCCGACAAAGACGCACCGCCTCATCTTTGGCTCAAGTTTGGATCTCTCGTCCTTCGGTACATGCACGAAGACCTTACAACCAAACACTCGCAGGTGATTATATGATGACTCTTTGTTGTACCATACTTTGTCAGGCACATCATCCTGCAAATGAGCACTATGAGATAAATTAATAACATAAACAGCTGTGTAAAGTGCCTCACCCCAATAGCTGTCCGGTAAGTTTGCTTCTGACAGTAAATACCGCATCCTCTCTATCAGCATCATGTTCATCCACTCCGCTACACCGTTGAGCTGCGGTGTCTTTGGTGGAGTCTTCTGGTGTTGTATCCCTTGCTCTCTGCAATAAGCATTAAAGCAGCTTCTTGTCCGTCTCCCTTTCAACAGAGGCCTGAAACTTCTTAAAAGTGCAGTACCTGATTCTTGTCTTTATGGTATAGACCCAAACCTTCCTGAAACAGTCATCAATAAATGTGACAAAATAAGAAGCACCGCCAATGGATTTTACCTTCATAGGACCGCAAACATCCGAGTGAATCAACTCGAGCAACGCCAGCTTTCTTGAACTTGGGTGACTTTGGAAGGACACCATATTTTGCTTCCCCGCCAAATAGTGCGTGCACTTCTCCAACTTTGTAGACTTTAGCCCTGGAATCACCTTCATGTTCACCAAGTAGCTCATCCCTTTCTCACTGATATGGCTGTGCCACATGTGCCACAACTCAGTAGACGCATCAGTAGCTGTGTTAACCTCATGTGCCCCATGTGCGCTTCCTTCTATATAGTAGAGTCTAGACCTCTTCCTTCCTCTGGCAATCACCATCGAACCTCTAGAAAGCTTCCACTGGCTGTTCCCGAAGAGACTGGAGAAATACTCATCAACCAACCTTCCAACTGACACCAGGTTGAAACGGATATTAGGGACATGACGGACATCTTTGAGAATAAGAACTGCACTCGTCTTTGTCCGCAAATGCACATCTCCAATGGCAACCGCCTTTGACACATCTCTATTGCCCATCTTCAACACTCTACAGTCGTCTGTTGTGTAAGTAGCAAATAGTGTCATGTTGTGAGATACGTGCGCTGAAGCATCCGAGTCCACCAGCCAAGAGTTGTCATCACAAACGAGATTCATAACTACCTCATCACCTACAATGATCACATCGCCTCCGGGTGTCGAAGTTGTCGCTGTAGTGTTCTCACTTTGCTTCCCCTTGTTGCCCTTCTTCTCTCTCTTCCAAACGAAACAGTTTCGCTTGATGTGGCACTTCTTGCCACAATGGTAACACTCCGAGTCCTCGTACCGACCCTTGGACCTTTTCCTGCTTTTGTCTCTGTCACCGCCTGGACCTCTGCTTTTACCCCTTCTGCGGCTCTCTGAACAAGCGTATCTGAGTGGGATGTGGATGAAGTATCCTTAGAACATCTCCGTATCTCTTCATTCAGTATCCCGCTCTTGGCAAACTCCAGACTGACTACGCCTTCCGGAGCAGAAGCGATCATAGACACTCGTACGGTCTCCCACGAGTCTGGCAATGTACACAGCATCCATAGTCCCAGAACCTCGTCGTCGAACTTGACTCCCATCGAAGATAGCTGATCAACCACGCCCTGGAACTCACTCAAGTGATTCGTAATAGATGCCTCATCTTTGTACCGCGGACCCATCATCATCCGAATCAGGAACAATTTATTTACCCCGGTCTTCTTCACATACAAAGATTCCAGCTTATCCCACAGTGTCCTCACGTGCTCAATACTGGCAACGTGGTTGTACACGTTCTCATCAACGAACTGCCCGATGTACCCACACACCTGTATATGTTCAAAATTTTAGTCATTTGCGGATTTATCACTGGGCCTCTCGGAAGTAAATACCGGCAGATGCAGCTTGTTGACAAATAGCAGATCCTTCATCTTGCTCCTCTAGTAATAATAGTTGGTACCGTTCAGGTTTACCATGCGCACCGGCTTTGCGTCCATCTCTCCTCCCTGGTTTACCTGTCAACTCCTGACACCCTTCTGAAAATTCCAAAACCGGGCTCTGATATCACTTTATTGGGAACGAAAGCGCGGAATCTGTTCCCCAAACCAGATAGTACCTGCAAGAGAACCGAGCAAAACGCACAAACCCAAAAATGCCAAACACAAATCGCAGACACATAGAATTTTGACGTGGAAAATCCTTGCGGAAAAAATCACGGGACGATCGGAGTCCAACCCTGAAGAACCTCCACTAATGGAATAAAGAGAATACACCATCTACAAGCTCATCCCGATCCAACACAGATCACCACAACACTTAGGAATAGAAAATAGATCACACCACAAAGATAGAAGACAATGAAAAATTATCCAAAGTTGATCTCCTCCTCCGAAACGGCCTACAATCCTTCTTTCTCCTTCCCAAGATTGCAATGGCACTCTTGCCTTCTTTTTCCTCTTCCTTGAGATGATATGTTATGTATTAGATTATTGATTGATTAGGAATTAGGGTTAGAAAAACCTAATATATACTCTCTAATCCCGCAGCTAATCCTGGACCGTAGGATATGATCCAACGGTGTAAAAAATACCTCTGAAATTTCGTTCAGTCCGCCGACCGAACTCAGACCGACTTCGGTTTTGATGTTCTGGAACACCACACCGAGTTCGGTCCGAATTCGATTTTGAGGTTCTGGAACACCACACCGAACTCGGTCCGAGTTCGGATCGAGTTCGGCCCGAACTCTGTCTCCCCTTGTACAACAGATACTTCTTCTTCCTCCCGAGTTTCTTCAATCTCTCGAATGGTTCTCGTCGCCTCCCCGAACTTCTCTGACCACAGACGGTGTCCGTCGCACTCCGAAATGTTCTTTACGTAGATTGAAAATTCCGTCCACTCCAACAAAAAGGAACAAAAATATGATACAAAATATATAGGACAATATATAGGACGGCTAATTTGCTCCCGTATGGTGTACGGTTCGGGTCAGTATGGGATCAAGACAGGTCGAAATCTGACATTATGGTGAGGACTGGCTACCGACTTTTCTAGACTTCCAAAATTTATTGACAGTTAGAAGTTGAGAGCGGCATTTACTTGCACAAACAGCTGCAAGCTACCAAATCTAACCCAAATCTTGTGCTAATTTTCAACAAAAGTGTGCTAGTCATGGACCATGTATGATGTCCAATCAACATCTGTTAACTAATAAGAGCCAAGAACTGTCCGATCAAGTAAGGGGATCAGAAATTCAAACTCAGTTGAGCTGGAGTAGACTTCGATAGAACTAGCTAAGGAATGAAAAAGGAAAAACAAAATATGGGTACTTTACGATTCTACAAAATGAGTTATTACATTCTGAAAGTAAAAATTCTGAGACGGCAAAGCCTACATCTTTTATGGATGGAACGAAATTATCATGGAACTCCATTTGAATCTTATTGCTCTAAAAAAAATAGCTCAACAATCTACATCTACAATCAAGAAATTGGGATGAACCATACTATTAATGCTCCATGTGACAACTTCTGTTGCACCTGTGGAACGTTAATAATCATGTCAATTGCGAAAGCAGCAAGCAAGAGAAGATCATAAAATGCATTTTGTTGATGGTAGCTTAAATTTTAATTCTACTAGTGAAAGTTAATATCATTCACCTATAACAATGTAAATCAAGCTTTGGCACCATATTGTGAATGCTAGCCAAGATCCTTGTGAGGCCTCATGGCCAGTATATTTTGAAGTCCAAAGAAAGAAAGAAAAGGAACCCTCTGTGTATATATCACCTTGCAGTGGCAAAACCAGGACCGGCCAATATATAAGTCTGACAAGACTTCGGACTTGCGAACTCCTCTCCATAGGACAACCTTTCAAACCATTTGATTTTCTTAGGAGCGGTCAAATCCAAATTCAACTTAAACCTATATATTTTCATTAGGGGTGAAGAGCAACCAAAAATTAGTTCCGGGTAAGGCAACCCAACCCCCGGCCAGCCCTGACAATAGGAATCCAGCTTCTGATATGGCAAACAGGTCTAACATTTGTTAAAAAAAAAAAAACTGCTGCCAGTAGAAGCAATGTGAACTAACAGTTGAAGAAATAAACAACAGGAACTCGGAAGAAAAAAACATATGAACTACCAAAATCTGTAGTTTAGTAGTGTAGAAACCAAACCTTACTCTATTCTTACCAATGAAAACATATAATATATGCTCATAGAGCTTTACAAAATCATACTACTAGAAACACGAGCATCGCATGTCTCTTACTACCACAAAAACAATACAAGAACCAAGAAAAAAAAATACAAATAACTGATTTACACAAGTGAGAACTGGCCAGAAACTAGCAAATTGTGATTCCTTCAGTGTTTGTGATATGCAGTGCCGAATCATAAGATGGCCAGCAACAGTGTTGTCCAGAGCATGTCAAATGGATGCCCTTCAGCACAAGTAGGCCTGAGGAGGCTATCAGGACAGATAACCAGTAGCTCCAGCTGCTGACACCACAGAAAATTCACGAGCCCGCTGTCGGAACCAGAACGTTGTGCTCATTCAAACGCCTCTGAAAATGGGCCAGTTGGGCCTGCAAATTTACAATCCCAGCTGCCTTTTGCGAGAGAATAGTGTTCAATCTAGATATGTAGTCATCTAGCTGGTTACCAGGTTGATCTGCTTCATCCAACAACTTCATTTCCTAGATGGAAAAAGAGAGTTCGATGACTTTAATGACTTGTACTTGGAACAAATATACGTCTGGTTTTTGTTGTGTAACTTGTGTTACAGTAACACCCAAACTAAGTATAAACCTAAGCAAGATGGTGTTACTTTAACGGTAATTGGAACAAATATAGATGTTTGGTTTTTAAGAAATACAGCTCCCTATGGAGCTCCTGTTAAAATGCTATTTTTAATGTTGCAGCTTTATAGTTATACCACTGGATCATGTAAAGTTCCAGTAGTATAAAGCTCAGAAGTTGATAAATTTGCAATTTTTGCAATGATAGCGAAGTCAGCAGAGTAACAAAATTCAAGATAACAAATATAACTACTGAACATAATACAAGTTTATTTTGACATAACTTACCTCCCTAACAATGTTAATCGTCTCCTCCACTTGTTTGCGGTGAGCAGTTACCAGGTCTTCCTCCTCCTGAAGTTATTGTCAGAACTCAACGATAAATTGGCAGTTTCAGAACAAGAAGGCAATATGTGAACTTGAACAAAGTTCCTACCTTCAAAAGAGCACTTAGATCATCATCTGACCGCAAGCTATTAGCATCTATATCAGGAACGCCCTTCCATTTCATTGGAGCATCAACTCTTCGTGGTGGCTTATCCTCAAACCCTGAAGCAGAGTATGTCTCCGTTTTTCCTTTCCTCCATGATCGTTTTTCTTGCTCATAAGCTTCCTCAGGATAATCATACTCCTCTGGAGTGGTGAAACCACTGCTCTGTTCCTTGTAAGTGGAATAAGAAGCAGCAGCATGCATCTCATCTCTCACTCTTGGAGCCCGTTCGATGTTGTAAGGGGAAGAAGTTTCTTTCTCAATTTGTTTAGACCACCCAAATCTGTTGCTTCCATTTGCAGCAAAGTGGT
This sequence comes from Iris macrosiphon, assembly GCA_036927795.1. Taxonomy (NCBI): domain Eukaryota; kingdom Viridiplantae; phylum Streptophyta; class Magnoliopsida; order Asparagales; family Iridaceae; genus Iris; species Iris macrosiphon. The sequence continues at coordinate 11,782,135 of JAYESA010000010.1, read as the reverse complement.
TAGTTTCAGGGGAGGGCATAGCAGATATACTTGAAGATAGTGGTGCAGCAGTAGAGTCCCTTAGGCTTGCTGCAGAAAGATCCTTTTTAGGGTTGTTGCCTTTCGAAAGGCTCTTCACTCTGTACAAGATTAAACATTTATCCTGTGAGAAGAAAACAAGGAGAAAAAGTGATAATAGACTAGACAAAAGAATCACCTATCAGCATATCTCAATGTATTGAGAGTGTGTTCACATGACCCACAATTTGGAGAAATGCATGAAATCATGACTGTTCGTGAATTTCCAATGAAGGAATCCCTCAGAACTTCGGTCAGTTTACTCCCTCTGAACGGAATGTGACCCTGGTCGTTGTCAAGAGCTCTAATGCATTCTTTAAGGGCAAGCAAACTTTTATTGATCTCAGCACCTTCTATTCTGCAATACGAATAAAAAGTTCCCGAGTCAAGGTAGCTGAGGCTCCCAATTCACTCTACATCAAGAAATAAGATACAAAAGTATTACCTTGTCTGTTTATCATTATCTGTAGTATCTGCACCTCGTTCACTTCCAGCAAGGTCTATGAAGGATAGCTTGCCAATAACTCGAGCGGGCTTTGTTTCACTACCATCTACTGATCTCTTGATAACAAGCTGAAGTATGGCATGAGATCTCGAGGATTCTTCATTTGCACCAGTTGTTCCTGTACTCCTAGTTGCATTCCCTATTTCAATGAGTTCTCTGATGGTGTCCACATTTGATACTCTGAACTCTTGCAAACCAACAATGCAGACTTGTTGTTTTCCATCTTCCCTCATACAAAGTTTTCTAAATAAAATAGCATCCGGCATCAGCAACAAGAAAGCAAACTAGCCGAAGTGTAAAATTTGTCACGCTAAAAACAAATAATATTCACAAACCTCCTATCACTTAGAAGATCATAAAGTTTCCCGCCGTATATCTCAAAGAAACTGACAAACAATTGATAACCCTGATTCCAATATGCATGGTGCATAAGTCTCAGGATGTCATTTGATGCTTTAAGAGGGAGTGGTTGCATAGTGTAAGTCTTTCCACTGCCTGAAAAAGGAATTGCGATCTTGTCAATTTGTTGCATATGTAAAGTCAATGCATATAAAGGAGACTGCCACCAAAGTTGGACAAAGGAAATGCAAGTTCTTCATAGTTTTTTTCCTGTTTGGTTCCCAGCAAATTAGGCCAATTTAGCCAAACAATATATAGAAACTCGTATGATCAGATCGCTCATTTTCACACATGGGTTGCAGTAGAGTAATCTTCAATTAGGAGTGCATGACTTATGCTGAACTTTTTAACTTTTCTCCACTCTCCATATGTGGTGCTGACCGCCTGAGCCATCTTTTCTAATAGGTTAAAGATTCATGTGGTCTGTACCTTTCTTAACCTCTATGGATAAGATGGTTCCTAACTACCCTATAGAAAGCCTTGGTCCCCATTGGCTTCACATGAAAGCTTAAAGTCTGTCTAACAAAACGCTCAAACAAAGAGAAAACCAAACAGCTTAAATGCTCTTCGTTCAAACTTTCCTCCACCTACAGTAACTGATAACAACCGCACTTCGCATAATCCCTAGAAGAAACTGTATGGAAAGGAATAAGTGAGGCTGGAAAAATCAAGCTGCCAAGAGAACAGCTGTATATCCTAATGAACATATACAACACCTTAGGAAATCATCTGACGGAAAACTGAAAAGGTATGGTTCAGGTTGCTTTGTTGAGCAACATCTCGGTTACTATCTATTTTTTCGGTTCACCATAATTTGTTATTTAACCCCTAAACTGAAAGAATACTCACCATCCTGTGGGTAACTCTCCTGTAGCGTCTATAAAAACCTAATCAGTGAAGGGCACTAGCCGCCCTATAATGTCCCGCTCATAGCGGTGGTATTATTTTGCTATAGATGTTGGGTTTATTGATTCGAATAAGAAGAAAGCTTTCAGTAGAAGCTCTCTTGTTGGGACATCAAGACGTTTCATCTAAGGTGAGTGGACAAGACTTCTCTTTTCTGATTCTTTCACGACTAATAAAGAACTCATCAAGAATTGATATATGTTTTGCTTCTAAAGAATATAATTTGTATTCACACGAATGATAATTACATAAAATTTGTATGCTGAAAAATGATCGTATGAATTTATTTAGAAAAGTTCTATGAATTGTTAACCGACCGTAGAGAAAGTAGAAAGATCACATAATAATATTATCTTTTCTCACATGATTATCGTGTTAGTTTAGGTGAGTTGGGTTGAGACTACTCACCAGTGCATTTTTCCAATGTGCTGACCCCCTCCTCCATAGGTGTGGAGAGTCGCTTGAACGTTCTGAGACGTTGGAGTTCGTTTGGCAACTTAAAGCTGATAAGTTGGAAGATGTTATCTTTTGTTTATAAAGGACATAATGTATGAAAAATTGTAAATCTCTTTTGTTTGCGAGTTGTAAGCCTTTTGTGGCATCGTTCATTATAATAAGATTCATTGTTTGTAATCGAGTTGTTCTTTTGACCTAAGAGTCATTTTAATTTCGTTACAAATTATCAATAAAGAGAATTATTTTCATATATCTTGTGTTTATCAACTTTACTGCTTATTTTCGCTGCAATAACTTTGTTTCTAAGTTATTTTTTTATCGACCGTGTTTGTTATTGCCTTATACAAGTACAATTTAGACTTTTGGTTCTGTAGAACCAGAACATAGCAAGATGTCCTCGCGATCGGGGGTGTTTTGTCTAATTGGATAGATGGGCTTGAACGTCTCAACTTCCAATTTTGGGAAGTCACCCATGAACCATCATGTAGTGAAATTGTTTTACAGGTTTAACCGTTTGTTGCAGGAACAGACTTGAGATGCCTAAAAATGTGGCTTCTAATGTTAGTTTTGCAGGAATGGGATTTGACATTTTTATTGTTTAAACATTGTATTATTTAGTAATGTTTTCTAACATCGAAATACTATCACGTCTCTAATAACGAATATGGTTTAATTGTAATGTTGTATTTTGGTAAAGGTAGAAAGGAATGGATATTGCTCTTGGAATATTTTTCTAATGCTTGATTAAATAAAAGAAGATAGTATGGCTTATTGTTTTCGTTTGACTTAAAATGAAAATAGGTACAAGATAGAAAAATCACTCTTATTAAAAAAAGATATTTTCTCACATGATTACTTAGTTCATGCTTTCTGGTGAGTGTAGTTTTGTCACTCACCAATGCATTTCCCAATGTACCGACCCCCCTACCCTATTGGCTGAAATTTTTTGCTGGACTTTCAGAGGCAGTAGAAGACTTTTCATTCTTTGGAAACTGGAGATCTGAAGACGTTTTGTTTTTCTTTGTATAAAGGGATATAATTTATGGAACGAAGTTATTGTAAAAAAATTCAGTTGCAAGCCAAGTTAGCATGTTCAGTTAGCTATTGAAAGTCTTTGTACTCGCTGCAGGTTATAAAAAAAAATTATTTTCTTTTATCATTGTTGTTATTTGGTTTTCTACTTTAAATTTTTGCTGCTTCAGTCTCAATTCAGCCTATTTTGTTCATATGCAAGTTCGTGCCTTGTACACATGCAACTTAGGCTTGTACGCATCACACCTAGTGATGACTTTTCGACCATTCGAGATCGGAGCATGACACGCACTACATGAAGTTATCAAGAATAAGACGATAAGCAGATTTTGTAAACGACCATTTTAAAACTAGATTTAAAAGAACAATCATGAAAAAAGTGACAAATTCCTAGCAGTAGATCTATACTCAAGGAACCCTCAAGAACATTTGCTTTATTCACTATTATCTATTTGTATTTGCTAGCTATTGGATAGCTATTACATGTTTATCCACTTTAGTATCTCCTATATATTGTGCAGCCTAGAGCCCTAAGTATCACAACGTAGTCCAGATTTCTACATGATATCAGAGCTCTAGGGTCATCTCTTCCCTCTTCTCCGTAACCATGACCCTAGCTACCAACCTGCCATCACCATCTCTTCTTCGTCGCTAAGCCTCACCGAACCCTAAGCTCCATAAATGACAGCCCTGAGTCTCTTTACCTAATAGTTAGCATCCACCACCAATATAACCCTAACCCTTTCCCTAATTTCAGAACTCAATCTCGACCATAACCCTAGCCTAGCCATCATTGCCCTAGATGTGTCCCCAACCAATAATTTTTCAAATTTCAGACCTAGCCATCATCACCTAAAACCTTTCTCTAAAGAAAATCCTAATCCCTAGATCTAACCAGACTCCTTTCTCTTCTTTCACCCCAAAAAAATCCAGAAAATTCATACAAGCAACAGAAGCAAAAGAAAATTATGAGAGCAATGACGACCGACAAATAGAGACCTTGCGACCACGATTCTCTCTTCTCTCTAGCTATGCCAACGAGTCACGATGATGGATTATTCTTCTTGATCTCGTGCGCTCTAATTTCCAAAGAGCGGTGCCAGTTGACCCTAACGAACTTTTCTTCTTGATCCATGTAGCATGAATTCTTCTTCTTGGTCTCATGTACTCTACCTTGACCTATGGTAGATCAACTACTTCCTCTTTGGCAGAGAAAACACTGCAACTAGTACTATTTTTTTTCCTATTTCATAAACCATTCGAGAACACAAATCATAGATCAGAGAAGCACCCCCCCCCCCCCAAAAAAAACGATCATAAACCACCCGTCAGCCTTTAATTTATAGCGGCTTAAGGTCAGTGGTGTGTAGGACCCACTTCTCAACAACCCTTAGCACTCTTGAAGATGGTCGCAACTCTCTCTCTCTCTCTCTCTCTCTCTCTCTCTCTCTCTAAAGTTACAACTCCCATTCTCAATCACTAAAAGGTCTTAACTCACTATCTCCAACCTCCTGGAAGGTCGCAACTCAAGTGATTCTTCCGTTGCCAAGATGGTCGCAACTCTCTATCCCTATGTTGTTCTCTCTAAGCTTGATTTGATTGTTATCTAAGCTCCTACTTGTAGGGGGGTAGGGTAGCCTTTTATGATTTTATTTTTTGTGTTTTCCCTTTATTAGTTTTTATCTAGTCATCATTTGCTAGCTATTGGAACAAGATATCCGCTTTTGTCTCTCCTTTATAGTGCTTGGCTTAGAGCCCGAGTGAATTAATCCAATGTAGTCTAGATTTGTACAATAATGTCAAGAGGGGCAAAAAATTAACAAGTCAAAACTATAAGGTAAGTGTAGTTGTGTCTCACAATTGCAACCGAGTAGTCAAGCAGTAAAGAATATATCTTCATCAAGCCATCTATAGTACAACAAGAATAACTGGTGATGAGAATCTTCTTCAAGATAAATTGATATCCAAGAAGGGAACATCAATCTTAGCATGACAAAAGTAGGAATGATCAGTAATGGGAAGATTATCCGAAGTGTAAGATAACACAAAAACAATTTTTTTTTCAAGTATTATTGCAATTCTATAACAAATTCCAAACTCCAAAGATACAATGTAACTTTTCATCCTTACCGACAATTACGCACAATCATTGCAATGTAGAAGCGCAAGCGTACTGTGCAACAAATTAAAGTGGACAGATACAGAGTGAGTATAATGAGAATGGGTTGGTAGATGCAAGGACACGTAACCTTAAAAACTGCCTTTGTGGATCACTAAATGAAACAGTCACTTTAGAAATATAAAGTGACAGACGCACCAAGTTTACAGATTAATGGATTTTTGACCTTACCAGCACTCCTCAAAATGGCATTGCCACATACCAGTTAGACGAATTCTGTATTTCTCAGCAGCTTGGATCTATTTTGTCATATGAAAGAAAAAAGGCCCTAACAGAAGTTCTGGCGTATGGTACTATGGTAGATGTTCAATCAACCATGAAACGATTGGGACCTTGATTAGCTTTTTAGTAACCTATTCTATACGAAGAACTTCAATCATTATGGTCATCAGCATACAAGCTTTTCCCAGTCAGAGTGAGGTTGAATGTGGAGCAGAACTCAATACCAGTAGGAACGGCAAATGAATTGGTCAAATATGAAGACCAACTCGTAAACCCTCCATTATCCTCCACACACCGACCATTATTAGTAAAAAAAAAAAGAATGCATGGCCCTCTATAAGTTGGTACCAAATTCCTATCCGGAGGAACACAAAATATTGAAACTGTCAAGTAGCTAGGCGTACTTTTTCTGCTTGTGCAATTTAAACTCATCAACCAAGAAGCAACTCTTGAAGTTGTTCTAGATGGAAAGAGCAAACAGTACAAAGGGTTAGTTTAGTTATATGTAGCAGAAAGATGGAATTCAATTAAGGTTTTAGAAAATTGGTTTTCACCCCCAATATAAGTCCATTTCAATTCATGGAATAGGACATGGTAGTTTCACCTCCCACATTGAAAGATGACCAACCCAACCTTTCCAATGACAAACTCAAACTTTCCAACTAACAAACTTCATGAATTACAAGCAATTTAAAATTGTTGTATGCATCCTTACATGGGATTCAGCATCCAAATAAATATTCAATTATTCAATTAGAAGTAGCCAAACAGAAGAATAAATTAAGCTGACAATTTTTTTGACATAAACTGCGAAAGAAAACACCTATTAACAAGGATGACCAACAATATTCATAACAGAAGTACAAAACTTTATCAAGTTTAAATATGTAATTTGAATATGCAAAAAAAAAAACTTGCCTGTTTGCCCGTACGCAAAACAAGTTGCCTTGGTACGCTGAAAAATCGCTGGGACAATTGGCTCCACAGTTTCACGATATACCTACAACATAGAAAGAAACACCCAGTTGGTGAAGAAATCCTATTGTTTGTCAGGAAATGCCTAGTTTGAAGTTCATCTTAAACTCACTTCATCATTTGAGACATCCTCATCCAGGACAGCATCAAATACGAATTCATGTTTCTCAACGTACTCTGTTAAGTCAACCTACAATAGCAAAGACATTTAAATTTTGTCCAGAAGACTGCCCTCTGCTCACCCAGTTTGCCATACTGTATTACATAAGGAAAACGGGAAGTGGAGTACAATATGTTTCTTAACAAGAAACATTCAGATCTGTTACTACTCACTAATGCAATATATGTTGAAGAAACATAAGAACATTTCACGTCGATAAATCCAACCTAGACCTGGAACTGACATTATCAAATGAAAATTGTCCCTTCATGATAAAGAATACCAGTAGGTTACAAAGACCTAGATCCACAACAAACAACTTTGGAAACATTACATATTCCCTACGTTCATATTAAATTAGAATATATAATAAAGAAAAGAAAGGACAAAGGAAGATAGTGATGATTCATCCCTCACTTGAAAGGAAATTGTCAGGTAAAACCTCAAAATTAAGAGATCGTATTTGGAGTATATATATATATATATATATATAAATATAGTGTACTAGTGCACATGGGATGTAGGAATCCAATCCTATTGGTCCACATGTGCATGACTCATTTAGGAAAATGAGCACTATGACTCATATCCCGTTTACCCATATATATATATATATATATATATATATATATATATATATATATATATATATATAGAGAGAGAGAGAGAGAGAGAGAGATAAGTTACAGAAATTTTGTTGTAGCGATCATTTTTTTAAAGAAATTGGATGTAGTGAAATAAGTTTGGGATTATTGGAAAAGAAGTTACTTTCCGCCAGTCAGTCTGGTGGAAATTGCACATGGCAGTCTGGCGAAAATAGGGCGGGTGTGGAGGTTGGGCTGGTTTTGTTTAGTTGGGTAGTTTTTTGTTTTGGTTTTTGTTTTAGTTAATTTTGACTATCATACTTCAAATGGTTAAGTGCAATTATCATACATAATTTTGGAACCTCCCAAATAACTTATTTAAGTGCAATCATAATACTGAATTTTCTAGAAAATATAGCTTAAATATCTGAAGTATGATTGACTATAACTCTCAAGCATGATGGTCTCAAGAGTGTTCAGGTGCATGAAAATTTTATGTTTTGTTAATTTTACGTTTTGCTAATTTGACAATGTTTTGAAAATTTTATACCTAAAACCAAAACCAAAACCAAAAACTACCGAACTAAACCAAACCAACAAAAACCCAAACAAAACCAGCCCAACCCCACACCCACCCTATTTCCGCCAAACTGACTGGCGGAAAGTATCTCCCAATCCAATAACCCCAAACTTCTTTCGGTACACCCAATTTCTTATAATTTTTTATCGTTATAGCAAAATTTCTGAATAAGTTATGATAAGGTTTCATAAACTTTTCCATCAAAATATGGGTAATTATAGAATAAGTGATAAGGATCAAAGAAGGAAGTTTACCATGTCAATAAACTGCTAAACAAAACAACTTACAATTGGATCCCCCAAGTACATGGCATGCACAAAGATTCTATTTTGAAGATAGCTCTCATCGTTGTCATTGCCAAAATATGTAATGACTAATGAGAGAGAAAAAGTACTTTTGTGTTTTATTCTAAATTATAAAAGAGGCTATTGTGAGAACTGTGTGTGTGCATACATGGTAACATTTAATGTCAGGCCATATTCAAGTGTAAATCGTACATGATGTGGCTAGTGATTATTGAACTAAATACCTCCAAGTTATATTCCCATCAGTTTACCAATAGGACTACAATTCAGTCGTTATTGGACTACAATAGGATAAATGAATACTTATTATAAGGACACTGTCCGCCCCTGATTGTCTGGATTGTGGAATATAGTGTTGAATATAGTAATATATATATTAGGCACCAGTTTACAAGATAGATGTTCAAGCTTGTTGTATTTTATTATACAAAGAACGAGATAGGACTAATCATGAAAAGCAAATCATTCATTAGCCTCGAGCAGCCTCTTGCCTCCATAGGATGCCACGGTCAATTGCAATAACATTTGCATCGGATTAAATGACACTGTACTAACTGTCCATCTGTACTAATATTGTACCAGGTCCAGAATTCAACACAATTACAGCTGCCAAAAATCAAAATGTCAAATTTATTTGTTAATGGTGTTTGACTATTCTATTTATGATTTAGTCTACAGTAAGGAAATGTTACCATTTTTTTTAGATAAGATGAGTCACTGATGATCGTCCTTGTCCTGGACTACTAGCACCAGGAACACCCCCCCCCCCCCCCCCAACCCCCGGGCCGGTCCTGGCACCAGGCAGCCAGGACGACCGTTCAGGGCCCCATGGGCCAGGAGGGCCAAAAAAAAAAAAATCAGTTTAAATATACAAATAATTTTGTACCAAAAATAGAACTAGTATGTATCATCGGCCCTTCTTATCACAAAGAAAGTGTGGTGTAGTGGTTATTATGTTGGACTTGCACACAAAAGGTTCCTAGTTCAAATCTTGGTGGAGATTTTTTTTTATGTTTCTTTTGTTTTATTCTTTTTTACATTATGTATGGGGGCCTCATTTTGAAAGTTCGCCTCGGGCTCCCATGAGCTCACCCCCCCCCCCCCCCCCAACACACACATACACATTGCCATTACTATTTTGCTCGGGGTGGGATTCAAACCCATGCCCACTCTCCTCCCTTACTAGTGTTACCACTAGACTACCCCCTTGGTGGTAACATGTTACCATGTTCATGTAGATGATTTATCACCAACTAAATATCAAAAGAGAGTGCTAAAAAAGTGTGCATTAAAAACTAACAGTAATACTAAACCTTATTGTAAGGACATTCATGGAGCAGACAATAGTGCCAAATTCGTCTCGGACTGGAAAATTAGCAACTTTGTTAAGATAATATATAGGCTGGCATGTTCAAATATATCATGATTTGTTTTACTTGGCCAAAAGTTCAAACTAGGTTCACTTTGCTTAGTAGCTAACAATTATGCAAGAAAATTGGCATTCTAAATGATTGCTTTCACTGTAAGATTTAGAACAAACAGGATTGGTTAGCAGTGCTTAAACAATGACTAGGTTCACTTTGATTAGTAGCTAACAATTATGCATGTTAAGTATTAGTCATTTAGTCCCACATCTGGTAGAGAAAAATTGGCTTCTAAATGATTGCTTTCACTGTAGGATCTAGAACATACAGAATTGGCTAAAAAATAATGACTGCAATATGTAAGAGGCAAAGGAAGTGCCTCAATTTCAATATATCTCTAGTATTATTTAAACTCTTAAGTTGTGCCTTGCAAAATCAGTTCGATAGACTCAGATAAGAATAATTAGATATAAAAACAAGAAATAACCAAAGAAATTTTATAACCAGTGCCAGAAGCCCCACGTTCGGTAGCATGAGTGTAAGAAATACAAAGAATAAATCGAGAATACTCACTTTGAATTTTGTCTCATGGACTGTAAGATGACTATAATTTGGTTCAATTGAGACGATGTCTTCCTCTTTCCTCAATACCTCCTTCTTGTTCAGAGGCCTTTTCCTCACCTGCATTGAGAAAATTGTAGCTAGGCATCAATTCGTTAATCGTAGCACATTCAAAATGGATTATTACGATCTGTTTATCCAAGATTAATTTAAGGTGTTTCAATGCCTTCTTCGAAAAAAATATTTCAACACCTAAACATGTTGCATTATACAAATAAACTCATATTGAGAAGAGTGTGACAAGATGATAAGCAATTTAAGCTACTGAATTACTAAACATACCACTACTTTAATCTTCGCAACAGATCCGGGCTTCTCCTTGTTCAATATATTGTTATTCTCAGGTACGGCACGAGTCTTTACCATCTTAGTACCATTAAAGCTCGGCTCGGAATCGTCGAAGCTCCTCCCTCGAGCAAACTCAAAGTTCGCAGCACTGTCATACAATCCTGGCACTGGTATCTGCAACAACATTATAAGAAAGATCAAATATTTCAATCGCAATATAACACTGAATCAATAGCGAAGCAGTAAAGCATTCAAAAGCCAAAACCCTAAAATTTACATCGGAGAGGAGCTCTGTGTCGAAGGAGTGGAGGTCGAGGATCCCCGGGCTGAGCTCGCTCGGCGAGACGTCGTCCCCGTTCCTCCGCTGGCTCGACGACCTCGACGGTGTCGCCGGTGGATCCACTGCCACAAGGAACTCCCCGCTCACCCCCCGCTGCGAGCTCCTCAGCATCCTCGAATACTCCACCTCCAAAACGAGACCAAATCAGACTCGTGTTCCGAAATGTGTGCCGTGTCCGTGTCCGTGTGACACAAAAATTTCAAGAACTCGGCCGGATCGAGGACGATCGGTAATCACCTGGTGCGACGAGGAGGAGGACTGGAGCCACTTGCTGTCGGCGGCGCCGGCCGCGTCGAGGAGGAAGTGGTCGGAGGAGAACTGGCGCTGGTGGCCGGATCTCTGCATCTGCCGACCGCCGATCGCCAGTCCGTTCATTTTAGCCGGCGATCGCTGGAAAAGGAAGAAAGAAATCGCTGCCGGCGGAGAAGGACGAAAGGAGGAGCAGAGGACAATAGAGTAAATAGAGAGAGAAAGAGACGGTCGTTAGGGGGGTTTAATAGTCCATTTTCTCTTCCTTTTGTTTGGATTTTGAAACTTTGAAATGGTATAGCACTGTGGACGAGCGGTGCTAGCCAATGGAAGGGAGACACGTGGAAGGGTGCATGGGTGGGTGCGTGGGTGTTTGGGAGCTCTGTACCGTTGTCGACGAGCAGCGGGCGACCACAGGGGGCCATCTTGATTTTTCTTTTACTTGGAAGTGGGAAAAAAAAAAAAAAAAATTGTCTTCAAAGTAAAATACATATAAAATGTATATATTTTTGAGTTTAATATTGTTATCTTGTGAAAGAGACTTTCAATATTTGAATAAAGAATATTTTGTAACTTAAAAATAATTAAATTATATTTTAGTATTTTAATGATTATGAAAGTAGTTAAAATAAAAATATATTATAAAAATAACAACAATAAATAATTAACTAACAAATTAATAATTATTTATTAATACTAGTATTTAACTTTTTTAAATATTCTTAATTAATATCATAAAAAAAATTTAATGTAATTATTTAACTGTTTAAATCATTTTACTTATTTTAGCTTATGTATCTTAATAAATATTTTATTATCTAATTCGAATATTTTCAGTTCAGGTCCAGGCACTTGTATTAAATATTAATCTACATGAGAAAAATAAAATCTAACACTTTAAAAAAAAAAATTCTAAACATGAATATGAAAGGCAAATTATAAGGGCACTGCACATTTTACTCGGGGCTAGTCCATTGAAAAATTACAAAAAATTATAAATTTGCCATCCGAAAAGTTACTTGGGGCTAGCCCAAACTCGGAACTGTTATAGGACTGTCAAAATTTTGACAGTCCTACCACTTGGATGGACTGTCACAATTTTGACAGTCCACCATCCTAAAAGTTACTTGGAGCTAGTCCAAACTCGGGACTGTTATAATTAGGACTGTCAAAATTTTGACAGTCCTACCACTTGGATGGACTGTCAAAATTTTGACAGTCCACCATCCTAAAAGTTACTTGGGGCTAGCTCAAAGTCGGGACTGTTATAATCAGGACTGTCAAAATTTTGACAGTCCTACCACTTGGATGGACTGTCAAAAATTTGACAGTCCTACAATTTGTATGGACTGTCAAAATTTTGACAGTCCTAACAATTTATAGGACTGTCAAAATTTTGACAGTCCTAATTTTAACCCACTGGAAATTTTATATAAAACTAGGACTGTCAGGATTTTGACAGTCCCACAAACAATGAGGACTGTCAAAATTTTGACAGTCCTCATTTTAATTGTCAGGATTTTTTTTTAGTTTATTTCTATTTAGTTAGTTTTGGATTTTGATTTTTTTTATTTAGTTTAACATCCAAAATAAAATATGTTATCATTGAACCCAAAAAAATAAAATATATATCTACCGTACGAATATTACGTCTGCCGTCGATCAGACTTCGAACGGCCATAACTATTTGTTTTCAAATCGTTTTTCGTCACACAATAGGTCGATTTGTATGTTTTCGACGAGAGTAACACAATTCGTGTAGAGAGAATTTTCATCCGAAGTAAGACGTACATATTACAGGCAAAAATATAAAATATAAAACTTTAAAGTATCATAACTTTTGACTGGGAGATCGAAACAAGCTCCAGTTTGAGCCAAAATGACCGTATGGAAAAGTACTTCGGGATAAACAGTTTCATCGTTTAACGGACTTTCCAAATTTTTAGAATCGCCAAAAAACGATGTTTCGACCTCCAAATATTACTTTTGGTAAAAAAAAAAAATTTACAAAATATTTAATGTACCAATAATATATTTACTATTTTAAATAACAGAATACTTTAATAAATTTTAAGGATAGAAATTTGGGATTTTGATATATATCGACAACTGAGTTAATTTATTTTAATTTTTTGTTAATTTTGAAATTTCGATTGGAAGGACCGTGAAAATTTTGACAGTCCTAAAAATTTCGACATATATTTTTAGGACTGTCAAAATTGTGACAGTCCTAAACTTTACCCACTGTCTGTAAGCACAATTATATGTAAGTTTAGGACTGTCACAATTTTACAGTCCTAGTATTTACTAGGACTGTCACAATAGTGACAGTCCTAAACTTTACCCACTGCAGAATTTAACATTAATGACTGTTGAAATGCCTACAGTCCTATATAAATTTAGGACTGTAGAAAATTCTACAGTCCTTAATATACATAGGACTGTCGATTTTCCTACAGTCCTAAATCTATATAGGACTGTAGGAAAATCTACAGTCCCGTCCGATACTGCTCGACATTGTCGACGATTCTCAACATTTTATGACCTAAAATCGTGTTCGATTCTCGACATTGTCGACTTTGGGAGCCATCGACAAGGAGGACGAAGTCTCGGAGAGTTGGAGAGTTCCGCCGGCGGGAGGGGGGAGGGCTCCGGTGGGGTGAGGAGGGTTTGGGAGAAGGGTTTGGGAAAGTGGGCTAGCCCCAAGTAAAATAATGGGCTAGTGTGAGTAAACTTTGCTCAATCATGGACTAGCTCCAATCCTGAGCTAGCCCCAAGTAATATGTGCAGTGCCCTTATCAAAAGCTATATGAAAGTGGAAAATTTTCAGCAACAATCTCACTAGCAGGAATAATAAAAAAAATCACTTTCTTATTTACAGTTTTAAATCTTTCAAAACAACAAAAGTGATAGCTCTCACTGACAAAAACTGTAAAGTACAAAAAAAAAAGTACAACTTTCAATCAACTATCATGTAAGCAAACACCACAAATTACTTTGGATCAAGTGAGACTGATGCATAAAAAAAATTTAATTGAGAACAAAATAACAAACGAGTTCAACTACACAAACTCAACTCAAATAAAAACTTCTAATATGTGATGACAGCGATGAATTTTTTCTATTTAAGTCATTTGACTTTTTTATTTACACCTTTCAAATTTGAAGGAATGAGATATATGCAATCCAAATGACTTTTCATGAAAGAGTTTTAAAAATTAGAAACTCACGAGTTCCTCTAAAATATTTGATAATGATTGTAATTGTCAAATAAACTTTTACAATATCCAAAGAGTTTCCAGTGAGTTATGAAAATTATTCTTAATTTATAAGAAAACAAATTATTTTTGAAATGGTAGTAAATTAATAATAGTTTTGGTAACCTACCATTCTTGAATACTTATAAAAGCCTCGTATTTTTATAACAAACTAGTAACGTATACATGCATTAAACGTGCATAAATATATTATTAAAAAATTTAAAAATAAAATTATTATAAATATTGTCATTCATATGAATCGAATTCAAGCAACAAAGAAAAATATTTTCCACCTTAACCACTTGAGTTAGAATTATTTTCTTGTAAATAAAAAATATTAGATAGTTAAATAGTAGTATTTAAAAAAATAGTAGAGTATTTACAAACAGCTTAGACGGCTCAATTTGAGCCGTTTTCAAGCCTCGTTACAAGAGTAGAAATAGAGATTAGTGGAGTATTTACAAACGGCTTAAACGGCTAAGTTTTGAGCCATTTTCAAATCTCACTAGTAACGTGCACGTGAATTGCACATGTGTAAAAAAAATATTAAAAATATTAAATATAAAATTACTATAAATATTGTCTTTCCTAGGAATCAAACTTAAACAATAAAGAAAAATATCAACCATCTTAACCACTTGAGTTAGAATTATTTAGTTGTAAATAAGTAATATTATGTAGTTAAATAATTAGTTATTTAAAAAAAATTAATAAAGTATTTATATATGGCTTACCCAATTTTGAGCCGTTTCCAAGTCTCATTATAAAGAGTAGAGATAGAACACATTTATATTTTGTGTTAAATATACGGACCATTCCTAAGTTTTATAATTTATGTAAAATATTTTACACTGATCACCCCTACTTTAAAAAAAATTACAAAGGACATGGGGTATCGGTGTATTTATTTTTGAACTAGAAAATGTTCGTGTAATAAGTACAAAATATAGGGGTGTCAGTCTAAATAACCAAAAAAAAATGTTACTGGCCTTAAAAAAAAAATGGTCTTAAAAAAAGAAAGAAAAAAAATTACTTTTCAGTAATCATTGCTTTCAACACTCCGTAGTCCGGGTCCCATCCATAATAATTTGCAACTTTATCCTCAGAAAATTCTTCCATTTTTCCTCCAACTCTAACAACCCTCGATTCCTCCACAATGCCGTCGGCGCCGGAGGAGAAGAAGAAGCCGGCCGACGACGGCGTGAAGAACCTGACCTACCTCTCCCTGGTTTCACAGGTCTGCAGCGAGCTCGACTCCCACGTCGGCACCGCCGACAAGGTCCTCGCCGAGTTCATCATCCACATCGGCCGGAAGTCCGCCGACGCCGTCGACTTTGATCGGAGGCTCAAGGAAAATGGCGCCGACCTCCCCGACTACTTCGTCAAGTCCCTCCTCACCACCATCCACGCCATCCTCCCCCCCAAGCCCAAACCCTCCTCATCCTCCAAGTCCGATTCCAGGAAGAAGCCCTCCGCCTTTCCCGGCCTGTCGCGTCCCGACGACCGCGACCACGCCCGGGAGCTCGAGCGGGAGATCGAGAGGGAAGCAGAGCTCAAGCTCGAGGCGGAGGCGAAGGATCGGGAAGAGCGCGAGAGCGATCGCGACCGGCACCGGCATCGGGATCGCGACCGGGACCGACGTTACGATCGAGACTACAGAAGGGATAGGGATAGGGATAGGGGTAGTGGAAGGAGACATGATGACCGAGATATTGGCGACAGAAAGGAAAACCCTAGTCCTAACCCTAGCTCCAGTAAGAGGAGCTCGGACGAGCCGGAGCTTTACCAGGTCTACAAAGGCAGGGTCTCGCGGGTGATGGACCAGGGGTGCTTCGTCCAGCTCACGGACCTGAGGGGGAAGGAGGGCCTGGTCCACATCTCCCAGATGGCGACGAGGAGGGTCGCCAACGCGAAGGACGTGGTGAAGAGGGACCAGGAAGTTTTCGTCAAGGTGATCTCGATCTCGGGACAGAAGCTTAGCTTGTCCATGAGAGACGTGGATCAGAAGACGGGGAAAGATCTGATTCCGATGTCGAGGAGCTCGGAGAACGAGTCGTTTAGAGCCAATCCAACGAGTGGGAATGGTCGTGGGCCGAGCATGAGGACAGGTCTGTCGGGTATAACGATAGTGGACGAGGACGAGACCATCCCGTCGAGGAGGCCTTTGAAGAGGATGAGCTCTCCGGAGAAGTGGGAGGCGAAGCAGCTGATTGCCGCGGGGGTTATGGATGTCCGGGACTACCCGAATTTTGACGAGGATGGGGATGGGGTGTTATATCAGGAAGAGGGAGCCGAAGAGGAACTTGAGATTGAGTTAAACGAGGACGAACCGGCATTCTTAAATGGTCAGAGTAGGTTTTCTATAGACATGTCCCCCGTTAAAATTTTCAAAAATCCGGAGGGTTCTCTGAGCCGGGCAGCAGCTTTACAGTCTGCTCTCATTAAGGAACGAAGGGAAGTCCGGGAGCAGCAGCAGAGGACGATGCTCGATTCTATTCCGAAGGATCTCAATAGGCCATGGGAAGATCCCATGCCGGAGACAGGCGAGAGGCATCTCGCCCAGGAGCTCAGGGGTGTTGGATTATCGGCCTATGACATGCCTGAGTGGAAAAAAGATGCTTATGGGAAGGCGTTAACTTTCGGACAGAGATCTAAGCTTTCGATTCAAGACCAGCGGCAGAGTCTTCCGATATATAAGCTGAAGAAAGAGCTTGTCCAGGCTGTTCATGACAATCAAGTTTTGGTTGTGATTGGTGAGACTGGTTCGGGGAAGACGACCCAAGTCACACAATACTTGGCAGAGGCTGGTTATACCGTGAGGGGAAAGATTGGATGTACTCAACCTCGTAGGGTGGCTGCAATGTCGGTTGCAAAGAGGGTGGCAGAGGAGTTTGGATGCCGTTTAGGTGAGGAAGTTGGCTACGCTATTAGGTTTGAGGATTGCACTGGGCCCGAGACTGTGATCAAGTATATGACTGACGGTATGCTTCTTAGAGAGATTTTGGTTGATGAAAACCTCTCTCAGTATTCTGTTATTATGCTCGACGAGGCTCATGAGAGGACCATCCATACTGATGTGCTCTTTGGGTTGTTAAAGAAGCTGATTAAGAGAAGGACCGACTTACGGCTGATAGTTACTTCTGCCACTTTGGATGCTGAGAAGTTCTCTGGGTACTTCTTTAACTGTAATATATTTACAATTCCTGGTAGAACTTTCCCAGTTGAGATTCTTTATACAAAGCAGCCAGAGAGTGATTACCTCGATGCAGCATTGATCACTGTGTTGCAGATTCATCTGACAGAACCAGAAGGCGATATCCTTCTTTTCTTGACCGGTCAGGAAGAGATTGATCATGCTTGTCAGTCTCTCTACGAGAGAATGAAAGGGTTGGGAAAGGATGTGCCAGAGTTGATTATATTGCCAGTTTACAGTGCATTGCCGAGTGAGATGCAATCTAGGATTTTCGATCCTGCTCCTCCGGGAAAGAGGAAAGTGGTGGTTGCTACCAATATCGCTGAAGCTTCTTTGACAATTGATGGGATTTTCTATGTCATTGATCCTGGCTTTGCAAAGCAAAATGTATATAATCCAAAACAAGGTCTTGATTCACTGGTTATTACCCCTATCTCACAAGCATCAGCAAAGCAGAGAGCTGGACGAGCTGGACGTACAGGCCCTGGAAAGTGTTACCGCCTTTACACTGAGAGCGCCTACCGTAACGAAATGTCACCGACATCGATTCCTGAAATTCAAAGGATTAACCTCGGAGTGACGACACTTACAATGAAAGCTATGGGGATAAATGATCTTTTGTCATTTGACTTCATGGATCCACCGTCACCTCAAGCACTTATCTCTGCTATGGAGCAGCTCTACAGTCTCGGCGCTTTAGATGAAGAGGGGCTTCTGACCAAGCTGGGTAGAAAGATGGCTGAATTTCCTCTAGAGCCACCTTTATCGAAGATGCTGCTAGCTAGTGTGGACCTTGGATGCAGTGACGAGATCTTGACTATTATAGCGATGATACAGACTCAAAACATCTTTTACAGGCCTAGGGAGAAGCAAGCCCAAGCAGATCAAAAAAGAGCCAAGTTTTTCCAACCGGAAGGGGACCATTTAACTCTACTTGCTGTTTATGAGGCTTGGAAGGCTAAGAATTTTTCTGGACCATGGTGCTTTGAGAACTTTGTACAGTCCCGATCTCTTAGGAGAGCACAGGATGTCAGAAAGCAGCTTCTCAGTATTATGGACAGGTAAGTCTTTGTAACATTGCTAGATATATCTAATATCCATTGTCAATTGCCCCATTTTACGTCTTCAACAAATATAATACATATCGTAATATTTCTACATTATACAGTCTTTTATAGTCGTAAGTGCATTATAAATTTGTACGTTTGCGACTGAACTCTCAAGCACATTATGCATTCATTTGTCTTAAATATGCCTCAATTATGTTTCATCCATTACATGTACTATATTCTTGTCTGTCATATTTCAACAATATTCGCTATTCAGATACCTCTTTTGCACCATGATTTGTATTGCTTTTCCAATTTATGTTTTTAAGAAGTATCAGCAGAAACTGGTATTTCAAGTACTCTATATTGTTCATGTGTGATTTTCACTGTTGGTGCTATCAAGTAGTTATTTTGTACGGTATTTGTTTGATAGTAAGTTGAAGGGTGCAGGTCTCTAGTTATGAATGCTATATTTTTAATTGCAGTATGCAAATGTCTTTTTCTATATCATTCCTTTTATAGGCATCTGAATCGAATCTCCTTACCGGGGTTTAGTCAATCGTGGTTTTACAGCCGCACCCGGTGGTTTTGGAATCAGGTGTAGGCGTTAGTCAATCTGGATTTGGAAGTGTGGGTTTGAAACCAACGGGGTGTAGTCGTAGCTTGATTTCATCGTGATTTCGCTCGATTGTGAATTCACTTGTAATCGGGTGTAGTGTCAAACTGAAATCTTGATTCACGGAATTGTGAATTACCAAAAAATTTCAAATTGGGTGTAGTAGAAAATGAAGATTTTCAAATCAAGCAAAATTGAGTGTAGTGAGAATTCGAGTGGATTTCAAGTTGATTTGGATATGACTGATTTTAAGTTTTTAACTTATTTTTAGGCTCGTATAAGTATTTTTGGCGAACCAAAATCAAACAAAACTTGCTTAATTTCAGAATTCACTCCTTATTTTATTTCGAATTTTCTTTTACATGGCTGAGGTTGATTTACTTTCAGCTCCTGCCGCAACTAGAAAGGACACTCCGAAAATCTTTGTGGTGCTATGTCAAACACCTATATTTCCAAAATATGGAATCTTTTTTGTCGCAATGTACATATTGTGTCATGTTGTGATTCCAATCATTTGATTTCTATGTTTAAAATTGTTGTTTTTCGTTATTATTGCAATAAACTTGTTGATCATGTATTCATGTGCATAAGACGTAGGTGATGTACCACTTTGCTAGTATTGGTATTAACGATGTACCGATACCTTATTTGTCCTATTCTACGTGACACCAAGGTTAAAGAGACAATCCCAATTAGTTACTATGTGAAAAATAGTGATTTCATAATTCACTCTTCATCAATACGTTGCGAGATACAATTCTGATTAGTTATATGATACATGATTGTATTGGTGTTGTCGATGGAATTCATATCCCTGCAACGGTGTCAACAAAAGATGCTGCAATATATCGCAACAGACATGTATTTACGTCACATAATGTATTGGAAGCTTGCAACTTCGATTTGTCATTTATCTCTGTGATTAGTGGGTGAGAGGGATCTGCTCATGATTCCAAAGTTTTGAGTGGTGCATTAATTAGGGAACTAGTAGGAAATGATTGTTGGAGTTTAGTTAATGTTCTTATCTAGAAATTAGAATGTGAGAATTCAAACACTATCAAATTAGTAATCCAAATTTGAGTTTAGAAATAATGGTGAAATCAGGACGAAATCATGAGTGAAATCAGGCAAATCAGGACATACAATGAAATCAGGCCAAAATTAGATTTTTTAAGCAATCGGACAAATCGATCTCAAATCATGTTACAATTACACCCCTGCAAATGTTAATCAAGTGTTATATTAAAATCAGCACAATTAGGATTCTAAAATCCAACTTACTATTTTAATATTGGTTTCTTAACAACATAACCACACCTCCTTATAGTGGGATTCTAAAATCCTCCTCTTTGTACAGACCTTTGCCACTATGACGCCATCTGCTGACGGTGCCTCCACCGCGCAATCCTTGTGCCTCCATCCCCGCCTCGTCGACGACACCTCTACCATCCAATCAACCAATCCTACGACATAATCCACCGATCGCACCGTAATCATTCAATCCTCTTGCCTCCATCGTTGTATTCATCGATATCCAATTCCCATCCTCCACTTCTCTTCATTTCTCCCGCGACTTTGCCTTTGTTGAGAATGTATAGGAAAAAATGGGTTTGAATTTGCCTTCCAAGTGTTTGTCTTCTCTTCTATTTAAGAGGTAACAATGAAAGCGGGTTCAAGAAGCGAACAGGACACATTTACAAGTTCTGTAGAACAAAAAACATAGCAAGTTTTAGGTCCTCAGGTTCTTGCAGATGCAGGACACATTTACAAAGCCATAAAATTGCTTTTATATTCTGCCAAGTTCAAGAAGAACCATCAATTATAGGTAAATGATGATAGAGGCATATGTCAACGAGTTTAGAAATTAATTTTGTATCGTGTATTTAACATGAGAACATTAGTTTATGAACTTTGCTAGCTTTTGAATATAACCAACTTGCTTGATTAATTGTTGGAGAGTCTTATGAAGTCTCGAGGGTATCAACTTTCTGATTTATACTTAATCGTGGAGGATGTTTAGAACTTCTTTTCTTTTTTGTGGAGGATGGTTAGATACGGTATAGTTCTTTCTATATCTGTGGTTGCATACGAGACAACTGAGCTACTATCATCATCTGCAATTGCATCTCCTTAGGTGGTAGATTCCACTAACCAATCAACTTCTCACGTTTCAACAACTTCCTAACCCTAGAGCAGGGAAAAGTAAATTATCTGCCTATACAGAACATCAAATAAGAATATAAATGACTGTAGATCAGTTCAAGGAAGTTTGATTATCAGGAAGTTAGACCATGATTTTGCACTGCCAAGGGGATTGGCGCGCGCGCATGTGTTGGGGGTGGGTGGATATTGTTTCATATCTGAAAGGCATGATAGTGATTTGTCATTTTATGGATCTGATTATGCTTGTGTAAGTAAACAGTTTTTCACTTGGTAACTACTTGGTCCATTGAAATAGTTGTCTTGCATATAGGTAATATCTGGAAGCGTATCTACAACCTGTGTAACAATGAATTAATTATTGCTCCATTGCTTGCACTTGATATTTTGGTTTTGGATTTTTATTTCTATGAATATACAATATCAGGCATTGTTGCTAACATTCGTTCTTATTAATTTAAGGTACAAGTTGGATATTGTCAGTGCTGGCAAGAATTTCACGAAGATACGAAGGGCCATTGCTGCAGGTTTCTTCTTCCATGCTGCCAGGAAGGATCCACAGGAAGGTTACAGAACCCTAGTCGAGAACCAGCCTGTGTACATCCACCCTAGCAGCGCTCTCTTTCAACGGCAGCCAGACTGGGTGATCTACAACGACCTTGTGATGACCACGAAGGAATACATGAGGGAAGTCACAGTGATTGACCCCAAGTGGTTGGTTGAGCTGGCTCCAAGGTTCTACAGGTCTGCAGATCCAACAAAGATGAGCAAGCGAAAGCGGCAAGAGCGTATCGAGCCCCTCTATGATAGATACCACGAGCCGAACTCGTGGCGTTTGAGCAAGAGGCGTGCTTGATGAGTTCTACAAGGCTGAATATCCAACTAGATGGACAAGCGAAACCGGCAAGAGCTAATTGAGCCCCTGCCTATGGGAATTAGCTATTGTAGAATTATTTATTAGGGTATAGTGCAAAAAAATTCTTCCATAATTTGTATCGTTAGCAAATTTAAGGCTTTTTTAATTTTTTTTACAAGGAACTCAAGTGAAAAAAATAAGTACATTTTTAATATTAGTAAAATTCATGTTTCACATTAAAATTGCGAGTTCTTGAGGAGTTTTTTTTTTTTTTTTTGAGATGGCAACTTCTTGAGTTCTTGTTTCTGTAGTGGAACTCCTTTCAAAAGCAGGTGGGACGGTGCTTTCAGGTGCTGTTTCTAAAAGCAGCAGCAATCCCAACTGCCAACCTTAAACCCTCGCTTCTTCCCTCTCCGTCTCGTAGAAACTCCCACCTCCCAGTGGCCCAATCCTGCTTTCGAAGCCTCGCTTCCGCAACAACCACCACAGCAAACTCCTCCGCTGATGCGTTCCAAACTGAGCTTGAACTGAAATTGGAGAGTATGTGAAGTAATTGGACATTTTTAGAGTAAATTGAAGTGGAAATTGAACAGGGAATCGAGAAATTGCGGAAGAACAACTATATTTTGAATAAGGTAAAAATGCGGGAAAATAAAATACAAAAGGAAACAACTGGATGTAAAAGCAGTACAATTTTCTGGTTACTCATCTCTCCTCTTCCTCCTTATTTATAGCCTTGGGCTTCCTTCTTGAGCAAGCTTGGCAGTTGGCTTACTGCTGAGCTGGATCATTGGTTATGCTGATGTGGATGGCTGATCTGGCAATGATGAAGTGGGGAGGTTATGCTACTGGTGAAACTTCTCTGCAGTGCTCTGCTAATGAACAATTGACTCTGCAGGGACTGGCAATGGATAGTATGCAAACTCGGATAATGTTTTGAGCCTCTCCCCACTGCGCCAACTCTGATACTAACTGCTGCTATACTAAGCCTTCCAACTGAGCCATTTCATTCAGTCATTTGCAAGAGCTAGACCTTACACGGCAAGGTAAGTGCAAGCTGAGGTATGTCAGTTAGGTCCTTATCATCCGCCACCTCCCCGAAATCCCCACCCGCTCCGCACCACCACTCTCCGATCCGCTTCTCCTCCTCCGCCCATCTCCGCCGCCCCCCCCCCCCCCCCCCCCCCCCCCGCCGCCCCGCCATGGCTATACCACCCCCTCTGCCTCCCTCTGCCAACTCCCCATCCCCACTCCCAATCAAGAACTCAACAACAACAAGAAGAGTACAACGAAGAAGAAGAAGGCCGCTGCCGCCTCCTCGAAGAAGAAGTCGCGCATCGACTTCACCAAGATCGACCGGTCTCTTCTCCCGACCGTCATCATCGTCGGACGCCCCAACGTCGGCAAGTCCGCCCTCTTCAACCGGTACTCCTTTCTCTCTCTCCTTCTCTTCTTTCTCACTCTCGGCTTTAAAAATCTGATTTTTTTTGTTTTCCTGTTTCCGGACTTCTTTAGCTTGATACGGAGGAGGCAGGCTCTGGTCTACAACACCCCGGACGACCTCGTCACCAGGGACATTCGCGAGGGGATCGCCAAGCTCGGGCTCGGCCGGGCTCTAGACGGAGGCCGCCTCGGCCTCTGGCACCATCCTCGGCCGCACCACCGCCATGGCCGGGAACGTCCTCGCCAGGTACCAGTTCGCCATCTTCTTGATCGACTTCAGGTTCGGCTTCTTCACTTCTCGGGAATTTTGGAGGAAAACAAATGTGAATTGCTTTGTCAAAAAATTGGTGTCTTTTTTGTGTCTGATACGTCTCCGACACGAAAAGGCAGCAACTTTAGGAGAAGAGAATGTGATGCTTTGTCAAATGATTTAGGTAGTTGAATCGTTGCACGACTCTCTTCATGCTATATTTGACGACCTATTTTGGACACACAAACGTAACGCGACATGATGTGGACACAAAGATGGTTTCGGTGTCTCCTAGTGTATTTTGGAGGATTTTTGTCGTGTCTGAAACATGTCCGACACGAAAAGGCAGCTACTTTCATTGTGTTTGTGCTTCCTAGTTGGAAATTTGATTTGATAACTGTATGATATCAAAAACTCTAGAGTAGCTTGAGAGTTGCAATGATTTTGAGACTATGGTGACTGATAACTCTTGCGAGGGGTTAGTCTACTAGTGCTTCACTAAAAGTTGCACGGAATGCAATTTACAGAGACGGATTGCAGCCGCTTGATCGTGATGTTGGGAAGTGGATGCGGAAGCATGCATCCGGAATCCGCACCATAGTGGCTATGAATAAGTCTGAATCACTTGATGAGCGAGGAATGCTTGCTGCGGAGGCTGGAGAAGCACATGCCTTGGGATTTGGAGATCCAATCGCTCTCTCTGCGGAGACAGGGCTGGGAATGGCGGAGCTTTATGAGACTCTCAGGCTGCTGTTTGAGGAATACATAGATCAACTTCCTAAAGGTTTGCTGATTGTTATCTATAGGTTTTCTTAGTGGTCTGGTTCACAGTTCTAACTCTGCATATTCAACATAAAACTTGTATCATTTTTTTTCTTCTTCGTATTTTTAGCTTGGCTTCAACTAGTATTTTGCATAGTTTGAAGTATTAGCCGATACCGATCCGATACGGCCGATACCGATACGGTTTGACATGTCCCAATCCAATACCGACCGATATCCGATACTGACAGATATCGACATTGGAGGTCTCTTTTCGGTCAATTCCACAGACAAAATTGAACGAAAAGACCAATTAGCAAGGTGTAAAAGCATAGTAAAGTTGTAAAAAACATGTAAAAGAGAAAAACGTATCTATCGTATGTAAATCAATCGGCAAGGGTGACTATTATTTCATTCAATTTCAAAACTATTAAGAAACAACACTGAAAATACTTAAAATTATGCCTAAATGTATAAATTATATTTTCTAAAATATTAATAATTTACTACTAGCTATTTGTTTTCCGATACCAAAAAATCCGATACTCCTATCCGAAACAGCTGATACTACCGATAACGTCGATACCGATACTCGTAGGAATGGTCCGATACCGATTTTGATACCAATAATTTGAACCTTGGTATTTTGCTGCATTTATTCAAGTATCTTTTTTTTTTTTGGTGGTATGACACAATAAATAGTTTTGGTGTGCAGTAAAAAGAGGCTAATGTGAACAGTAGAAAGGAATATATAAGCAAAAGTGGGAGATTATGAATACAGATGAACACATATAAAGTACTGTACATATTGACTAAAGCAAGTGGGAGCTGGGAAGACACGAAAGATCCTAAAATATGGAAGTGCTAACCAAGTTAAGTGAGCATGAAAATATAATGCATATAAATTTCATAACTGTATTTTCTGTAGGTCGATAATTGTAGCTAAGTAGATTGTAACTTGTAAAGAACAAATATCTCATCCGCATAAGTTGGATATACTGTTGCATATTTCAATGGTGGTATACAAGTTAGGTTTTGCCATATGACTCACTAACCTACATGTCCTCCCCTCCCTTTTTCCTCATTCTCCATGGGAGACTTGGCTCCATTTCCATCCTCTACACATTTCCAATAAACCTAAACCCTCTTCTACTTAATTCCCTCGAACCCTATCTCTTCTTCCCATCTTCATCTTTATCTTCTTCAACCTATTAAACCTACTGCTGCTACTGCTATGTTTACTGTTGCTGCTGTTGCTGCTACTATGCTGCTGTAGCTGCTGTCGCGGCTGCTGCTGTTGCTGCTGTCGTTCGCTGCCGCGCGCCGTCGGACCCGCGCCACCCGCCGCCGAGCCCCAACGCCGCCGTTGCCGAACGCCACCGCCGCCGGACCCACGACGACGCCGAACTCCTCCTCCCCCAAACTTCACAACTCCTCTCCCTCTTCCTAAACCTAGATAATTTCCATTCCTTCCCCCAAATCTTTCTCTAGATTTAAATTAGAGTATAGTTTAATTTCAATTCCTTATAGAAAATTGGGAAGAAACTAAGTACCAAATTGGGGACTTTGGAAGAACCCTAGGTTGCTCAAACAAAGGCAAGTCCTCATCCTTGCTTCCTTTCATTTTGTTCCATTTCTTTTGGATTGAATTAGGAATTTCATTAAATGGGTATTTTAAGAATTTGAAACAAATTAACACACACACACACACACACACACACACACACACACACACACATATATATATATATATATATATATATATATATATATATGATGTGGACACACGTATCTTGACACCCTAGGTAAGACACAAAATAGATGCATAATATTCATAGTTATAATTATTAATTAGCTCCGTAACTAACTAGTTCATATGTATCATGTATATTTATATACATATATATCTAACAAAAATGAATATGGATGTATGTGTGTGTTCCTTTCTATGGCCAATGAATGTTAGGACATAAGAAAATTAGCATTTCACGTATTTTAATCGGATGACGTGGTATTAGTAGAAATATGTATTGACAAGATGTATAGACATAAATAGACATATGAAAGGTGAAGACCTATTATATAAACAAAGTGTTACTTATCATTAAGATGATATAACTACCTTAGGCTACATTCGGTCTAGTTTTAAATAAGTAATTTAACATTTTATCAATTTATTTAGATTAATTTAATTCTGTCCAAAAATTAAATTACACCTATTTTAGTGTATTTTGTTAGGATTACCTAGTTTAAACATGTATTTTATATGTACCGTACGTTAGGGTAACTTTAGTGCCTAGTTCTAACTAAAAATTATTGTTTATTTCATAAAAGTTTGCATATAGTACATATAATGAACATGGATAATTTTCGTCTATACAAATCTTAGTCCTTGAATACCATATATATATATATATATATATATATATATATATATATATATATATATATATATATATAGTTAACTCCATCTATTACATGTTAAGAATTATGGATTTAAATTGTCTTACAAACTTGTGCAGCATTGGAAGGAAACCATTTCGCAATAAATCAAATAAGTAAATAGTTAGCCCGTAAGGTAAGAAAAAGTCTTTCCATTACAATTTTTCATAATCTATTGCGTGTGTTCCGGTGTTGAGAGTTGCTCCACCGAAGGGGTCGGCGAACCCGGAAATGCTACGGAGGGTTGCTCCGGGGCGTATATATAAAATTATTAAAATTCTGGAAGCCAAAATACAAATGAGACTCTGTCGAAATTTTTAAGAATTTCGGGAGTTAACCAATATTTCAATATCCAGAAATATCGTCGATGTCCCAAACCCTAAACTTTAGTTATATATTTTCTTAAGCGACTGACCACCAACGACTGTAAATTAATTAGGGGACGATTAGTAAAAGTCTAGGATACGTAGGATACGGACACAAGTCACTCAACAAAATCTAATTTTCTGATAATCTGCTATGTATAATTAATGTTCCCGGATTTGTGTTTGATAACTTGACACCTGCATTCTAGATTATGGATAAAATAAAAAGCGTGTATCTTGTTTATCCTGGAAATGATTTTTTGCATAAATAATGGTAAAGATGATATACAGAGCAGAAACTTGAATACATGAAAATAGAATAAGGATTGTTTGTAGATCTATGCTAGGAAGTATTGGGCGGAGGAGAACAACATAAATACCACCTACGAAATCCCGCAACATATTTATTATATATATATAGCTGATCAGCAGTTAAGCTCTTTCGTAAGGCCTTGCGAAGTGAACGGGTGAGGCTTAACTACTTTCCTGTTTAGGCCCAAAAAGGGGCTGGGCCGAATCATAACCCCGTGCCATCCTGTTCAAGTCACCTGAATATAAGTGCACCTATTTCGATTCAAAACCATCGAATAGGTGAATTCAAGATTTAAGCCCATAAGTGCTGGACCGGATTCTAAGCATCGTGCCACCAAGTCACAGCCTGATCCCTGGTATACGGGATCATTGGCGGGAAACTAGTTAAAGTGGTTATTTAAAGGTTGTTCTCCAAATTGCATCATCATTTAGGGAAATTGTTTGTGTGTTGTGGTAGTGACATAGGGATGTGTGTTGCTTGATTTATTAGACACTATAGGAATACTAGTTTAGGAATTGTTCAAGTCATAGACGCTATGTTATAATCCACCTCCTTATTTCCTGTATAAATGTTGTTTCTTCCTTATCTTACTATCATATCTTTTATTTACTTACCGTTTTTGACCGAGGACTTGCATGTCGTTCTGACGACCTAGTATTGTTTACTAGGCGAAGACGAAGCATATGAAAAAATGTTACCTCTTTATAACGTGGACGAGATCGAGGAATAATCTTCGAGTAATTCCAGAAAGTACAGCACCAAATATAGTTTGTAACTGAAACTATGTATATTAAGGAGATGTTATTGTAAAGAATTATTCAGTTGTACCTTATTACCTAATTACCTTAGCATGACTTACATTTTATTCTAAAAATTTACATGCGACAATCGCTGATACGGGTACGGTAGTATTCATATGGGACGTAGCTTGGAGATGTAGTTACGTACCCGACTCACTGTATTTTGGGAAACGAGGCATGATAGTGGCCGAAGCTCGCGAGTGGATTTTCTTCCTTCACCCCTCGTCTTGATTACTTTATTTTGTGGTATTTAGCTAGGGGCAGAATTAGCTCCTTATATTTTTGAGACTACGCTCAACATGATGTATATATTAGACCATGGCTGATATATTTGATCATATATTATTATACTCTGCTAGTGCAACATTTTGTATTCACTAGCTTCATGATCACATGTGACATATAATTTAGGATGCCTCTTTACTTTCATGTATGTTATAATCTTGTATTATTGTTGATGGATTGAGATACTAGGATCTGTCGGCCTTAGGACAGACGTCATAATATGCTAGAGTTCACACATTTGTCTTCATGACAACCTTAACACATTGCGGCTTACTTCGGTATTCTACAAGGTGCGGTTGGCCATGTCAGTCCTCGTATTTAACCAGTATTCTGGGAGCGGGATGTGACACCCTGTTGTAGACTGCAAGTGGGAAGGATGGGAAAAATGTTGATGCTCGGGTGTTGTTCCCAGCAGTGTTGTTAGTAAGCTTGTTGGAGTGGTATAATACTCAGGTTACAGATGCAATTCAGGAGCTTGGATGACTCTGTGTGTGTGTGTGTTTAGTGTCCACATAAGTGTACCATGGGTATCATCTTGGGAATCAGTGGGCATCAGTGATGTTAGTATTAGCAGCAGTATCAGTTGGTGGTAACTTGGAGCATTAGTTAAAAGTTTCAAACATTAGGATGGGAAGGTGGATACTCTGGTATTAGAGTACACTATCTAGAAGTATTCTTGGAGGCTCGAGCACCTGGAGACTTCTAACCATGGTGTTCAATAATTTGAGAGGAAGGGAGCAAGTCAGCTTACTACCTCGCATCATTACAGTTTTGGCAAGAGCGGGAGGAAGGATGGTTATAGTTTGAAGCTTGTTTAGGTAGAGGTTATGTGCGAAGATATCAGTGGGTTAGGTGTCTTGGATAGGTGTATAAGTGACTACAAGTAATGGTGGTCCGTTGCTGGGTATTGATACTTGGTATCAGAAGAGTGCGTAAAGTCTGACCTAGGCATGGACTGAAGGGGGGAGTTGCAGACTTGGTTAGGGTATATGTGGGTATATGTTAATGATGCCAAGTGTGTTGAGGTATGTGCAATGGTGCACATACTCTAAGTTAGAATTGCGAGTGATCTCTGATACTTAGTATCGGTGTTAGAGATATTGGCAGCAGAGGTTAAAGGCTATATAGGTTTGTTTATGTAATGTATTGTATTAAGTGAGGTTCAGTTGGTTGAGTGTCTTGGGTAGGGTTAGCAGTTATATATATATATATATATATATATATATGTTAGTGACTCTTTTTGAAGGAGAGAACCTAGAGTATGAATTAGGTGGTTGCACATGAAGGAAGCTAGGTTCAATTCAGTTTTAACTAAAGGAAGAGTGTGCAGCAACCACTGTAGTGATTTGGGACCGTGGTGAGTGCGTATCAGGTATAAGGGTGATTGGTACCCTGAGTATCAGTTAAGTTAGAGTGAGGCCAGGTATCAATTGGAACTCTAAGATATCAGCTAGTACCTGTTGTTTGGTTAGAATACGGGTTTAGTACCACCAAGGTAATGAGTTGAGTTTAAATTAAGGTTAGCTAAGTATTTAGTTACAACCTATACATATAGCTAAGGTATTAGTATTGGGCCAAGTTGGTGTAGTTAAGGTATTACTTGATACCTATGAGAATATATATATTAGTGGTATCTAGTATAGTTGTATTAACTAAGTATAAGACTAGTATTGACTAGTATACCTTGGTATGACCTAGAATACATTAGTGTTAACTAGTATAGATTAGTATAACCTAGTGTAGCAAGGTATTGACCTAGTTTGACTCGAATAACCTAGTTGACTTAGTTTGACCTAGTTTGACTTAGTTAGACCTAATGTTGACTTAGAGACCTAGTTTTAAGCTAGTTTAGCATGTTTATAATTCCAAAACACTGTTTTGACATAATATTTCATATATAGGTCTGTGTGACACCAGCTCGGACATCGAGTTATACCATTTGCTCAGGACCACAGGCGAGTACATCTCTCTGTTAGTTTTTATTTCATGATTGTGTATATATCACATGTTATAGCACTGTATACTTGATTCCGACACAGCGGTTACAAGGGCTGGTACTATATGGATCCTGTCAGGAGATGTTATCCTCTTACCGTGTTCAGCAGGTACTCTTTCACATGTATGTTATCGTGTGCATCGGGTATTGATTATCATGTACTTCGTGTTCACACACTGTCTCGTGTACAGTATGCCTATATTACTCGTGTTCGTAACATATCGTGGTCGGATCTATGAGTATTGGTTGGGGACGGGATAGTAGGAGTTGGTTATGTGATCAAATTCCAGTATATTCGTGTATATGTCGATTACACATCGCACGTGTAATCGAGTTACCTAATTACATTCGTGTTCAACATAAATCGATCACAAAACGAACTTGTACTCTAAGGCACATTAGCTAGTATTACCTATTTCCATTACTTACAGTTATTTTATATTGCCTGTTCTTTCCTTCCAGTACTTTACATGCTTATTCTAGTTCATTTTTATTTTTCAGTTGCTAGTATATCTTGTATTCTTTTCTATTACTTGTCATATATGCTTTACCATGTATTTGGAACTGCTTTCAGAGTTTTGTACTTCGCTCCAATCCTGACTGGATAATATTTTTCAGTGAGTATTGTGCTCTCCATTTCTGGATGCCCGAGAGATACCATAGACATGACTGCTCTTATATGGTGGACTTGAGGTAACAAACTGTAGTGATTTAGGCTAGTGTCTTTTCCATAACATGTCTAGTTTCCTTTCTTTAGAATGTTATTTGAATTATCTTTCTGTTTATTCTTCCTTTAGGTTATTGTGATTGAGTACATGATAGAACTAGCTGTATTAGTATGTTGATAGTTAGATAGTGATGATCTAGACATCGTTCTACTACCGATGTTGCGGCGTAGGCTGGACGTATCCACATACTCATGCCCCTATACCGGGTATGGGTCGTGACATTGGTGGCAGAAGATGTTGTCTGCTGTATCAATTCTTGAGCAAGATCGAGGTGAACCCACATGACCTCCCCACGTGGCGTGGTGAGAGGTATCAGCCTGGCCGTTTGGTCACGAGCTGGCGAAAGATTGACGACCTCCATCATTGTTCGGAGAATTGGGATTACCCCGTCCGGGGCTTCTCTCGTTGGGAAGTTGTCGAACTAGAGCGATACCATGTTAGCGGCAACCGTCTTGTCATCAATATCCAAGGTGAGGGCCTTGGTGTCTAGCAGACGCTGGATGTACCGCTTCAGCGTGTAGCAGTCCCGCGTCGCATGATGGACATAACGATGGTAATGGCAGTACTTTGGATTATTCTCCTTGGCTGCCTCAACATGGCGTTTGACGTCGAGGAGCCGAAGCTTACCACCCTTTATCAGTACGTCGAAGATGGGCATAACGTCATCATCTTCGAAAGAGTAGGTCTCCTTGGGCTTTGGAACCTCAGTCGACTTTTGCTCGGGCTTCTTGGTTAAGTTGGACACCAAGGC
Organism: Iris macrosiphon; assembly: GCA_036927795.1. Taxonomy (NCBI): domain Eukaryota; kingdom Viridiplantae; phylum Streptophyta; class Magnoliopsida; order Asparagales; family Iridaceae; genus Iris; species Iris macrosiphon. The sequence goes on along the minus strand of JAYESA010000010.1, from coordinate 11,749,644 downwards.
CTGCTTCCCTTTTCCATCGCAGCTGCTGTTGCCACTGTTGTTGTTATTGGGATATTTTTCCCTATCATCGGTGATAGGGATCTATATTCCCAAGAGCTAGGAGTCCTTGACCTTCTTCTCAGCGCTGACAGCGTTTATGATGAACATCGTCCAGTATTTAAACTGACTGTTGCCCATCCAGAGGCTGACTGCTGAAAGTAAGTTTCTGCGGCACATGTCCATCAGTGTCGACTCAGGATTGCCTGGGGGAAACCTCAACGCTGCTTGTCGAAAATGCTCGATATAATTTTGGGCGAGTTCCCTTTCCCCTTGGGTAACATCCATCAGGGAGTACATCGTCATGTCGCTTCCTCCGTCATAGAATCTTTTGAGAAAAATACTCTTGAGGTCATCAAACGACGAGATACAGTTATCTTGTAGGCTGCAAAACCAGTCGAATGCTACCTCGGACAATGTCCCCACAAAGAGCTTGGTGAGGAGTGTGTCACTGCGAGGTAGGTGCCATGTTGTAGTCTTAAAATAGCTCATGTATTGACGGGGGGAGGTCTTCCCGTCGAATGGGTTCAAGTTGAAGGGCTTGTACGTAGGAGGGTACGACACATCCCTCTACTCGCGGGGGTATGGTTGTCGTATCCCGAGATCGCGCAGTGAGTCCCGGCTGCCCATGGAATCTAGGCGGGCCCGGAGTTCCCGGACTTCCCTCATTGCTTCTCTGGCTTCGTCTCCGACGGAAGGGGCAGATGAGCCAGGCATAGGATAATTTTCACCTATGGGCGGAGTGATTGCGTCGGAGTCCGCGTTGGTCCCAGGGTCCAAGCTTGCTTGTCCATAAACCCTTTCTGGTTGGGAAGCTATGTTTACTTTAATTTCCAGCATTGCCTAAGTCAGGGCTTGCATTGATGAACTCACCGTCTGCATCATGGCCTCAAGAGCCTCGAGGCATTGTCGGTCGCTGGGGCCTTTGTAATCGTCCAATGCCATGTATACAATCCTCACATGGGAAGAGATGGACGGGACAGTGGACGCCGCACTTTTCGTCTCAAATTCTTGTCAGAAGTAGTCATCAGGTAGCGTCGCCTCCTCCTCGAATTCGGAGAGAATACCTCCCCCAACGTAGGAGGCTATGTCATCTTGACGAGGGTAGCCACCTCCAGGGACATCAGAGTCTGTTCCTTGGGAATCCCCGCCTTCTCGGAACGCCGGGTAATTGTATAGGTCCGGGGGATCACTACCCCCAGCTTGTGCAACCCCCAGGGGCCCTGAGGAAGAACTACCCCCAGCGACTGATAGATTTTTCTTCGAGCGGGTACTTTGGAAAACACCTTCCGCAGGCCCAGCTGCTGGTCCTCCTGGTAGTCGCCTTCTCGATGCGTTGGTTGAGAGTGACGGACTAGAGGTGTTGGGCTTCCCTCCTCGCACGGTGGAAGGGTCCTTCTGAGTAAAGTAACAAAAGAAGAATGGTAGTTCCTGCTCCTCTGGTTTTTGTACCTGATTTTTGGGTTATCGCCGACTAGGTGCCTTCGGAGGCAGTCGTTGGAATACCGACTGCATGTTTGTTGGCACTGCTGCTTTAGCACGGCAGCAGTTGATGATAATGTTGGCAGAGGGGTATCCTGGAGGGGACACCTTACATGTCGTGGTTGCTTCGCTCGCTTTGCGTTCATGGTTGATCACGTTGCATAAATCAAGCGAGGGCTGATCTACCTTTACACCCATGTTATGAGCCCGGGTAGACCGAGCACATGGGTGTGTAGGTATTGCTTTTGCTCCCTTATCTAGGGTTCGTACAAGAACTTTCTCCAGATCGTCAGTGAAAGACTTTGGAGACGGACCCTGCCCATTTGCCATTATGGGCTGGACAAATGGGACGGTCTTATATAACTTTCCATCAGGGGCCCACATAATGGTTAGCGGTGCCCGCTGACGGTCAGCCAAATGGGCAGTTGTTTGACCTTGATGAGCTCGCACTGCCCTAGACTTCTTTAACTTAGCACGCGTAGGCATGTAGTACGAAGAGTCCAAGTTTTGATTTTCCTCGAAGCGGCGCATGGGAGCATGGTCGGACGAGATTCTGTCAAAGACGGAGCTTCTGGGGGTGTCAGAGACGCATGCGGCTAAGATGGAAGCCGCATACCGCTTTCTTCTCTACATCCTTTGTTGTGGCCGCATGGGCCGTGTATCAACCCCGAAACTCTTGGCATCATATTATTTTCCTCTGCCAAAGTTCGGATGCCGAGCATTCTCTTTTTCAGGCCAGGAGTCCACAGGGTAAGGAAGCTTATGTTCTCTCTTTGCTCGTCTTAGTATGCTCTCTCTCTGTGTTGGGCGACCCCTGTGTCTCTGCCCTCTCTCCTCTTTTTTCTTTCTTGGACATGCCACCCGGGTATATATAGTCATCCTTGGGCGCGCATATGTTGGGCCGCATGGATGCTAGAGGGTGCCACGTGTGCTTCCTTAATAGGGTGCAGCTGTAACCGTTAGTGGGTCAGGCTGTCACGTGGGCTCTTGTTGAGATTTTCTTCTTTTGAAAATCTGGGTGGTTCTCGTCCTTTATGGGCGTGACTAGGTCAGCTTGACACATAGTCCGCGCTTGGTTGGAGAGAATCACTCTTGTCGTAACAGCAAAATTTGGTCTTCATGAAGTCTGAAACATATATGGCCAGAGACGCATGGGACGCATAGAGTCTGGGACGCTTGGGGCCAAAGACACATGGAGCCTGGGACGCATGGGGCCAGGGATGCATAGCACGCATGAAGTCTGTGATGCATGGAGCCTGGGATGCATGGGGCCGCATGGGGCCAAAGACGCATAGGACCGCATGGAGCCTAGGACGCATGGGGCCAGAGACGCATGGGACCGCATGGAACCTGGGGGGCCAGTTGTGCTGTACACGTGGCGTTGCACATCCGTTGAGAGTGAAGTTCTGTGCCAACGTGAGACTTCTGTCGTTTAGTGTGTTCACGTCTCTTGAGGCATTCAGAAAATCTTCTTTGTCATAATTATGTGTCAGGGAAAATCATGTTGCTAGGATGACGTGTCAGGTCCATCTGTGGCCAAAGCTGTTTCGGCTGATTGGGACGCATGTATGTCGCCTTATTGGGCCGCATGGTGATTCTGCGGCCCAATCTCTTCCGAGCTTTTACTTTGGGGCACATGGTTGTTGGACGCATGGATGCATATTTTTCATGCTTCTACACTAATTCTAAAATTGTAATGTCCAAATTTGGATTGTGGTTCGTATGTGTTGCATAGTATGCCTCGACTCACTACTCTCCATCAACTAGCAGGCCTAAGAGCAAAAATTGACCCTTTGCCAAATGTACTGCTATGCTTTAGGGATGTTTTTATTTTTAGTTTTTAAAACTTTGCTCACCCGGTAAATCTATATTATTACTTGTTTTCAAAATGTTATTAGCTAAGTTTACTAATTAAAATTGTTTATTAAATTTAACATGAGTAGTTTGGTAATTACGTATAGGAAAAAAATTAAGGGCTTGTTGTTTTCTCTTCCCAAGTAGTAAAATTTAAAGATTATTGTTTGCTCTTTTCAAATACTATACTATATGTACAATGCACGTACATATATACTGATGCCTGTAATATTCATTGCTGAAACCTCCTAAACCCCTCTAGCCTAGTCAACCCTTAGAGCATCTCTAACCCTATTGTCTTGTAATGTGTTGTGATTCATATGTGGCATGATGCACAAGACAATGTGTTTTCTAGGTTACAAGTCTATATTACAAAACATAATGAAGTAGAAAAGTCTTCTCCAATGCAAAAGCATTGAGATGCTTACTTTTTCCAACTTTCAAGACAACTTCTTCTCTTCTTCCTTTTTTTTTCTAAATAATTTTTATTCATAATTGATGACATGGAGGTGGAGATATTGTCTAGAACTAGACAACCTACTTCACAATGCCTTCTATAATGTTTGACACATAAGCTTTGTCACTACCCCATTTCCAGAGCAGGGTATTTTTATTTATTTATTTTAATTTGGTTAATTGTGTATTTATCATAAATATTTGTATTAATATTTAATTATTGGTTATATTATTTTTTATTAGTTATTTTAGTGTTTTGGCTAGCCTGGACCCATGCCAGACCCAACCAACACCCTTGTCAGACTTATTTATTGGCTTAGAATACTTATTTATATTTTTATTAGTTAGTTGGAGTGAATAGGGATTTATTTGAGTGCTTTTGGAACCCCAAACCCAAAACCCAAGTTACATGATGTAAAACTCCTATTTCTAAAAATCGTATTTATTATTTTTATTAATTATTAATTTAATTATAGCAATTATGTGTTAATTAGGAGAAATAGATTTTTATTAATTTTTATTTTTGGTGTTGGGGCACTTAGAGGATTTATGGGACCAGTAGGAATTTTTCGGAATTTATTTCATGTAGGAGACCCCTTGAACAGTTGCTAGCTTAATAGTGTGCATTATTATAATCTAGAATTTTTTTCTTATATATATATATATATATATATATATATATATATATATATATATATATATGCACTATATGTATTTAATTGAAAGTATTAAAGAAAATGAAAAGAAAATAAACTAATATAATATAATACTAATAACTAATCTTAACTATTACAAACCATTACCATTCATAAGCAGCAAACCATTCCATCTCCAACCCACCTAGCTACAGCCACCCGCTGTTTTTTTTTTCTTTTGTGAGCCCATTAGCAAAACCGATAGAACTCAACTACAGCAAGTAGAACCCCCACGCGGCTTCAAACCCAATCCACTCTCTCTCTCTCTCTCCCTTTCATATATATATATATATATATATATATATATATATATATATATATATATATATATCTCTCTAAACCCTAAACCTCCAGACCCTCATCTTCTCATCTAGACATAAAGATCGCCGCCACCGCAGCCGGAGAACCCCGCCAGGCCGTCCAAACCAATCCCGACGACCGCGACCCCGCGCACTGCAGATTCCCACACGAGGTACCTTTGTTCCGGAGTTGCTTTCCGTCGACTCGCTCAACCAAACGCCACCCCGTCTTCACCGGTATGCTCACCCCTTAACCCTCTTCCATATCTGTGTGCTAGTAGACCTCGAACAACACGAAACACTAGGCGAAAACAGCGCCAAAGTTGGCGGAAACAGACCGAATTCTGGGATCGCAGAAAACTACGGTGACCACCCATGTTGCCGAGTTCGTATCTCCCACCACAGAGATCCGAATTCGATGACTCTTTTTGGTATGCGTAGACCACTTGACCTAGTTAAATTTCTGTTAAATAACCCTAGATTATTAACTGCTGTAGACAGAATTAAATTCGTCACAAAATTCGCGAACCCACTTTTCCAGATTTCCAAAAGTTGTGAAACGGAGCGCGCCCCGCCAAACGGGACCGTCCCGCCGTGTACCAAGTGTACCGAACGGTGAACGCAGCGTAACCGGACATGTAAAAATTCACGAAAACTGATTCGGACGCGTGTGCGCGCCGGAATCAGCCCGTATCCGCGGACACACCCCGTGTCGCAACTTTTGTGGAAGTCGCGCGCATTTTCTGCACGCTCGTCAGATTTCGACGAAACTTGTGCCACTGGACTCGTGGTAACGCGCTAGTCTTGTGACCCAATTTTCATGCAATTCTGAGACAGTTGACCAAGTCGCCAATTGGCGGACCCCACAGTTGACTTTTTGGACGAAATTGTGTTCGACCCATCGGAATCCATATCTGGACATACCGTTGGATTAGTATTGACATTAGAGTTGTTTGACCTATAATTTGTCCCATTTAGAGACTGTTATCCTTGGCACGCTTTTCGGTGCAAAGTGGGTGTAAACCCCCAGATTTTGCAAGAATTTTAATTTAGAATTTTTCGCAATTTTCTGGAATTTTTTGGGAATTTTTTGTAATTAAAATCAGGGTTTTTTAATTATTAAATAATTTTTTATTTGATGATAAATAATATTAAAATATTATGGAAATAATATTTTTGGGTGTAAAATGGAAAACTAGACTTAGGGTAATTTTTGGAATTTATTGGACCCCAAAAATATTTTTAAATGCCCGAAAACTAATTTTTATTAATTAAATTAAAAAAAAAACCAAGTTAGACCGGATTGAACCGGGTTCAAACCGGTCTGAACCGGCCGAACCCGGTTCAGCCAGACCGGACCGGTCCACCCGCCCACCGGGTCGGGTCGGGTCCACCCGCACCCGCCCAAACCCGAAACCCGACCCGCTTCCTCACCCCTGAACCGTTCCTCCCCCGAATCCTCCGCCGGATCCGCCGCCTCCGGCCACGCGGCGCTCCGCCCGGCCACCTCGCCCGCACCCCGCGGCCACGACGCCGCTCCGCCCGCCTCCCTGGCCGCCTCCCTCGGCTCCCCGACCCTATATAGACCCTAGGACCCCCGCCCCTCGGCCCGATCAACCCCTCCGGCCACCGCCCCTCGCCGAGGCACCGCCACCGCACAACCGTCGTGCCCCGCCCAGCTCCGCCGGTCCCTCGCAGCCCCTCTCCTTCCTCCACCTTCCTCCCCGCCCGCAGCGGCCAGAACCCCTCCCCGATCGAGCCCGACCCCGCAGCAGCGGCTGCGCCGCCTCCGGCAGCCGCCGGCGTCCCCCGCCCGCTCCGGCGCGTCGCCAGCGCCGCCCCTCCGCCTCCGGCCGCAGTGCCCCCGAGCCGCCGGAGCTCCGCCACAGCTCCAAAACCCTAACCCTAAGTTCTACTCCCTGTGTCGGACACGGACACGGGACTCAGTGTCCGTGTCGTGTCGGACACGACTTTGCCCGGTTTTTGGGCACCGTTCAGGTGCGTGTATCTTCTTACTCGTAGCTCCGTTTTCGATTCCGCAAATTGCGTTGGGAAGCCTGTATGACCCTCTCGGTGCCCGGACAAACCGCTCGGGGCATCGCGTCCTGTGGTGATCGCACACCGCGATCCAAAAACAGGAAAAATTAGACCCTGTTTTACCCCGGAACTGAGTACGCCCCGCCAAACGGGACGACTTGGTCGCGTGCGGTCTTCACAGATACGTGCGCGTCGACGATACGGACGTGTGAGATTTCGTGGAAGCTGATTCGGGTGTGCGTGCACACCGGAATCAACGCGTATCCGCGGACATCGTCCCGTATCCGTCTTTTCTGCAATTCACCATAACTTCGTGCACACTCGTCAGATCGAGACAAAACCTGCGCCATCGGACTCGTAGCGATACGCTGGTCCTGTGGGTCAAGTTTGGTTCGATTCTGAGAACGTTGACAAAATCGCGTGTCGTGGGCCCCACAGGCCCCGTTCGACGGGCGATTTTGTGTTCGGCTCATCGGAATCCAAATCTGGAAGTTACGTTGGGTTCGTATCAGCGTTCCTGATCTGTTGACACTAAGTTTGGTGAATTTGGAGACCTTTGACCCGAACACATTTTTCGGTGCAAAGCGGGCCCACCGGCGGACCCCGTTTTGACCCGAAACTGCCATTTTTGCCCTTGTCTCCAAATTGGACCCAAGGACAGGCGTTTCTAGCTATTTGACATCTTCTGAGCGTGATGGTAATGTTTATTTCAGCATCTGGGCTCATCTCTGGATATTTCCCCAAGTACAATTAATTGGATCCAAACAACAAGCAAGTACCTGCATTTCAAGTTAAATCTTTATATTGTGATAATTAATTCCCTGCTTTACTAGTACCCTTGATGATTACACGTAGTATAGAACACTGGATTTCATGTCTTGGATACTGTATTTCATGTCTTGCTTTTCATGTCGGGTGGGAGAATACTAGAAGGCATGTAGTTTACCCTTCCCCTTATCATGTTTAATAGCTGTTGGTACGCGACTGTACCCTCAGCCGGATCTCGATTGTTCATGTTTAATAGCCGTCTATGACGGCCGGATTAGCCTTATAAACCCCTACATGCCAACTATGTATTCTAAAATAAACACAAGTTCACACAGATAGCTTATGGTCTCGTTATAGTTCTTGCTGACTGTTGTAGTTTCATTTCCTGTCTCATTTATTTCCTGCTTTCTCATACTCCTGTTTATAGCATTAACTCTGAGATATTGATGTTCTTCTATGCAACTTTCTCAACATGATACTCAAGTTAATTGTCATGAATATTTAGTTTAATCTTGTTGTGCATTGTGTACTTTGCTCTTTTCCTGACTGGATCCGTTGTTTTAGGCGATGATGAGGACTTTGCCCCTACCTATTATGGCCCCTATGAGTTAGCAGGTGACACATTGAGGAGCCGGTTCCCACTCAGGAGACTACCTTTGAGGAGGAGTAGCCAGTTAGTTATTATTTTATTTCCTTTCAGCACATACTCGGGTTTGTCCCCGATCTATCTTCTGGCTTTGTATTAACTATGGATCTGTCGTCACAATTTGTTTTATAAAAGTTAGCATTCCTATTTCCTGTTACTTTCCTTGTCTATTTATTGTGGATGAGATAGATTTAAAATTACCTGTGATGACGACCTAGACAGCGTACTACCGCCGACACTGCGGCGTAGGCTGGACGTGCCCACGCACTCGTGCCCGAATAACCGGGTGCGGGTCGTGACAGTGGGCCACACGTGGACTCCACTTTTACTCGAAATTACCGTTTTGCCCCTGTGTCCAAATTGGACGAAAGGGAAGTGCTTTTTAGCTATTTTGCTTATTCTGGGAACGTTGGTGATGTTTATTTCAGCATCCGGAGACGTTCATTCTGAGGCCGTAGCTTCTGACTCTTGGTGTTGACATCGGGACACTACATTTTGCAGCTTTCTTGTCAGGCAAGATACCTTGCCAAATTGTTTACAGTATTTTGCATGCTTAGTATATTTCTATATATTTATTGTATTTTTGTTTATTTATTGCATGTGTACTTTCTTTCAGTCATTACTATATAGTAGGTATGTTGACACACACTTGACACCTAGTATCATGAGAGGACAATCAGTAGGCGTATGGGCTTTAACCACTCTGGTAAACCGTAGTCACTAGCACGCACTATGGTGGTCGTGTCCGATGGTCGCTACCCCCGAGGTATGTCGATTGATGGAGTCCGAGGGTCGCTACCTGTAAACCCCCTGATTTTTTAAAATTTTAAAACTGAATTTTTCACAATTTTCTGGAATTTTCTGAAAATTTTTTGTAATTTAAAAACATGGTTTTAATTATTCAATGATTTTTTAATGATAATAAACAATATTAAAATATTATAAAAATAATATTTTTGGATGTAAAATGAAAAACTGGACTTAGGGTAATTTTTCTGGAATTTATCGGACCCCAGACCTATTTTTAAAACACCTAAAACTAATTAATTATTATTTATTTATTTATTTATTATTTACTGGATATTATTATTATTATTATTATATTTTTTTATTTTTAAACTCAGCCCACCGGCCCGGCCCATCACCCAGCCATTGGGCCGCCCAGCCCGTCGCCCCTATCGGGTCGGGTCGGGTCCACCTGAACCCGACCCGCCCACAACCCGCTAGCCCGGTCCCCCGTCCCCCACGACCCAGCGTCCCCACGACCGCGTCCGGCGCCGCTCCGCCCTGCGCTCCGCCCGCCTCGCGCCGGGCTGCCCGGCCACGCCCCCACGTCCTCCGCCCGTCTCGGCCCCCCCAGCCTCCTCTCTCCCTATATAAAGCCCCTCTACCTCCCCTCCGGCAACCCCCACCGCCACGACCACCGCCACGACGCCGCCGCTGCAGCCGCCCTCTTCCTCCCCTCCTCTTCTTCTCCGGCGAGCGTCGCCGGCAGCAGCAGCAGCAGCTCGAGCAGTCCCCGCGTCGCCCCCGCGCCGCCGCCTCCGCCCGAGCGCCGCGCCGCCTCCGCCTCGCCTCCGGCGTGCCTCGCCGCCCTAGCCCCGGCCCCTCCGCCTCAGCCCAAGCCGCCGGAGCCCCGCCGCAGGCCAAGCCCTAACCCTAATTCCTAAAATCCGAGTCGGACACAGGACACGTGTCCTGTGTCGTGTCGGACACGATTCGACCCGATTTTTCGGGTCCCCTTCAGATACTTGTAACTTTTTGTTCGTAGCTCTGTTTTCGATTCCGCAAATTGCGTTGCAAAGCCTGTGTGACCCTCTCGGTGCCCGGACAAACCGCTCGGTGCATCGCGTCCTGTGGTGATCGCACACCGCGATCCAAAAACAGAAAAAACCAGACCATGTTTTACCCCGGAACTGAGTACGCCCCGCCAAACGGGACAACTTGGTCGCGTGCGGTCTTTACAGATACGTGCGCGTCGTCGATACGGACGTGCAGGATTTCGCAGAAGTCGATTCGGGTGTGCGTGCACACCGGGATCAACGCGTATCCGCGGACATCGTCCCGTATCCGTACTTTCTGGAACGCGTCCTAACTTTGTGTACACACGTCGGATCGAGACGAAACTTGCGCCATCGAACTCGAAGCGATACGCTGGTCCTGTGACTCAAGTTTGGTTCAATTCTGAGAACGTTGACAAAATCGCGTGTCGTGGGCCCCACAGGCCCCGCTCGCCGGGCAATTTTGTGATCGGCTCATCGGAATTCAATTCTGAAAGTTCCGTTGGGTTCGTATCAGCGTTTCTGACCTGTTGACACTGAGTTTGGTGAATTTGGAGACCTTTGACCCGGACACATTTTTCGGTGCAAAGCGGGCCCACATGTGGACCCCGTTTTGACCCGAAACTGCCGTTTTTGCCCTTGTCTTCAAATTGGATCCAAGGACAGGCGTTTCTAGCTGATTGATATTTTCTGGATCTGATGGTGATGTTTGTTTCAGCAACCGGAGTACCGCCTGCAATTTCCGCCGAAGTCAGAACTGCAAACTGAGCCGGAACCACATGCAAGTGTACCTTGCCAAAACTTGCAGCTTTGCTACCTATGTCCTAGACTTAGTTATACATCAGTGGGCAAGTAAAGCTTGCCAATTCTCAGATATTTCTGGTTATAGTATTTTACTTGATTTCTTGTAGATTCTTATGTAACTTGTTTAACTGCTTAACCCCGGACACCTGACACTGTTCATGTGACGGAATTGCCTGAGATATACCTGATGATTCCGTATAGGTTACATTTTCATGTCATATACAGTTTACATGCTTAGATTCTATCCTGACTCATTGCATTAGTTCAATCTTGCGTGACTTGTACCTGATATTGTCTGGAACTGTGACGTGAGATTTCATGGGGTGGGGAGAGTATTATCATATCAAGGCTGAATATAATATAATATAAATACTGTTATCTGGCGGTGCCTTAGACTCTGATACAGAGCTTTGGTACCTTACTGGCTCTTCGAGAAAATACTGCTATGGTTTCTTCAACACTGATCCTGTAGTAGTCAGCCTGAGTATGACTAAAACTCTCACTTGCATATCACTAGCTGGTTTACATATTTATCCTGCTGTTTATTTTATTACTGCACTGCATTTATTTTGGCTTGTATTTTTTTGTACCTTGTTATGTCCCCTGAGGACCTGGAATGGACTATGTCCCCAGGTATAGCTGAAGAGAACTACCCCGAGGTGTACGGTACAGGAGCACTCCTTGGAGCAGAACCCGGAACAGAGGACGAGATAGTTGCAGAAGACTTCTCCTGAGCACCGGCTTCATACACTCAGTATTTTCATTTTCAGTATTTTATTTCCTGTCTATTTCCTTATTGTAACAGACTGATTCTCGGATTGTTTCCCGAGATAATCTTATTGAGAT